>CM076899.1:30973399-31344204 GCA_039519145.1 Kokia cookei
TTCCAAAAACTCAAGTTCTAACAATTCTAAAGATTCTAGTTCTACTATAGCTTCTCACTCTTCATTAGATGATTATGCATCTGGCTCTTCTTCAAGTTTAGGTTCTAACAACTCTAAGGCTTCTGGCTTATCAGCACATTCAAGTTCTGAAAAACATGGTGGTGCTATAGGTCATGGCTCTTCCTCTTTATCACATTCAGTTTCAGCTTCTGGCTCATCTTCACATTCTAATTCTTCTTCACATTCCAATTCTTTTAAGCATTCAAGTTTTGGTTCTTCAAACTCTTCTACAAACTTAGGTTCCAACAATTCTAAGGATTCTAAGTCTAATGCAGCTTCTCACTCTTCATTGGTTCAAGGGGCTTCTAATAAAGCTTCTAGTTCATCATCACATTCTAATTCTCTAAATCATGGTGGTTCTACTAGTCATGGTTCTTCCTTTTTATCACATTCAAGTTCAACTTCTGGATCATCCTCAAAATCTAGTTTATATTCACATTCCAGTTCTTTAAATCATTTTGGTTCTAGTGCTACTACAAACTTGGGTTCCAACAATTCTAAAGATACTGGTTCTACTACTACTTCTCAGTCTTCATTAAATCATAAGGCTTCTAATTCCTCTGCAAGTTCTAGTTCTTTATCAGGTTCTAGCAATTATACAGCTTCAGGCTTATCCACAGATTCCAATTCATCTTTACATTCTGGTTCTAGTGCTACTAACTCATCCACAAACTCAGGTTCCAACTATTCTAAGGATTCTGATTCTATTACGGCTTCTCAGTCTTTATTAAATCATGGGGCTACTCCTTCCTCCACAAGTTCTCATTCTTTATCAGGTTCAAATAGTTCTAAGGCTTTTGGCTCATCTTTACATTCCAGTTCTTTTAAGCATTCTGGTTCTGGTACATCTAAATCTTCCACAAACATAGGTTCCAACAATTCTAAGGATTCTAATTCTATTGCGGTTACTCAGTCTACACTAAATCACGGGGCTTCTAATTCCTCTTCAAGTTCTGGTTCTTTATCCGGTTCTAGCAATTATAAGACTTCTGGGTCATCCTCAAATTTTATTTCATCTACACATTCCGGTTCTAGTGCTATTAACCATGAGGCTTCTAATTCCTCTGCAAGTTCTGGTTCTTTATCAGGTTCTAGTAATCATAAGGCTTTAGGTTCATTCTCAAATTCCAGTTCATCTTCACATTTTGGTTCTTTTAAGCATTCTGGTTCTAGTGCTGCTAACTCATCCACAAATTCTAGTTCCAACAATTGTAAAGATTCTGATTCTACTACGACTTCTCAATCTTCATTAAATCATGAGGCTTCTAATTCTTCTACAAGTTCTGGTTCTTTATCAGGTTCTAGTAATTTTAAGGCTTTTGGCTCATCCTCAAAATCTAATTCATCTTCACATTCTGGTTCTTTTAAGCACGTTGGTTTTGGTGATTCTAACTCATCAGCAATATCTGGTTCCAACAATTTTAAGGATTCTAGTCCTACTATGACTTCTAAGTCTTCATTAGAACATGAAGCTTCTGGTTCCTCTACAAGTTCTGGTTCTTTTTCAGGTACTAAGGCTTCTAGCTTGTCATCACATTCTAATTCTATAAATCATGGTGGTGCTACGGGTCACAACTCTTTCTCTTTGTCACATTCAAGTTCAGCTTCACATCCAAGTTCAACTTCACATTCTAGTTCATATTCACATTCTGGTTCTTTTAAGAATTCGGGTTCTTTTAAGGGATCTGGCTCTTCTGTGGATTCTAGCAATTCTAAGGATTCTAGTTCTGGTGCGACTCACTCTTCATTAAGTTCTGGGGCTTCTGGTTCTTCTACAAGTTCCAGTTCTTTATCAGGTTCAAGCAATTCTAAGAGTTTTAACTCTTTTAAAATTTCTAACACTACATCAAATGTTTGTGCTTCTAACTCTTCTAGAAACTCTTATTTTTTATCAGGTTCTAATAATTCGACAAATTCTAAGACTTTATACTCTTCTCTAAGTCATGATGCTTCAGGTACATCCTTACGTTCAAATCCTCTACATGGTTATAAACATTCTAAGGATTCCAATAATTTGAACTGTACATTGGGTTTTGGTGCTTTAGGCTCTTCCACAAGTTCAGGTTCTAACATTTCTAAGGATTCAAAATCTCCATCAAATTCTATGGCTTCTAGCTCTTCTACAGACTCCAATTCTTTATCAGGTTCAAGCAATTCTAAAGGGTCTGGATCTTTTGAAACATCTAACTCTTCATCAAATCTCGGTGCATGGGGTTCCTCCACAAGGTCGAGTTCTTTATCAAATTCTAACTATTCTAAATGTTCTAATTCTTCTAAGAATTCAAACTCTTCATTTACTTCTAATACTTCTGGCTCTTTCAGAGGGTCAGCTTCTTTAACAGAATCTAACAATTCTAAGAGTTCCAAAACTTCTAGCTCTTCATCCGATCTTGATGCTTCTAGCTCTTCCAAAGGATTTGGTTCAAACAATTCTCAAAGTTCTAACTCTTCTCAAACTTCACAACTTGGTTCTTCCGGCTTTACCACAGGTTCAAGATTTTTATCAAGATTTAACAATTTTAAAGGCTTTGGTTCTTCTAATATTTTCAAACTCTTCATCTAATTCTAATGCTTCTAACTCTTTTCTAGGATCAGGGTCATTATCAAGTTCAAACAATTCTAAGAGTTCTGACTCCTCTAAGACTTCAAACTCTTCATCAAATTATAATGCTTTTGGTTCTGGGTTTGGATCTTCAAAAACTTCAGGCTCCTTATCAGGTTTTACTATTTTTAACTATTTTAACACGTTTGGCTCTTATAAGATTTAGTGATTCTAAAGCTTTGAATGTTTAAATGACTTGTTACTTTATTTTTATTACTAGTTTCTAATGGATATAAGTCTTCAATGAGTGACTCTTCAGGTTGGGGTTCAACAGGTGCTGAATCTTCTAAAGCTTCAAGCTCCTCATCAGGTTCAACTATTTTGGTTATTTTATGATATTAGGTTCTTTATAAGGTTATAACGATACTAAAGCTTTTAACATTTATACGACATTTGACTTTTTATTAGGTTTTGAAGGATCTAAGTCTTCTACAGGTGACTCTTCAAGTTTGGATTCCCTACCATTTTCTATTATTTTATCCATTTGACATGCTTATACATATTATATAATCAAGTTCTAGAAATTTTGTAGATCTTGACATATCTATCTGTTCTTTATCAGTTTCTGGTAATTCTAAGGCTTCAAGTGCTAAAAATGAAAGAGCTTCCATGGGTACCAATGCTTCAACAACTACTGGTCCTACGACTTTTATTCTTTCGAGCCCTTCCACAGGTGCTAGACCTTCTAAAACTTCAAGATAGTCATCTAGTTAAACTATTTATGGTTATTTTATGATGTTGAGTTCTTAATAATGTTATAATGATTCTAAGGTTTTTAACCATTATATGTCTGTTGACTTTTTATTAGGTTCTGACAGATCTAAGCCTTCTACAAGTAACCCTTCAGGTTCAGATTTTCTATATCTATTTAACATGATTTTACATATTTTATAATAATTTTGTGCATTTTGACTTGTCTACCTGTTCTTTTTCACTTATTTGTAATTCTAAAGCAACTAGTACTAAAGATAAGGGTACTTTCATAGGAACTAATACTTTTGTGACAAATGGTCCTACAACTTTTACTCCTTCTTCGAGCCCTTCCACAGACGTTAATTCTTCCACAACTAATAGCCATAAGGGATTTGATCATACAAGTTCAAGCAATATCGCTCACTCTGGTTCGTATACAACTTCTGGTCACTCTTCCGCAAGTCATAGTTCTAGTCCTAGCACTAAAGATACAAGTACTTCCACAGGCACTAGTACTTCTGTAACAAATGGTCCTACAACTTTTGCTCTTTCTTCGAGCCCTTCCACAAGCATTAGTTCTTCCACAACTAATAGCCATAAGGGATTTGATCATACAAGTTCAAGCAATTTCGCTCACTCTGGTTCGTATACAACTTCTGGTCACTCTTTCGCAAGTCATAGTTCTAGTGCTAGTACTAAAGATACTGGTACTTCCACAGGCACTAGTACTTCTAAGACAAATGGTCCTACAGCTTTTGCTCCTTCTTCGAGCCCTTCCACAGGCGTTAGTTCTTCCACAACTAATAGCCATAAGGGATTTGATCATACAAGTTCAAGCAATTTCGCTCACTCTGGCTCGTATACAACTTCTGGTCACTCTTCCGCAAGTCATAGTTCTAGTCCTAGTACTAAAGATACAGGTACTTCCACAGGCATTAGTACTTCTATGACAAATGGTCCTACAGCTTTTGCTCCTTCTTTAAGCCCTTCCACAGGCATTAGTACTTCCACAACTAATAGCCATAAGGGATTTGATCATACAAGTTCAAGCAATTTCGCTCACTCCGGTTCGTATACAACTTCTGGTCACACTTCCGCAAGTCATAGTTCTGGTTTTAAAACTTTAGGTTCTTCCACAAGTACTAGTTCGTCTATGGCTAATGGACCTACCACTTCTAGTCATACTCCAAGCCCTTCTAAAAGTACTATTTCTTCTAAAAATTCAGGCTCTTTGATTGGTGTTGGTTCTTCAACTTCTAGTCACTCTACCACAAGCAATGAGACTGGCTCTAAATCTTCTGGCTCCTCCACAAACACTGGTTCTTCTGAGAATAATGGTCATATGACCTTTAGTTCTACTTTGAGTCCTTCCACAGGTACTCCTCAAACTAATAACCCTATAACTTCTAATCATACACATTTAAGCTTGTTCGCACACACTAGTTCTTTTTTTACTTCTAGCCACTCTTCAACAAGCAATGATTTTGGTTCTAAAAATCCACATAGCTACCGGTTCTATTTCGAGCCACTATTCAGGTTCTACTTCTCATAAGAGTAATAGTCACACAACTTCTACTCATACAAAATCTGGCTCTTCTACACATACAGGTTCTTCTAAACACACTGGTTCTTCCACAACCTCTGGTTCCAAAACTTTAGGCTCTTCCACAAACATTGGTTCTACTACGACTAATGGCCATACAACTACTGGTTCTATTTCGAGCCACTCTTCAGGTTCTAATTCTCATAAGACTAATAGTCACATGACTTTTGCTCATACAGAATCTGGCTCTTCTACACACGCAGGTTCTTCTAAACACATTGGTTCTTCCACAACCTCTGGTTCCAAAACTTCGGGCTCTTCCATAAACACTGGTTCTGTTACGACTAATGACCATGCAACTACTGGTTCTATTTCGAGCCACTGTTCAGGTTCTAGTTCTCATAAGACTAATAGTCACACAACTTCTGCTCATACAAAATCTGGCTCTTCTACACACACAGGTTCATCCAAACACATTGGTTCTTCCACAACCTCTGGTTCCAAAACTTCGGGCTCTTCCACAAGCACTGGTTCTGCTACAACTGATGGCCATGCAACTACTAGTTCTATTTCGAGCCACTCTTCAGATTCTAGTTCTCATAAGACTAATAGTCACAAGACTTCTGCTCATACAGAATTTGGCTCTTCTAAACACACAGGTTCTTCCAAACACATTGGTTCTTACACAACCTCTGGTTCCAAAACTTCGGGCTCTTCCACAATCACTGGTTCTGCCACAACTGATGGTCATGCAACTACTGGTTCTATTTCGAGCCACTCTTCGGGTTCTAGTTCTCATAAGACTAATAGTCATACGACTTCTGCTCATACAAAATCTGGCTCTTCTACACACACAGGTTCTTCTACAACCTCTGGTTCCAAAACTTCAGGCTCTTCCACAAGCACTGGTTCTACTACGACTGATGGCCATGCAACTACTGGTTCTATTTCGAGCCACTCTTCAGGTTCTACTTCTCATAAGACTAATAGTCACACGACTTCTGCTCATACAGAATCTGGCTCTTCTACACACACAGGTTCTTCCACAATCTCTGGTTCCAAAACTTCAGGCTCTTCCACAAGCACTGGTTCTGCTACGACTGATGGCCATGCAACTACTGGTTCTATTTCGAGCCACTCTTCAGGTTCTAGTTCTCATAAGGTTGATAGTCAGAGCACTTCTGCTCCTACAAAATCTTGCTCTTGCACTTGCACACCTATCAGCTCTTCCACAAGCACTGGTTCTGCTATCACTGATGGCCATACAACTACTGGTTCTAATTCGAGGCACTCTTCAGGTTCTAGCTCTCATAAGACTAATAGTCACATGACTTCTGCTCATACAGAATTTGGCTCTTCTACACACCTAGGTTCTTCCACAACCTCTGGTTCCAAAACTTCAGGCTCCTCCACAAGCACTGGTTCTGGTACAACTAATGGCCATACAACTACTGGTTCTATTTCAAGCCACTCTTTAGGTTCTACTTCTCATAAGAGTAATAGTCACACGACTTCTGCTCATACAAAATCTGGCTCTTCTACACATACAGGTTCTTCCAAACACACTGGTTCTTCCACAACCTCTGGTTCCAAAACTTTAGGCTCTTCCACAAACACTGGTTCTACTATAACTAATGGCCATACAGCTACTGGTTCTACTTTGAGTCACTCTTCAGGTTTTAGTTCTCATGAGACTAATAGTCGTACAAATTTTTCTCATACAAAATCTGGCCCTTCCACACACTCCGGTTCTTCCAAACACACTGGTTCTTTCACAACCTCTGGTCACTCTTCCTCAAGTAGTGAGTTTGGTTCTAAAACATCGGGCTCCTCCAAAAGCACTAGTTCCTCTAAAAATAATGGTCATGTGACTTCTGGTTCTACTTCGAGCCCTTCCACGGATTACAGTTCTCCTATGACTAATAGTACTACAACTTCTGGTCATATAAGTTCAAGTTCTTCTAGTGGCACTAGTTCTTCCACGACTTCTGGTCATACAAATTCAGAATCTTCTACAAGTAATAATTTTGGTTCGAAAACTTCGGGCTCTTTTAGAGGCACCAATTCTTATGATGCTCCTAGTTCTACAAACTTGGGCATTTCTACAGGTTCTGATATTTCTATGGGTTCTGGCTCTTCTAAGAGTTCTAGTATTGAAAACCAGTTTAGTGGCAGTTTTTCCAAGGTCTTAGCTTTTGGAGACTCGTATACAGACACGGGAAATGCTCAATCATTAGGAATTTTGAAAGACTTTGCGAGTGCATTTTTATCAAGCTTTTTTCAAACAATAGATTCAAACCTCCAATTTCAGGGTAGATCAAGTAATGGTCGCTTGGTTATTGATTTCCTTTGTGATTCTCTCAACATATCCGTGTTGCCACCATTTGAAGTGGCTTCCAAAAACTCTAGTATCAATGAAGACTGTGGAGTGAACTTCGCTGTGGGAGGTTCGACATCTCTTTCAGGTGATTTTTTTACTAATCATAAAATCAACAATAACTTGTTGTGGCAAGGCACTCCATTAGGTTTCCAAACACAAATAGAATGGTTCAACCAGTTTGTCACAAAAAAAGCCTGCAATGGGGAAACAGTCGAGCAATGCAAGGCACAAATGGGAAACAACCTCATTTGGATTGGGCAAATGGGTGCAGATGACTTTTCTCGTATTATAGGATCTTCTATTTCCTTGCGTTGGCTTACAGATATAACTCTCAGTCAAATCTCCAAAATCCTCACGGTACATACTTATATTGTGTAATATATTTTCAGGTTTAACATGACACATTATACAATTGTAAAAAAAATGCTTTATAAACTTCGAAACTATGTTGCAGACAGTGTTGGATAGTGGCGCAAGGTTCATCGTGGTTCAAGGACTACCGCCACTAGGGTGTTGGCCATTAGCAAAGTTATTGACTCCCCACTTTGCCAAGGATGAAATGGGTTGTTCTGCAGTTATCAACAAAGCAATAATGGCTCACAATGACCTCTTACAGAAGACATTAGAAGAATTTCGTAGAAACCATCCCAATGCTACAATTGCATATGCTGATTATTTCAATGCATTCAAGACAGTCCTGGGAAACCTCACTGAATTTGGCTTTTCAGATGGATCCGATGCATGCTGCGGCGTTGGAGGTGGACTTAACTTCAACTTGAACACTCTATGTGGGATGGATGGCAGCATCATTTGTAGTAACCCGAATGCTTACATCCACTGGGATGGAATTCATCTTACAGAAGGAATGAACAAACAAATCGCTCGTCTCTTCCTCCTTGAAGGCTTCTGTCAACCATCTTTTGCTGATCTAATAAAAAGGCATCAAAGCTTACTTCGACCCTCTCTTCAGTAGGCTCCTTACAAAGATCAAGCCAACAATAGTCAACCAGATTTTCCTTTATTATAGATAAATTATGTTAATAAATTAGCCCTACAAACATCCCTTCTTCGCATTAGTGAAGTAAGAGTGATGTATTTTTTACTTTAAATCCTATATCTATGTATCATTCTCTAGTGTACCAATGCAATGGTGGCGGCTTTTGTTGCCCTTTCTTATTACATTTTCACTTTTCATGGAACTCAATTTGTCTTAACAACTATGTTCCAACAATAAAATATAAGAAGACAAGCTAACCTCATGCCACTGGTTTCTTTATCTATATATAAATCCAATTAACCTAATAATATTTCATTTCATCGTTCAATATTGCATCCCCACACCAGGGATTTGCAGACAATTACAACTTTCATAGCAAGTGAATGAATACTGTTATCAAAGTGTTTTGGGTTTCAGAGCCTCATCATTGTTTTTAATTGCTTGTAATTGTTTCGGACTTTTCATTTCTCATCAAGTATAAATTTGCGACACTGATATCCCACGTATATTAATAGTGGTATGATTATTCAAATATATGAAAAAACTTTGAGAATTTTTATATAAAGCTACGACTGATTTGCAAGCTGATATGGCGTTCTTCAATGGCAATCCATTCTATCTTCATCAATCGGATAACCCAAGTTTGGTTTTAGTTTCTCAACCACTTACCGATGACATTGGAAAACATCTATGATTATGGCATTGTCTGCGAAAAACAAGCTTGGGTTTGTTGATGGCACAATTATTAGGTCGCCAGATTTTTCTTCTGATCTTTCCGGTGCATAGAAGAGGGCCAACAATATTTTACTGAATTCTTGGCTAATCAATTCTTTTTCCGAGGAGATTACAGCAAGTTTTTTATGCTTATATCATGCCTTAGCTGCGGATATCTAGGAAGATATTGGAGATTGATTTCAGCAGAGCAATGATCCACGTAGTTTTCAATTGAAACAAAAACATACGGCTGTTTGCAGTGCAGTTGTGGTGATATTGCCTTGTATGATAAGCTATTTGTGCCTCGGCTTCATTTCAATTTGATTTAAGTTAGCAGCTTGGCATCCAAACCATGTTAGCTTATTCAGGACCAATATCAAGTGATTGGGAAGAATGACAGTAGACAAGGGTTGTACTTTTTGTAGACTCCATTTCCGTCTTTAGATGTTGATCGAATGAGTTCAATAGCTGTTAATATGAATGTTGTTTCTTCTCAGACTTAGCAGAATAAACTGAGGTATGGCAATCTTTAAAGGATGTAATTCCTTTTACTTCAAATAAAATGAGGCCATATTCGATCTGTCCACTTGCAAAGCAACCATCTATTAACTTTTAGAAGTTCCAATAGTTTGGCTGCTACTCCATTTTATGAGGTATGTCATAGCGTACCAAAAAACTCTTCAAGGATTCCGGTTTTTCTAAACATGGAGCCCCCATTTAACATTTTTAGCTTTTGAAAACTGCTTTGAAGAACGTAATTTTGAAAAGCTTGATTTAAGACTTAAGTGTTTAGTATGGTTCTCAAAAAGTTATTTTGAGAAATAAAATGTTCATTTTATACATGTGTTATAAAGTAATAAAATATTCAAATTAATTAATATTATTATATTTTAATAAGAATATAGAGAATAATTATGTTCAAGAAGGATATTTGATTATCCCGATTTGAAGATAGGTTGCACCTAGTAAGTTAAGGTGCAATCTTTCGGCATCGAAGATAAGGAAACATTGCCTCGATTAAGGATATTCGATTATTTCGGTTCGGAGAAAAAAATTGCACCTAGTGAGTTAAGGCGCAAAATTTCGGAACCCGAAATAAAAGGATATTACCTCGATATTTAAGTTTTTATATAAAAAACAATTTCAAAGACATGGATGCGGAATATGAGCGCATAATAAAATGTAAATGTTGATGAGAAGGAAGAAAAAGTGCGATCGGAGTTTAAAATGAGACCTTTCGGATGCACGGAGTGGCAAAATGGTAATTTTAGAATGTTCGAAATCAAAAATAGGATTTTTAGCAACTCGAGGGTAAAATGGTAATTTTGGAAGTTCGGGGATAAAATGGTAATTTTTGGAAGGTTTGAGGTCAAAAATGGGATTTTTGGGAATTTGGGGGTAAAACTATAATTTTTGGAAGGTTCGGGATCAAAAATAGGATTTTTGGGAATTCGGGGGTAAAACGATAATTTTTGGAAGGTTCGAGGTCAAAAATGGGATTTTTGGGAATTCGGGGGTAAAACGGTAATTTTTGGAAGGTTCAGGGACCTCCGGGGTAATAAAACCAAAAAATAGGTGACACGTGGCAGCCCCTCAGGTATCCTGAAGTCGGAGGACTATTTTGAAAACCGTGGAAAATTTCTGGGGCAATTTTGAAATTAAAGTGAACTCGATTTAATGATTAAATTAAAACAAACAGGAACAAAGGGGACTGCTTACTAAATAAACCAAAAAAATGACACGTGGCAGCTCCTGGTGCTTTTAAAAGGTCGAGGGGATAATTTGAAGAACCTTGAAAATTATTGGGCCAATTTAGATTTAATTAAAAGTCTGAGAAGGACCTGATTGAAAATTTTGGAAAAAGCGGATGGATCGAATGCATAAATAACCCTTCCTTCAAAGACACGCGGATCCTAAGTTGGGTCGGGTCAGAATTCGGGTCGGACGTGGACACTTCAACAAAACTACGCCGTTCTGCCCGAAATACTTCTGCCAAAACGTTGCCGTTTTGGCAGGGGTATTTAAACCCTCAGACCTTTGCAAAGCCGAGTCTCTTCTTCATTTTTTCGGTTTTCAGAAAAAAAAGGGCAAAGCCTCTCCCCATTTTCTCTCAACAGCCATCTGTGGTCGGCCAAACCTGTCGCTATCTGTCGCGTGGGGCCCTACGCGCGTCGACGATCCCCGCGCGTGGCCCTCGCGAGTCGTCGCCTGGGTTTTTCGGTGTGCGCACCGCTTCCTTCACCAGTCATGCGCGGTCGTCGACCCCCGTCACACGCGCTTCACCCACAGCCACGCGCGGTCACCGGGTACCCCGATGGCACCGCTCTCTATTCGCTGGGTTTCGCCGTTCACGCGCCGTAGTTCTTGGTAAGAAAAGTTTCAATCTTTCTCTTTTCATCCTTTTTTAAAAAAAGGGGGTCTAGGTCTAGATCGAACCCGATCTAGCCTAGATCCAAAAGGGTTCGGTCTTTTTTTCAACGAAAAAAGAAAAAGATTATTCTCCTTTTTTTTAAAAAATCTCCAGATTTGTCGAGTTTTTTTTTAAAACCGTTCATATTTTAAATCCGTTCTTGATTCCTAATGTTCCTCTGTTTTTTTTTGCAGGTTCGAGCACGACGGGGTGTAGGCTGCGTTCGATTGGGGCTCGATTTTCGGCGCCGACAGCTAGGGACAGCGGCCGACCGAAGATAAGTCTTTCGACTCTTCACGTTCTCTTTTTTTATTAATTATTAATTAATAATAATAATTATTAAAACATTTATTACTATTAATGATTTTTAAGAAAAAATTATTTAATATTAATGGGGTCATTAGTAATATTATTAAAATTAAAACAGTTATTAATATTAACGAAGGTTATTGAAATGTTTTGACAAAGTAAAAAGGTATGAGTAACAGTAGTGGGTATTGAATGCATGCATCGAAACTGAAAAGGCTTTAAATGATGATAAATATTTACTGAGTATACTTGGATGCTTTAATGCTTAAGTGTTGTGATCTGGTTTGCCTTCTGTTGCCTTTGTGCCTATTCAAATAACCTTGCTTTGAATTAAACTCTGGGAATATTAGTACATACTGTATGCTAATTTCTTAATACTCAAAATCCAACCCCCCCCGAATGATCATTCATTTGGCTTTTATAAACTGTTTTACAATGATTCTCTTTTGTTTTATGCAACTAAATGCATATCTAATCTGCTTTCTCTTCTTGCAGGTTCGGCAGTGGCGGTAACAGGCGGTGGCAGTGCAAGTTGGGGCTGAAGATGATGACCAGCTGCTGATGACGTGGCCGCTCCTGGTTGGCTGAAGGGGAGGCAACAGCAGCAGCACTGTAGTTTAGGCTTTCGGGCACTTTATAATTGGACCATTTGTATTCGGGCCATCTGTAACTGGGCCATTTGTATTTGGACCATCTGTAACTGGGCTATTTGTTTTGGATTTTTTTTTTGTAATCGGACTTTTCTAAATTTAATTTTATAATAAATTTAAATTTCAAATAAATTTAAATTTAAAATAAACTTAAATTCAATTTCCAACTAGTCCAACCAAATTTGGGCTTCAACAGCTGCCCCTCTTTGCTTGTTGCTGTGTAGCAGGAACGTAGCAAAGACTCAAAAGGATGCCTAATTTGTCCGGTCTCATCTCTTTGACATTCTTTTTCAACTGGTCCACCCTTTGCTTTACGTCTGTCGCTTAATCAGTTTCTCTTCATTTTTTATGTTGTAATTTCATCCTGCTCTTAGATAACTTCAAAAAGACAAAATTTGCTACTGTGATTTCATTCCATTCTCTTGAAATTAGAGTTCATCACCGTAGTCTCTGAGTCGGGTCTCATTGACTTGGCCTTCTTCTCAGTATCTCCTCAGGAAGTTAACCACTTTATTGCTTCGACCTGCTTCTCGGTGTCTTATCAGGAAGCTGGGGGTTCGAAGATTCGTTCACATCGAGCGTGGGTGTGGTTTGGTCACATCGGCTGTCTCAATTCGCTTATGAATTTGGTTTACTTCTCAGTACCTCATCTTGGAAGATCTGCTCGCTTCAAGCCTCGTTTGGGTATCCTTCTCAGCGTCTCATCGGGAAGATGCTCACTATTTCAATCCGTTTCTCTGTATCTCATTAGGAAGATGAATCTGGTTCACTTCTCCGTATCTCATCAGGAAGATTTGCTCTCTTCGAGCCTCGTTTGGGTTTTCTTCTCAGTGTCTCATCAGGAAGATGATCCCATCGCTGTTTCGACCAGTTTCGATGTATCTCATCAGGAAGACGAATCTGGTTCACTTATCCGTATCTCATCAGGAAGATTTGCTCGTTTCGAGCCTCGTTTGGGTTTTCTTCTCAGTGTCTCATCAGGAAGATGATCCCATCACTGCTTCGATCCGTTTCTCTGTATCTCATCAGGAATACGAATCTAGTTCACTTCTTCGTATCTCATCAGGAAGATTTGCTCGTTTCGAGCCTTGTTTAGGTTTTCTTCTCAGTGTCTCATCAGGAAGATGATCCCATCACTGTTTCGATCCATTTCTCTGTATCTCATCAGGAATACGAATCTGGTTCACTTCTCCGTATCTCATCAGGAAGAGTTGCTCGTTTCGAGCCTTGTTTGGGTTTTCTTCTCAGTGTCTCATCAGGAAGATGATCTCATCACTGTTTCGATCCGTTTCTCTGTATCTCATCAGGAATACGAATCAGGTTCACTTCTCCGTATCTCATCAGGAAGATTTGCTCATTTCGAGCCTTGTTTGGGTTTTCTTCTCAGTGTCTCATCATGAAGATGATCCCATCACTGTTTCGATCCGTTTCTCTGTATCTCATCAGGAAGACGAATCTGCTTTGTGGATAATCGTAATTTACCCTGTGATTAGAGTAAGGTTTTGAATCCCCGTATCTCTTTTGATGGTCTTTATTGGTCCATCCCATCAGGTGGCGGGGATGTGACCATGGGAAATATGCTTCTATGGGTTTCTATGAGAATGTCATGATTTAGAATGAATTAAATGCCCCCAACTTGCTTGAATGCATATGATGAATATCAGGTTTGCTTATTACTAGTCAAGTCAGCATGGTTTGTCGCCTGTCCCAAATTCTATTTTTGATGTATTGCTCCGTCCTTTCTGGGTTGTTACAAAAGTGCTTGCTTTCAAGCTTGTCTTTAGTGATCTTGTTTCGAGTTTCTTGTAATTTCTGAAAATTCCAGAATAACGCATAACTTTTTGTATGATTTATTAGTTCATTACTCGTTATTTAGATGCAAAATGCTCGGACAAAATTTGAGCAGAAACAAAGTCGTATTCTAAGAATCCTGTTAAAAAGAGAATTGAAAGGAATAATTTCAAAGGATGATCAAAGGAAATAATCATTAATAGAAGATTGTCAAGTATACAGTGAAGAAAAGAAAAATTGGTTGCCTCAGGTATCGCAAAATAAGCTACTCTGTGCCTAACTTGCTTGTGAATCACTCTAGCTCAAATATGTGTCTAGAAGACCTAGAGTACTATGTTGATTTTCCAAGTTGTAACTTCCTTCTTTCTCGTCGACCCGTTCTTGGACTTGAGCCGCCCTTTCACGGGTTTTCAACTCAAAGTTCCCTTGGTTCTAGGACACCATTTTGCGAATTTTCATCCTGAAATTCGCTTTTTTTTTTGCGGGGTTTACATCTCAATTCCCATTTCGTTTCTAGGCGAAGTATTTTTTTACCGATTCTGAGTTGACGGGGTTGTACAGCTCTTTGCCGTCCATTTCTGTTAAGATGAGAGCTCCTCCTGAGAAAGCCTTTTTTACCACGTAGGGCCCTTCCCAATTGGGCATCCATTTCCCACGAAAATCTTTATGTATGGGAAGTATCTTTTTCAAAACTAGATCTCCCTCATAGAATTCCCTGGGACGAACTTTTTTGTCGTGAGCTCGCATCATTCTTTTCTGGTACATTTGGCCGTGGTGAATGGCTTTTAATCTCTTTTCCTCGATTAAATTCAACTGGTCATATCGAGCCTGGACCCATTCAACCTCGTCAAGTTGAAGCTCCATTAAGACTCGAAGGGAAGGTATTTCAACCTCAATAGGCAAGACTGCTTCCATACCGTATGCCAACGAGAATGGCGTTGCCCCAGTAGAAGTTATGACTGAAGTTCTGTAGGCAAAGAGGGCAAATGGTAATTTTTCATGCCAGTCCTTGTAAGTCTCAGTCATTTTGGCCACAATCTTCTTGACATTCTTATTAGCTGTCTCCACAGCCCCATTCATTTTTGGGCGATAGGGAGAAGAATTATGATGCTTAATCTTGAACTGTTCATAAACTTCTGCTATCGTACTGTTGTTCAGATTAAGGGCATTTTCGGATATGATCCTTTCAGGCATCCCGTATCGGCAAATAATTTCCTTCTTTAGGAACTTACTAACCGCAGTCTTGGTGACATTCGCGTAGGAGGTTGCCTCTACCCATTTAGTGAAGTAATCAATCACCACAAAGATGAATCTATGGCCGTTGAAAGCCTTAGGAGAAATTGGCCCCGATGACATCCATGCCCCACATAGAAAAAGGCCAAGGAGAGGTCATGACATGAAGGTGTGACGGAGGTACATGGATCTTGTCCCCATAGATCAGGCATTTGTGGCACTTCTTGGCATAGTTGATGCAATCGCCCTTCATACTAGCCCAGTAATATCCAAACCTCATTATTTATCGGGTCATCATGAAACCATTAGCGTGTGTCCCGCAAATGCCTTCGTGAACTTCTTCTAAAATCTTTTTAGCTTCAATCGCATCCACACATCTTAACAGCACTTGATCTTTTCTCCTCTTATACAAGATTTCCCCGTCTAGAACATATTCACTGGCTAGTCTTCGTAGTGTTCTTTTTTCATTTTCTGAGGCTTGCTCGGGATACTTTCGATCTCTCACAAACTGAAAAATATTCTGGTACCACGGGTGATCATCTTTCCCCTCTTCATCCTCTGTCTCAATATTACAACAATGAGCAGGTGCTTCATAGATACTCATCTGAATGGGCTTCACGTTTTCCATCCCACTCACCTTAATCATAGAGGCTAGAGTGGCCAGAGCGTCTGCCATCTGGTTCTCTTCCTGCGGGAGGTAATGGAATGTGACGTTATCGAATTTGGTGATCAATTCGAGAACTATTTTGCGATAATTCATTAACTTGAAATCCCTTGTTTCCCATTCTCCTTTTAGTTGATAGATTACCAGTACAAAGTCTCCGTAAATCTCTAAAATTTTGATTCCCCGTTCTATGACCGCACGGATTCCCAATATACATGCTTCGTATTCAGCCATATTGTTTGTACAATCAAAATCAAGCTTGCTGGCGAAAGGCTCCCTCTAGCGATACCAAGATTTCCCCGACCCCATTGCCTGTGACGTTTGAGGCTCCATCGAAATTCATCTTCCAAGATCGTTCTTCCTTGATTGCCCTTTCTGTGGCCGCAACATACATCAAATCCTCATTCGGGAAATCGAAGTCTATAGGCTCATAGTCTTCTAAAGCCCTACTTGCTAGGAAATCTGCTATCACACTTCCTTTTATTGCTTTCTGATTGACATAAACTATGTCGAATTCAGAGTGCAGGATTTTCCATCGAGCTAATCTCCCATTTAATGCTGCTGACTCCATTAAATACTTCAGAGGATCCAATTTTGAAATCAACCAAGTGGTGTGATATAGCACGTACTGTCTTAATCTATGTGTAGTCCAGTCGAGTGCACAACACAATTTCTCAATGGGTGAATATCGTGTCTCGTAATCGGTAAATTTCTTGCTGAGATAATATATCGCCCTTTCTTTCTTTCCGGATTCATCATGTTGGCCTAGTACACATCCCATGGAGTTTTCAAAGACTGTTAAGTACATGATCAATGGCTTATTAGGAATCAGAGGTACCAAGATGGGAGCGTTGGATAAATAGTCTTTGACCTTATTAAAGGTTTCCTGACATTCATCATCCCATACACCCAGGGTGCGCTTTCTAAGCAGGCGAAAGATAGGATCGCATTTCTCAATCAACTGTGAGATGAACCGAGCGATGTAATTTAGTCTTCCTAGGAACCCTCGAACTTCTTTTTGAGTGCTGGGTGGTGGTAATTCCTGTATAGCTTTAACTTTATCCGGGTCAATTTCAATTCCTTTTTTGCTGACCATAAATCCCAACAATTTTCCTGATGTGGCTCCGAAAGTGCATTTGGCTGGATTCAACTTTAGTTGATATTTCCTTAGCCTTCCAAATAACTTCCTCAAGATTCTTACATGTTCCTCCTCCATTTGAGATTTCGCAATCATGTCATCGACGTAAACCTCAATTTCTTTGTGCATCATGTCATGGAACAAAGTCACCATATCCTTCTGATAAGTAGCCCCTGCATTTTTGAGTCCGAAAGGCATCACTTTGTAACAAAATGTTCCCCACAGTGTGACAAAAGTAGTTTTGGTTATATCCTCAGGGTTCATTCTTATCTGGTTGTACCCAGAGAAGTCATCCATGAAGGAATACAGGGAATGTCCTGTCGTATTGTCAACTAGAGTGTCGATGTGGGGCAAAGGAAAATTATCCTTTGGGCTAGCCTTATTCAAATTTCGATAGTCTACACACATATGCACCTTCCTATCTTTTTTGGGAACGGGGTCTATATTAGCTACCCATTCAGAATATTTAACCACCTGGAGGAATCCGGCATCAAATTGTTTCCTGACTTCTTCTTTTATTTTTAACAACACATTCAGTCTCATCCTCCGAAGTTTTTGCTGCACAGGCCTATTTTCTTCCTTTATAGGAAGCTTATGCACAACAATGTCAGTACTTAAGCCGGGCATGTCTTGGTAAGACCATGCAAAAATATCTTGGAACTCTTGAAGCAACTTGATCAGACTCATTCTGCTTTCTGCGGAGATACTTGTCCCAATTTTCACCTCTTTCTCTTCATCTTCGTGTCCCAGATTAATAACTTCTACCGGGTCAGCATGAGGGAGGATCTGTCTTTCTTCCTGTTCCATCATTCTTAACAGATCCGAAGGTAAATCGTAATCTTGATTATCTTCAAGGTCCTGAAGTTCTTCTAAACACATATCTTGCTCGAAGTGGGGTTCTAAGTTAGCGTCAGGATTGCTCATAATATTGATACTTGAGGATATGTCAAAGAATGAAAGAAAGGTCCAAAAGGCGAAATGAATTTGTGAAAGAATGACTATGTGGTATGTGTATGAGTATGTTATTGAAGAAGAATTAATCTTATTCGTTGGATATATATGAATGGTTTATTAAGCTGAATTAAAGAACGATTGTGGAGAGGAATGAAAAATGCATTTTCATTTAAAATAACTGAGTAATGACCATAGGCCCCTTTTACAAAAAGATCTGTATTGCTTTCGAGCCTAAAGCAATAGGTGTTTTCGAGCATTACTCTGAGGAAATCTTAAAAATTATAGGGAGTTCCTCCACGGTCCAATTATTCAAGGTGCTTCCTGGAGCACACGGGCCAATCCTTGATGGATCCCCTTCCTTTCCTTCATCAGATATAGCATTAACGCCTAGGTCTTTTACGATGACTTCCTTGGTTCCAATTGTCCCTTGCTTCTTTTCCTGCTGGTTGATCACTTCTCCCGATATGAAAGTCTCATGGATATGCGGGAAAACCATGGGTTCCCACAAGATGTCCCTTGCTTCTTTTCCTGCTGGTTGATCACTTCTCCCGATATGAAAGTCTCATGGATATGCGGGAAAACCATGGGTTCCCACAAGATGTCCCTTCCAGCTAGTCTGGCCCTCCTTCTTTCTTGTCTCTTTTCCAACTCTTTTCTCTTTTGTTTTGTGTCTGGCTTGTATCCCAGGCCATAACGATCCCGTTTTTCTATTAGCATCGGCACATCAACTCTTCCTTAGAGGTATTTTCCCAGTCCTTTCCCGGGTCTCGCTCATTTTCCAACTGTCAATTTCAAAACCATCCTGGTGGTCGATGATATTGTAGGCACCGGTATTTTCCTCCTTTCCGAAATGAATGTTGCATTGACAAACTCCAATGAGCGGAACGAGCATTCCATAGTCTCCTCATCTATTCCTACGTAGGGTGAATTGCTTGTTATGGACGCGATTATTTCCTCCTCAGCATTAATCGTGATCAGCAACCCTTCATTTATCAACTTCACTTTTTGGTGCAAAGAGGAAGGTACTGCCCCAACTGAATAGATCCATGGTCTTCCTAGCAGACAGTTATAAGTGGGCCTAATATCCATTACTAGGAAATTTACTTCGTACGTGTTTGGCCCAATTTGAAGAGGTATTTCAATCCTCCCCGTTACATTTATTTTTGTCCCATCAAATGCTCTTACTAAATTATTGCACCATTTCATGTGAGAGCTATCGATTGGCAATCTTTGCAGTGTAGCTAATGGTAGCACGTTTAGGGCTGAACCATTGTCTATGAGTACTCCAGGTAGCGTATACCCTTTACAACGGGTAGTAATGTGTAGAGCCTTGGTTGACCCTATTCCTCTTGGTGGTATTTCATCGTCGCTAAACGAAATGAAGTTATCAGCACTTACATTATTGACCAATCGATCTAGTTTGCTGACGGAGATGTCATTTGCTACATAGGTTTCGTTTAGCACTTTCATTAGTGCGCTTCGATGAGCTTCCGAGCTTAAGAGCAATGACAAGATTGATATACGAGCAGGCTGTTTGTGTAGTTGTTCTACTACACTATATTCACTATGTCTTAAGAACTTTAAAAACTCCTTCGCTTCATTCTCAGTTACAAGCTCGGTGATGGGCGTTTCTAGCTTGCTGGTTGCTTCCTCCTCAGGCTCGCACATTCTAGTTTTCCCTTTACTGACCTCTTTTTCTTTATTCACAAGGTCATAATTCTTACCGCTCCGGGTAACAAGATTAACATCCTTCTTGGGTTCCCCTCCTTTGGTACGATTACATTGCAATTGTATCTCCATGGGACCTTCTTGCTATCTTTATAAGGAAACGTTGCGGGTCTTTGTATAATAATGCGCGGAATTGTTTGTTCTCTTGTCATGTCACGAATAATCACCTTGGGATGATTGCTCTCATAAGTCTTAGCCGTCCCGTCTTCAGAGGCGCAAATATCATTAATTTTTGCTCCTTCTTCAAAGAATTTTAGCTCTCGATTATCCATCATCATCTGGACCACGGTTTCGAACTCGTTGCAACTTTGAATTTTATGCCCTTTGACGGCGTGAAACTCGCAATGGTCATCGTCCCCGATTATCGCATTCTCTTTATCGCTCAGGACTATCCCTTCTTTAACCAACTCCTACCATACCCACCAAAGCGGAGACTTGATTTCTTCAACATTTCTCTTAATTTTCCAGGCTCCTTCTTCTAGCAAGGCGTTCACCCCTTGTTCTGGGTGATTAGGCAGCGGATTTCCAACTATATTGGGTTTTGTCGGCTCTTCTAACTTTACGATCCCGTGCTCTATGAGTCCTTCGACTCATCTTTTAAAGGCGGGGCAGTTTTCGATCGATGCCCTTCTGCCCCTACATGATATTCGCAGTGAGCCGTTGCATCATACCAAGCCGGGAATGGGGGCTTGTACGGTCTCACATGTTGAGGAGATACCTCATGCGCATCGTATAATATCTTGTAAAGTTCCCCATATGATATTAGAAGAGGGGTATATTGGATTCTTCCCCTATTCAGCCTAGTGCCTGCCTCTTGCCGCGTGGCATTTTGATAACTGCCTATTGGAGTCTTTGGCTGACTTGTCACGAAGGGTCTGGTGTAACCAGGTCTGTATATGCTTGCATTATTGACCTCATTATCCCTTCTTCTGAGGGCAGGCCTTTTAGGGTTTTTTCGGGTCTCAATCCTACCGGCTTTGATCGCACTTTCAATCATTTCCCCTGACATGACCATATCGGAGAAACTTTTGGTAGCATTTCCTAGCAGATGATTTAGGTAAGGAGCCCTGAGTGTGTTGACAAATAGCATTGTCGTCTCCTTCTCCGTTAGCGGTGGCTGTACTTGTGTTGCCACCTCGCGCCACCTCTGCGCATATGTTCTAAAACTCTCATTCGACCTCTTTTCCATGTCCTGCAACGTAAGCCGATCAGGGGCTATTTCTATTACATGGCCGTATTGTTTTAAGAAAGCTTGTGCCAATTCTTTCCACGAGTGGATTTTTGATCGGCTTAACTGATTATACCATCTGACCGTGAACCTGGCCAGGCTGTCTTGAAAATAATAAATTAACAGTTGGTCGTTATGTACATACCCCGTCATCTTTCGACAGAACATGGTTAGGTGAGCTTCAGGGCAGCTCGTCGCACTATATTTTTCATATTCCGGAGTTTTGAATTTGGGCGGGAGCACTAGATCCGGAACCAAACTTAGTTCTTTGGCATCTACCCCGTAGGCAATTTCAACCCCTTGCATCGCGTCAATTTTCTCTTCTAAACGCCTGTATTTTTCTTCTATTTGTCTGGGAATATCTTCTTTTATCATCTCGTCAAAGTCCGAAACGCCCAGATTGATGGCATTATCCTCCGGGTTTGACCCTGATCCAGTTGGATAATTTACCGATCGTGACGTGCCTGTGGCTGGTTGCTGTGCCCTTATGGTAACAGTGGGTTCCCGTACCGGTATTTCTTGCAACGTTGAGTTATGAAAGGGAGCAAAGCCTGGGGGGACCATCGGGTCCTCTTCTTCCTCAATGGCTGGGCTTTTCCCTTTGTCAGTCATGCTTTGTTTTGCTTGTGATAATTCATTCATCAGGCTCTTTTGTATTTCCATAAATTGATTCTTCATTTCTCTACACATCATGCTCATTTGCTCTTGGATGTGTTCTTGCATCTGGTCTTGTAATTCTTTTTGAATATGTTCAAGTCTCTGTTCCATGGCTTTAGTCTTCTTTCGAGTATTATAACGGTGTGAGTTTTCAATGGTTACTGATGTCGCTGGATAGTGAATTTTACTGAGTTCGGATTGTTATGCGGAAGTATGCAAAATTGCGACGTAAATATGATGCATATATGCAAAAAAAATGTATTGACTTATAATTCACTTTCCATTTAGAAAACTTCATTTGGATAACAAGTTCCTTAACATAAAGTAAATTACATAAACGGTTTTGCCTTGATGCTCAGAGCTTTGACTTTCTTAAGGAGTTTTAACAGCTTTTGTCCTCGTTCTGTCTTTGTCTCGTATTGCATGCTTAGCTCTTCTACTTCAGCCGTAAGGATATGCACGTAGTCAGCTACTCCGCGGATTTGATTTAAAGCTTCACCCATGACATAATCCCTTTCTCCGACTTCCTTTTAAGTTTGCTGAAGATGTCAATCACTTGTATTCAACGTTCTTTCCAGAATCTCAATTCGTATTTCATTATTCTGTAAAAAGGCCTCTAACTCCTCCACCCTCTCATTTAGTCTCTTGATCTCGGCTCGGCCTGCCTTTAACTCCATTACTGAATTCCGGCTATGATGCCTATACAAGGATTCCTCCAACTCTCCTACTCGAGCTTTTAATTCGGCTACTTCGGCTTGGCTTTCCAGAAGGCTGCCATTCATAGTATTTTCCTGGTCTTGGACGTCTTGGAATTTGCTTTTCCAGTGACTTGTTTTATTTTTCTCTTCATGGATTTCCTGCTGCCATTGTTCTGATGTCTTACCTAAACCGACAGTTCTCATTGATAATCAAAGTTTTTTATAGTCCTTCTTTAGGCTGCTCAGATCCTCTTCAGCCTTATTCTTCCCTTTCCTTAATTTTTTCGCCTCCAGCTTCTGAACATCAACGTCTAGTCCTAAGAGCACCTTCTCTTTTTCCAGTTTTTCTATCACTTTCCCCATCTCAGCATTTTTCTTTTCAAAATCCTGTTTAATTATCTCTAATTCAGTCGGAACTACCTGCAAATGTTCTTCAATTGGGCGGACAATCTCCGGGTTTGGCACGGAAATGTTATCATTGATCCTTCTGTTTCTCCACCAATCATATTCTTCAGTCACCATGGGATTTACGCCAAATGCCTTTATTTTTCGGACCTGGTTCCACGCATTTGAGATTTCCCGAATCCTTTTCTTATTGTTTTCTCCCCGGTACATGAATTCACATTGAGCTATCCCTTGCATCGCGGGTATGAATTGTCTTGATCTGTATTGTCTTGAAACTAGCAATGGTGCATATCCAGTTGCCCCCCATATCCCGGCTAATGGGACCCAGTCGAGATCTCCGCATCGATATAATATTTCATCAGGAATAAACCATGGTGCTCGCCACTCTATGTCTTCGTCTTTGAGGCTTTGAAGTATGGCCATCCATTTTTCTTCTGAGAAGCTTTCTCGTCTCTGTGTGGCCATGAACTCTTTCAAAGGGGAGTAATCTTTAGACAAGTACTGATATGAGACTTTTTCTGTTTTCCAAAAGTGACTATGAAACCATACCATCAGTAGTGGTGCGCAGGCGATAAATCGGCCTTCGCCCTCCTTTCTGCATGCATTCAAGGATTAGAAAGTTTCAGCTAGTATAGCCGGGGCAGGTGTCACTCTTTTACTTAATCTATCAAACAAATCTATCACCGCGTCCTCTATATGCCCCAAGGCCTTTGGAAAAATGACCAACCCGTAGATACTTAGGGCTAAAATATCGATCTTTTTCTTTACATCTGGATGAGTCAATATCAAATCCCGCAGGCTTTTTCACGTGATGCATTTGTTATTACCTTTGACCTTAACTCGAGCTGCAACCCACTGTTCGCTCATGCCTGTGATGTTTATTAATCTTTTAACCATGGTGGGAAGATGCGGAGCTCTAGAGTAAGCCTTATCTACTGACATCTTGGGCAACGGAGCAGAGTGGTGTATTCTTCTATCGTCGGTGTCATGTCTATATTCCCGAAGGTGAAGCAATTGTAGGCAGAATTCTAATACTGTGTTAAGGCTCTAAAGAGGGATTTGTCCACCTTAACTTTGCACAAGTACGACAAATCTCTGTATTCTTGGTAAAAGGTCTGTCTCATGTTGTTGTCCCAACCGTCCAAAATCTCCTTTAATTCAAGCATATTGTTTCGAGCCGTGCTGATCCTGGTGTAATCTCAAAGCTCGGACTCATATCCGTTCACTAAGCTGTCTCCTTTTTGGCGTTGCGTCTCCTCCGACCACATGCGCACGACCATGTTGTCCTCTACTTTATCAAAGTACTTGTTTTCCATGATTAATTCTCTTATTGGTAACTGAACTTTTGAGCCTATACCTTCTCTATGTATGATGATGAAATACGATGCAGAAAGAGACAAAAATGATTCAGTTAGCGAAAGACAACAATATCAAAATACAATTGAAGCATAAAACCTAAGGGTTTAATTTGGAAGGTTGCTAAATGGTTTAACACGACTCCTTCTAAAGTAAGTTTCTACATCTTACTACATGTGGCTTTAGGCTCTAAGGTAGAGGTACCCAAACCAGCAGATTCCTCATTCCTTACCCATTACAAGATCATACGGATGAGTTCGGTTTAGGGGGACGCATTTTCCAAATGTTTACACGGAAGTGACAACTTCACGAAAACAAGGGTACTTTGTAATCCCGAAAGCAATCCACTATCCTGCACGGAGGTGAAAACCTCACGAAGGAGTAGTTTCAGGCTTTCACTTATTAGGGTAACATCATATGCAGATGTATGCAAATATCACATAATATAGCATCACAAAAAGGAGTCGAGGATCGCATATCAAACAAAACTGAAGCTTTTAAAAGTTTCTAAAGAATACCCGAAAATAGTCAATTTTAGCTTGACTCTCGTTTATTTTAAATTCCCCAGTGGAGTTGCCAACTGTCGAAACCATCCTTCTCCTTTGTTGGAAAATGATGTGTCTCCAAAAAAAATCTCTTTTTTTTTCAAAATGGGAGTCGCCACCAATCCTTTATTTGGTGTGATTGGGCCACCACAAAACGTTTCAAAAAACCATTTTGAAAACATGTAGGTCTTCGAAATCCAGAAAAGGGGTTCGGGAGTCGGTTACACATGAGGAAGGATTAGCACCCTCATGTGCCCAAATTGGTACCGTATTGATTATTTTCGGGTCTTAATTTGTAACATTTAAAAGTTCGAATAAAGCTTAAATATACGATCCTTGGATGCACGAGTTTAATAGAAATCAAGTTTTGTTTGAAAATCTCACTACTTCCGAGTGATCGAGGAAGAAAGGCTACGTCTAGTGAGTTAGGACACGCCATTTCAAGATCAAGAAATAATGAGCTTTCGTTTGTGAAAACTTTTGCAAGAAGGATATTTGATTATCCCGATTTGAAGATAGGTTGCACCTAGTAAGTTAAGGTGCAATCTTTCGGCATCGAAGATAAGGAAACATTACCTCGATTAAGGATATTCGATTATTTCAGTTCGGAGAAAAAAATTGCACCTAGTGAGTTAAGGCACAAAATTTCAGAACCCGAAATAAAAGGATATTACCTCGATATTTAAGTTTTTATATAAAAAAACAATTTCAAAGACATGGATGCGGAATATGAGCGCATAATAAAATATAAATGTTGATGAGAAGGAAGAAAAAGTGCGATCAGAGTTTAAAATGAGACCTTTCGGATGCACGAAGTGGCAAAATGGTAATTTTAGAATGTTCGGAATCAAAAATATGATTTTTAGCAACTCGAGGGTAAAATGGTAATTTTGGAAGTTCGGGGATAAAATGGTAATTTTTGGAAGGTTCGAGGTCAAAAATGGGATTTTTGGGAATTCGGGGGTAAAACTATAATTTTTAGAAGGTTCGAGGTCAAAAATGGGATTTTTAGGAATTCGGGGGTAAAACGGTAATTTTTGGAAGGTTCAGGGACATCCGGGGTAATAAAACCAAAAAATAGGTGACACGTGGTAGCCCCTCAGGTATCCTGAAGTCGGAGGATTATTTTGAAAACCGTGGAAAATTTTTGGGGAAATTTTGAAATTAAAGTGAACTCGATTTAATGATTAAATTAAAACAAAACAGGAAGAAAAGGGACTGCTTACTAAATAAACCAAAAAAATGACACGTGGTAGCTCCTGGTGCTTTTAAAAGGTCGAGGGGCTAATTTGAAGAACCTTGAAAATTATTGGGCCAATTTAGATTTACTTAAAAGTCTGAGAAGGACTTGATTGAAAATTTTGGAAAAAGCGGATGGATCAAATGCATAAATAATCATTCCTTCAAAGACACGCGGATCCTAAGTTGGGTCGGGTCAGAATTCGGGTCGGACGTGGACATTTCAACAAAACTACGCCGTTCTGCCCGAAATACTTTTGCCAAAACGTTACCGTTTTGGCAGGGGTATTTAAACCCTCAGACCTTTGCAAAGCCGAGTCTCTTCTTCATTTTTTCGGTTTTCAGAAAAAAAAGGGCAAAGCCTCTCCCCATTTTCTCTCAACAGCCATCTATGGTCGGCCAAACTCCGACCGGCCAAACCTGTCACTATCCGTCGCGTGGGGCCCTACGCGCGTCGCCGATCCCCGCGCGAGTCGTCGCCTGGGTTCTCCGGTGTGCGCACCACTGCCTTCACCAGTCATGCGCGATCGTCGACCCCCGTCACACGCGCTTCACCCACATCCATGCACGGTTACCGGGTACCCCGATGGCCTGCACCGCTCTCTGTTCGCTGGGTTTCGCCGTTCACGCGCCGTAGTTCTTGGTAAGAAAAGTTTCAATCTTTCTCTTTTCATCCTTTTTTAAAAAAAGGGGGTCTAGGTCTAGATCGAACCTGATCTAGCCTAGATCCAAAAGGGTTCGGTCTTTTTTTCGACGAAAAAAGAAAAAGATTGTTCTCTTTTTTTTTTTAATCTCCAGATTTGTCGAGTTTTTTTTTAAAACCATTCATATTTTAAATCCGTTCTTGATTCCTAATGTTCCTTTGTTTTTTTTTTGCAGGTTCGAGCACGACGGGGTGTAGGCGGTGTTCGACTGGGGCTCGATTTCCGACGTCGGCAGCTAGGGACAGCGGTCGACCGAAGATAAGTCTTCCGACTCTTGACGTTCTCTTTTTTTATTAATTATTAATTAATAATAATAATTATTAAAACATTTATTACTATTAATGATTTTTAAGAAAAATTTATTTAATATTAATGGGGTCATTAGTAATATTATTAACATTAAAACAATTATTAATATTAACAAAGGTTATTGAAATGTTTTGAAAAAGTAAAAAGGTATGAGTAACAGTAGTGGGTATTGAATGCATGCATCGAAACTGAAAAGGCTTTAAATGATGATAAATATTTACTGAGTATACCTGGATGCTTTAATGCTTAAGTGTTGTGATCTGGTTTGCCTTCTATTGCCTTTGTGTCTATTCAAATAACCTTGCTTTGAATTAAACTCTGGGTATATTAGTACATACTGTATGCTAATTTCTTAATACTCAAAATCCAACCCCCCCCCCCCGAATGATCATTCATTTGGCTTTTATAAATTGTTTTACAATGATTCTCTTTTGTTTTATGCAACTAAATGCATATCTAATCTGCTTTCTCTTCTTGCAGGTTCGACAATGGCGGTAGCAGCCGGTGGCAGTGCAAGTTGGGGCTGAAGATGATGACCAGCTGCTGATGACGTGGCCGCTCCTGGTTGGCTGAAGGGGAGGCAACAGCAGCAGCACTATAGTTTAGGCTTTCGGGCACTTTATAATTGGACCATTTGTATTTGGGCCATCTGTAACTGGGCCATTTGTATTTGGGCCATCTGTAACTGGGCCATTTGTTTTGGATTTTTTTTTTTGTAATCGAACTTTTCTAAATTTAATTTTATAATAAATTTAAATTTCAAATAAATTTAAATTTAAAATAAACTTAAATTCAATTTCCAACTAGTCCAACAAAATTTGGGCTTCAACATATGTTATTTTTATACATTAAGTTATTTATAACACAAAAAAATGCAATACATAACACTATATTGTAAAGATTAAAAAAATATAACACCTCAAAATTTACCAATAAGACACTTGACACTATCCAGAGATTGAATATATTGAATTTGTGAGCAAGTTAGAATGAGTCAGATTAAAAAATTTATGAAAGAAAATTGAAATTTGGAGATAGAAATAAATGAAAAGAATTTTAGGATACTGATGCAGGGCAGAAAGTACTAGCCTATGCTTCTCAACAGCTTAAACCGCATAAGAAGAATTATCCTACACACGATCTGGAATTAGTAGCGGTTATGTTTGCTTTAACAATCTGGCGAAATTATCTATATGGCGAGAAATGTCACATTTTCACTGATCGTAAAAACCTGATGTATTAGCTGACACAGAAAGAGTTGAATCTGAGACAACGATGACGGCTTGAGTTGTTGAAAGATTACAATCTAATTATCGATTACCATATGGTAAAGCTAATGATGTAGTTGATGTTATCAGTCGTAAATCTCTATTTGCTTTGAAAGCACTCACCTGACTTTGCAATGCGACGATTCTATTTTAGCTGCATTGAGAGCTAAATCGATATTTTTATAAAGATGTCAGGAGTTACAAAAAGATGATCTAGATTTGCTTGCAAAACGGAAAGTGATTGAAAGTGGTTAGATGGTCGAATTCAACATTGATGATAATGGTAGCTTATACTTCCATAATCGGTTATGTGTCAAATGATTCAGAGTTAAAACGAGACATTTTACATGAGGCTCACAATAGTGTCTATTTGATTCATCCGAGTAGCAACAAAATGTATTGTGATTTGAAACAGATGTACTGGTGGTTGAGAATGAAATGAGAAATATAAGAATTCGTGACTAAAATTTTTGGTATGTTAGCAAGTTAAAGTCGAGCATCAAGTTCTGTTTGATTTGTTACAACCTGTAATGATCCATGAATGGAACTGGGAGCGAATTACGATGGATTTTGTATCGAGTATGCCCCTGTCATCGAAAAAGAAAGATGCAATCTGGATAATAATTGATAAATTAACTAAGTCTGCACATTTTATTCCTGTTAGAATAGATTATTCACTTGAAAAGTTAGTTGAACTGTACATCTCTGATATTGTTATATTGCAAGGTGTGTCACTTGTCCAATATTGTTATATTGCATGGTGTGCCATTGTCCAAGGTTTACCTCTAGATTTTGGGGTAAGTTGCACGAAGTTCTGAGTACGAAATTGAATTTTAGTAAAACTTTCCATCCTCAGAAAGACAGACAATCAAAGCGGGTGATTAAAATACTTGAAGATATATTACGATATTGTATAATTGAGTTTAAAGTTAGTTGGGAGAAATTTTTGTCGTTAGCTGAATTTGCTTATAATATCAACTATCAGTCGAGTATCAAAATGGCACTGTACAAGGATTTATACGGACGTAAATGCAAAACTCTATTATACTAGTCAAATTTGAGCGAAAAAAGTTAGTAGAGACTGATCTGATATGCGAGACAAAGAACAAAGTCAGAGTTTTACACGATTGTTTGAAAGCTGTTGCAAACCGTCATAAATTGTATGCTGATTTTAAAAGAAAAGATATCAAGTTTCAAACTGGTGATAAAGTACTCTTGAAAGTCCCACCCTAGAAAGAAGTTTTGCGTTTCGGCAAGAAAGGAAAACTCAAACTGGCATTCATAGGATCGTAAAAGATTCTAAAAAAGGTCAATCTGGTAGCTTAACGATAGGCTCTGCCCTCGAAACTCGAAAAGATCCATAAAGTGTTTCACATTCCGATGCTACCTCTTTATCCTTTTGGTCCCTCTCACGTCATATCTCTCTACGAGATAAAGTTATAACCTGATCTGACATACGGTGAAGAACAAGTTAGAATTTTGGCTCGAGAAGTGAAAGAACTGCAAAACAAACAGGTATCATTAGTAAAAGTGTTATGGCATCAACATGGAATGGAAGAAGCTACATGTGAGCCGGAAAAAGCTACATGTGAGCCAGAAGAAACCATGAAATTAGTGTACCCTAACCTATGTTGGAAAAAACCTATTTGAAAACGATTTTCTTGCACACTAAAAAATTAAAACTGACCCGCTATTCTCGTACCACGAACTTCTCCGCTATTCAACCCAACAATCTTCTCCCTTATTCTCGTACTGCGAACTACTTCGAGTGTGGGCTCGAACCAATTGAATCAAAACACAAAACTAAAAAAAGTTTTCCTTTTGGGGTGAAAACGGAAATTCTATCTTCTTTAATAGCAACCCGTAGAATTGTTATTCTAGAAAAAATATATATATGTAACAGTTGACAAAAAATTCTCTCTATTTTTTACAGAATAACAATTGACCGCCTCCGGACATACTAACGTCCAGAGTGTTAATACTGCTACGAACTATATGGAAATGAGGTAGTGTCCGCAAGTTACGGGGTCAAGTTGTAATATAGTTTGTTTACAACGAAACACTTGATAAGTATTCCAAGGATCATACCCAAGGGATTGCAGTTTGGGGAAAACTACTATTAAGCCAATTACCAAAAATAATTACTAATTTACTCGAGTCACGAATTAGTAGTGTTAATCAAGAAGCAAGATGATAATAAAAAACTAGATAAATTTAACTAAACCTAAATCTACTCATAGGTTCATGTATCAACTTTTCTTATTCCTTATTTCGATTATGCGAGTTCCTTTGGCCTAGATCCAATTGTTTTACCTAATTTGTAACACCCAAAACCTGACACCGTCGCTGGCTAGGGTCTCGGGGTCTTTACTGACCATTCATCGCAGATTAACTATCAATATTACTTCATTAATATAAACTTAAATAAAATAAACACATCACACAAGTCATAACTCAAATTCAAATACTAATACAACTCAAAAGGGGCAAAAATGTCATTTCCACAATTCTGGGAGATTTCTACTAGTACCTATTGGACATGTATCAATAGAAGTCAAGTCAGTAAACAATTCAAAAATAGCTGCAAAATCCTACCGGTAGTTGAGATGGTTCTACTGAAACAAGTATACAAATTTCAAATATTCACACAAGTTCTCAAGTTTAACAACATTTTCATTTGTATAACCACATCATACAATAGAAACAACCTAAGTGAACATAAATTCACATGTCTTTAAATTTCAAAGCATAATGCCTACTTCCAACATTAAGCACATCATACAAAAATATATCCAACATTCATTTACAAGTTTCAACATAGAACCAATCAATCCAAAATCAAGTATTATACAAAATAACATCATCTCAGTACATGTCATATAACCAAGTGATGTAAAATCTACTGAACGAGCTCCCGAGATAATGTGATTTCTTCGAGGTAATCCGATCTTCAACAAGTAAAATGAAATCTACAAAACAACAACAATACACAAGCATGTTTTCTAAGCTTAGTAAGTTCACAATATTATATTTTAATACATTTTAAGGTCTTGCAAAGACATGTTTATCCATGTCATAAGTCCCCCCTTTTAAACCACCTTATGCTCAACTGAGACAAAAGTCTTCCTTTTAATCATAATCTCATGCTCATCCCGAGACATGTGTCTTCCTTTCTTACGTAATCTCATGTTCATTCTGAGTCATGAGTCTTCCATTTACACATAAACTTATGCTTATCCCGAGTCACGAGTATTCCATTTTATACATAATCTCATGCTCATCTCGAGACATGAGTCTTCCATTTATACGCCAAGTGAATCAAGAACTTCCACATTAAACAATAATTAGCAGTTCCAATATAAAATTTAACAAACGAACTTACTGGATGAAATTACAGTTAAGGTGAAACTTCAGGGACTATTTTGTAATTTTCTCCTTTCCACGATTGACGGCTCAATCTTGATCTAACACAATAAATAAATCAATTCTTTCATTAAATTATGTAATTTGATCAATTTACACATACAAGTCTTTTTGGGAAATTTACAAAATAACTCCTAACCTTTGCATTCGTATTCAATTTAGTCTTTAAGTACAAAACATGCAAAATAACAATTTTTTGTTCAAATTAACACCAGCCAAATATCCATGGGTGTTCACCCAACTACATGCAAATCATTACAAAACAAGGACATGTTTTTTTTTCCATTTTCACAATCTAGTCCACAAACCTTAATTTCATCAAAAAATCACTTTACAAAATCATCAAATCTAATAACAAAGCTCACAATACTTCAATAAACTCTCAAGAATAAACTTATTCAACAATGGCAAGATTTATAACATTTGACAGATTCACAAATTAGTCTTTAAGTTAGCTAGATCAAGCTAATATAGACTCAAAAACATAAAAACCCCTAAAACCGGTCAAGGTTTACTCACTCAAATCAAAGCTCAAAGATTGAATATAAAACCCTAGCTTCTTTTCTCTCTTAACTGTATGGAGGAAGAAGATGAAGTGAAAAATGATGAATTTTCACTTAAAATTTCTTTAATTTAATATATATATACTAATGGCAATTTTATAAATTTTAAGACTTTCTTCATTAAGCCTTAATTAACCCTTTTTAACCTTAATCAATCATACCATTAACACCTAAGTGCCATAATATCCCACTATCTCAACTTCTATGGGCTAATTTACCCATTTAGTCCTTTTAATCAAGAAATTCCTACTTTTACACCTTCTATACAATTTCATCTTTTTTATTTAATTAACTATCTAATTGATAGAATTTCTTAACCAAAATTTAATACGATGCTAACAACATCATAAATATAAAAATAAATAAATTTTTTACTCGACTTGTCGAAGTTGTGATCTCGAAATCACTATTTCCAACACCACTGAAAATCGGGTTGTTACATAATTAATTATTGATGTAAGGTTCTAAATGTTTGGTTGCTAATTAACCTAGCAGAGCTTCTCAGTCTTCTACTAACCTAACTAGAGCGGCAAGATTACTCACCTCTTGATGATACAGTACAGATCGGGGTAGGGTAGGGTTTTCACGGATAGGCAATACCGATTTCGGGTTAATTCCCACCTATATGACTTCCTAGGATCGTCAAGTCTAGGGTTTAAGTTCTTCCTTCCCTAACCATTGATCTGCCAAGTGATGCTTGGTAAGCAATATCGGTTTCGGGTTAATTCCTACCTAGATAACTTCCTAGGATCGTCAATCCTAGGGTTTAATAACACTCAACCAGATCTAATCAATCTAAATGAACTCTATAAATCAATCAATTAATAAGATTAGTACAACTGAAACATGCGAAATATAAATAAAGCATAAATTTATTCTAATCTTTATAAAAACATTAAATTAAAAATATGAAAGAATGAGATATAAAGAATAGAATAAGGAAAAGAGTGGCTCAGAAACAATCTTCACTCGTGAAAGTCTCACTTCGGACTAGGATATTTCGATTGTTCTACGAGAATACTCACTTTGCGAGAGTTTGTCTGACTTAGGCACATTTGAAGCGAAGGAATTGCCTAAGACCTCATGAATTGCGAGATGAAAGGTCTAGCCCCGTAACAATCACACCAACAACATTTTTAAAAAATAAGGTTTTAGTCAATTTTTTTGTTAAAAATTATTTGACTCTTTGAAATGTGTTAAAAGTACCATAAAAACACAGGTATTAGATTTAGGGGTTAGCATTACTCCATTTACTAAAAAAGGACAAATTAGTCCTTGTACGTTAGATCAAAGAGTAAATTAGTCATTCTGTTAAAAATTTTGTCGATATGTAATATTTGTTCATACTTTCTTAACTCTTTTACCACGCACACACACCTTGCACACACTGATGCTTGGACCCGGGTCTCCTAGGATGAATAACATCCTCTTAACCACTCGAGCCACTCGTTGGGTTCAATTACATCAGTTTTTAATAATACTGATGGATAAAATTTTTAATAGAAATGATTAATTTTCTCTTTGATATAGTGTACAAACTAATTTATTTATTTTTAAATAGAGAGAAGCAAAATGCAATTTAACTCATTGTACAAAAACTTCCACAGTCTTTAGCCTGGAAAGGTTAACAATCAAATTTAACTCAAAAATAAATAAATAAAAAATGACTAAATTTATCATTATATATATATATTATTTATAAATTTACGTGTAAGCAAGTTCAAAGGATAAGTAATGATGCAATAAAGTGGATCTTATTTTCATTAATTCTTAAATTGAACTTGTCGGTCGTAACTTTATATATATTTTTTAATGTATTTATTAATTTAGAGATGAAATGATTTTTGGGGGGTTTAGGACATGTTTGTTGCAGGAACTGATACAGCAGCAACCTTAGAATGGACAATGACAGAAGTTTGCCGAACACTCTGAATTAACGAAGCAAGCACGTCGAGATTGAAGTTGCTCGCCTCTTGTTTTACTTCGACTGGGATTTGCCTCACGGATTTCACATCGATGATGGCGACGTTGATGATATTTTCAGCCTAGCAACGATGAAACGAACTCCTCTCGTACTCAAACCAACAGTAAACGGAGGACAATGGGGTTTAAGAAGTCAACTCGGGGAAGGAAAACAATTGATGAAACCAAACATTTCAGCCATCCTGTAGAACTGTTTCACTCTTTTAAAATGAAAATAACACAAGTTTACTTTATCCCCGAGTGTTTGGCATTGGTAAAGAATATGAACAAATTTCAGTTTATTCCTTCACGCTATATGACATCTCAATGTTGAGGTAAAGAATATGAACAAATGAATATTCCTAGGGAACTATATAACAAGGAAGAAATTGCACCTGGAAATCCAAAGAATATGAACAAAAAGGGACAAGGCTTCCCAAGCCGACAGGCATTCGACATAAACAAGTCCACAGATGCAAACTCTCTCTTTTTTTATCTACTCAGTACGAAAACTCATGGCCTCTGAGTGATATATATTTTTTGACCCATATAGCAATATCTTCAGCACATGCTTGAGCTTGTGGTGTCTGAAGGAGCACATCAAGAGTTGCAAACCCATGAACTGCATCCTTGTATTCAAGAACTGGAGCATCTATGTTAGCCCTCCGAAGTTCCTCGGAATAACCAATGGCTCGATCCCTCATCCAGTCTTGCTCTGCAACAACCGTCAGTGTCGGGGGCATGAACTTCAGAGGAGGCTCTCTCCCAGGGATTAAAGGGTTGGCAGCTGGATGATCGAGGTCGAATTTTTCCTCAGGCAGAAAAAGTTTCCATGTCTGCATGCACATAGACTTGTCATAGAAGTAGGAGTTTGCCAGTTTAATTTCCGAAGCCGTGGGATTGCTTCCGACGAAAAATGGATACATCAGGACTTGTGCCACCACCTTAACAGGATCCAAAAGCTTCCCTGCCTCAACAGCCTTTCGAGCCACATAGTCTGCTATGTTTGCCCCACTGCTTACCCCAAGGAGTACACATCTGCATAGATGACAGGACCGTTTTATCAATTAAAACCTTAGAAATCAACACACGAGAGAAAAATTGAAAGAAAACTATTACAAGAAGAAAGAAAAATAACATTAAGTTATTGATTCTCAGAAACAAAGTTGGAAGAATTGTCTTCAAAGAGTGAATTTAATATGCTTTTCATTAGGTTATCATAAATATTTCACGGGCAAAAGCTCGATTCTACTAGTTATCTTGCAAACTAAGTTAAGTTCAGTCATCAGAATTTCCAAGCGTTATACCTTACAATTGGCTTATGGTCTTTCCATTTAACCACATTTTAGTATAGAAATTGAATACCTAAATAAGAATGTATCTACAAGAGATTGTTAGTAAATAGCAGAGGATGGAAACGGGAAGCTTTCAAGATTTCTTTGAGCTAAATACTAGGCATTGTAGTCAAGAACTGGAATTCCCAGAAAATTATCATATCAAACAATGAAATTTCTGTAATTCTAAACCTTCATCCCACTCAATCCCCACAGTTCCATCTACCGGGTCTTTAAATTCAGGCTTATTGTTGGAGAACATGTGGTTAAACACTCGAATTACCCACAAGAAAACCCCAAGCTTTAGCCTTTGGATTCATGGAGATGCCATCCAATAAGTCTGAAAACCGGATCACAACATCTATAATCCCTTTAACTATACCGTACCGTAAAAATGGAATGAACCGATACCGATTTGGCTACAGAATAATTCACTTGTAATTCTTGATCATAAGTTTCTCAGTCAAATAGGCAATTCAAAGGAAGAAGAATGAACAAGGAAATAACTTATTAGTCTAACAAGTTGCTAATGAATTGAAGGAATCCAACTGATCGAAAAATGAAGAACTAAATCCATACCTAGAGGGATCTCCATGAGCAGCCAACCAAGGTTCAGCCATGGATGCACCGAACCCATCAAAAACATGAGCATCCGCTCTCCTTCTCCCATTCCCATTCCCCATCCACTTCCCACACTCCGCCAAATTCGCCTCCTTCGCCAACCAATTCAACACTTTCAAACCGTCGTCAAACGCCGCCGGATACCGGCTCTCCGGGGCCAGCCTATAACCGACTGCAACGACGATCACATCACAAAGTTTGGCAATCCTCCGACAAAACACGTCGTTCCTTACACTATCACTGCTTCCGCCGACGAAAGCCCCGCCGTGAAACTGTAATACCACCGGTAGTTTCTTGTGCTTTGTTCCAGCCTGAGGAGAGTAGCCACTGTAAATAAAAGCACCATCTTTGCTTTTGTCTTCGATTATTTTCGTCGGATCGAAGTTAACCACCGTGCTGGGAAGGAAAATCCGGATGCAGAGAGATGAAAAAGGGTCGATGTGGATGTCCTTGGTGGCGACCCCTTCGTAGAAGGAAGGGTTGCTGGCGGCCGTCGATTCTTCACGCCGGGAAGTTATGCCAAAAGGATTGACGGCGTGGACAGGATTTTGGGTCAGATTATGTAGCGTATATCTTTGCTGAAACTTGAAGAAGATGCTATAGAGTTTTACCGCTAAGCTTGGCATCTTTGATGAAAACAATAAAATGGAGAACAAAGGAGATAACTTTGAAGAAGAATGGAGTTCAAAACTTGTGGGATAAAGTTGACGCCATTGATGACGATCGGAGATAGAAGGGTTCAATTCGTTGAAAGTCTTGAAGGCGTCAATTGGAGACTATTTTAATGGCTGCCGTGATAATAGCCAGAGAAAATTCGAATAGGAACTTTCTGAGTTGATTAATTTCCAAAATGTATATAAAAGACTATTGATACAAATAAATTATACTTTTCATATAAAAAATAAACGAATAAATATCAAAATTATATATAAATTATGGTTTAATATTTAATTATATATAAATTTTGATTTTATTTGATTCAATTTTTGTAAATTATTAATACAATTATTGATGTAACATCATTTTATATTTATATATTGCATATATAAATAATTATATTTATCCAATATAAAGATAAATTTATGTATTTATTTCTTTAAATATGTATGATTAAATCACAATTAAAGTTTTAAATATACATTTGAATCACAATTAGAGTTTCACGTGTGTAATTGTATCAAATTAAAGTTTATGTATATAATTACAAATTAAATCAAAATTCATGTATATTTTTAAAATTTATCCCTAAAATAAATTATATTATTTGATTTTTTCTTAATTAATATATATGGTGCAATTTAAACCACCACTTAACCTACTCGATTAGTAAAATTACGAATATATCATTTCATAATTAAAATAATTTATAGTATTGAAGATATTTTAGTCTTCTTATTTTAGAAAAATCCTTCTTTTTTTTTTGCATGAGATTAGATTTGAACCTATGCTATTTACATCAATAAACATTACCTTACGTTTAATGACAATCTCATAAATAATTGTAGTGCATTTAATATTTTTAATTTAATGTATTTATGTGTTTAATTTTGGTTTTCCTCACAATTTAATCTATTTTTTTTCATTTTAATTTCATACATGTTTCATGTTATATGATATGATTAACTAATTTCAAAGCATACATTTCATTATTTACTATATGTTATTTTAAAACACATTAGTATTCTAAATACACGGTTTTCACACACATATACACTAGTAATATTTATAAAGCACTTTACTAAATTGGTGTCATCCATCAATCGAATCTCCACTCAATTAAGAAAATTACTTTATTGTCCATTCACATTTAGTCTTTTTATTTATTAAAAACTAATAAAAATATTCATATAATGTGATTTAAACCCATGTTAATTGGGTAGCAAAACATTAAATGTATCACTCAATAAAAGTCTTATTTTAATATTTTTATACATTTTAATTTTATTGTGCATACTGAACCCAACGAGTGACTCAAGTGGTAAACATGATGTTATTCATCCTAAGAAATCTAGGTTCGAGCACTTATGTGTGCAAGGTGTGCCTGCATTGTCAAAAGGTTAAAAAAGTATGAATAGATACTACCATGTAATTACGTTTAGGTTTATTTTCCCTAAATTGTACTCTCGTTTGTTTACTCATTTAGTGAAAAGTCGAAGTCTCATTTGCTCATGGTTTCTATCCTCTTCGAAGAAGTTTTCCACATAAAATACTTGTGCTCGATCTTCTCTACTTTTCTTGTTCATCGTTTATACATTTCGATCCCCACCAAACTAGTATCAGAGCTACGATTCGACTTTTGCAGATCGACTTGTTCGGTGACATAACAATGATTTTGGATATCAAGAAATTTGACGGATCACAATTTTTAATTTTTGGCAGTTTCGGATAATTACGGAATTAGCTGATGTGGTCGAGGACAATGGTGATAATTTGTTGCTCTCCACGTAACCCAATTGAAGGTGGAGCCGTGTCAAATGTCAAGCATTTGCCTGACTTAGAGATGGACCTCATCCTCTTTTGGTTTTGAAGGCTCAAGTGGTTCACAATGTGCCTGAGTTCGTGTCTGGTTAAAAAGGTTATAAATATATGAATTAGTGAAATGGTATGTGAAATTGTAAGGAAATGGAAATGCAATATGTGATAGAATGCAAAAGAAGCGAAATCGAACTTTGAGGGTCGAATAAGAATGAGGGAGCGAACAGACTATGAAATAGTTAAAGATCATGTATGAATTTGAATATGTATATGCAAAGGTTGATTCTGAGTTATCATTTAGTGTGCTATTAAGAAAAGAAATGATACCTTAATTGTTGAATAGCATAAATGGTATGTTTGGCACTTATGTGATTATTTGAAGCATGAAATGAATTAAACCAATCTTACACCTGTTCATGACAAGTTCTTCCATTTTCATATAGATATGCATAAACGGTTTGTTTTTTCTATGCGCAGGTATAATAGGTTATCGACATTTTGAATAATAGATCCAATTGGAAGCAATTCTCGACTTAACAAAATTTGTATAAATCTGATTTTGTTTGAAGCATGACATGTCAATTTTAATACAATATTATGTTTATATACACTTTTGAGTAAGAATTTTTATTGATGAAGTTAGTTAATTGAATGCAGTATGTAAATGAATTCAAAATAAGGTTTGAATGGTATGAACTGATGTAATGGTCTGTGGCATGATTAAAGCTATGAAAGAATTGTGCTGGATGGTTATACTATAGGAAATGTGATATGGGTGTATGGTTCAGGTATTAATTTATTGGGATTACATATTTTAGCTGAAACTATGCTGGGATTTTGACAACTGCAAATTGATGTTGATTTAATGTTTTGCAAAAACAACCTGTCACGTGGCGACGTGACACACATTGTTTCTCTTAAAAGCATCTATTTTCGAAATTGATTTAACCAAGAAGATTATTGGATGTTTGTTGAAATGTGGGACCTGCTCCAATCGCACACCGACACTGCTGAAATCATCCGTTCATTTGGAGGACAAATTATATGTTTCTCGTCTGAGTTGCTGCCAGCCAAAAACAGGATGATAAAGACAGGGAAATTGAGTTGAATTTTTTTTCTTATTTCGGATTCAAATTATTTTTTTGTTTTCATTAAAATAATATGGATCTAAAATTAATTTTTAAATAACATAAAAAAAAATGCACTCATATGTCATAAGTTACACTATCCAAAGAATTAATTATTATCAAATAATTACTAAAATAAAATAATGAATGGTAGGTGTCGCACAGTCATTAGACAACACCTGCAAAATATGTAATCCATGTGGGTGGGGGGGAACCAACTATTTTATATTTTGGGATATTTCTTTGGGCTCTTAATTTTAAACCTTAATTCGTAGTCTTAATATTTTTTTAAATTTAGTTTATATTTTATATATGTTTTTTAATTATTAATGTCTATTTACTTTTTTTTTAAATATTAGTTGCACAATAATTGATATTAAAAAAAATTGTAGAATAATTGATAATTAATTATACAACAATTTTAATTTCAATTAATTTCCAATTATGGAAGATAGAGTTTTCGAAAATTAATTACTAATTATTGTACGATGAATCTATATTAAAAGAAACATGTAAAAAGATGCAATTAAAATCATGATATTAAAAATGAATTTTTTTTTATATACCTACAAATGCATTAATAATTAAAATACCATATGAGATGTAAATTGAATTCAAAATATTAAAAGTAAGGATTAAATAAAAAAAATATCAAAACTGAATTAAAATTGGAATTAAATCAAAACTTAAAATTAAGGGATCTAAGTTGTGTGACACTCGTTATTTTTTTTATTTTAACAATTATTTGATACTTTGAACAGGGTCATTTACGACACTTAAAATTAGTATAAGTTTTACATTATTTCGGTAAATAATGTATAACATGTATCGTGATACATGCTTTGATGTTGCGACATCAAAAGCAACTTGTTCATTGTGACGCGACCATGCAAACCTAATATTGCGACACAAATGATAAACCCTTTTTTTTTACCTCAAATTTGGACTAGAGGCTATCATGGATGTAGCAGCATAAACAACCATATGTCCCTGCAACGGATATGAAAAAGGCCATTGTAGCCTTACTATATTTGGCTGCAAGTCATTGATCTCACTGTAAGTGTTATCTGATCCATTGTAAGTGAGAGTTTGAATCATCTTCCATTATGTTTTTCACCCCAACTGGAATCCTTGAGATCAAGGGTTATCTTAATGGAGTTGACACTCCTTACATGTTTGATGCTATACCATTGCTTGTCAAAGTATCTAAATTTATTTGTTTATATAAGAAAAGAGAGGAGATGGACAGAGAGGCGGTGAGGGTTTTGGCGTAAAGTGACGGAAAGGGTTTAAACGATAAATAGTGATGATGAATAGGATGATGATAAAATAAAGAAACCAAAAGTGTTACGTTTTAAAATAATATTATTATTTAACATAAAATATCATTTTCTATTTAGATTTTAATGTGATTGATCAAAATGATCGAACTATATAATATAAGTGTAAATTGTAAACTTTTTTTTATTTAGATGTCTAAAATAAATAATTTTTATAACTAAATAACTATTTATGTAATTTAACCTTAAAATAAATTATCGTACAAAGCTAAGAGGGAAAGATAAAGAAATTGGCCTACTCTATTTCTTTTTTCCTCTACTGCTCTCTCCTTTTTAGATATGTATCAGCTAAGTCCTGGAAAAGGGAAGAAAAGACTAATCAAATTCAATCTCCATGATTTCACTTCTCCTTCTTCCCTTCGAAACTCTCACTCTTTTCAACTCCTAAACGCCTTAAACCCCCAATAAAGAAGCGAAGAAGGAAAAAACCATTTTCCTTTCCGATTCGCTGCCACGTACTTGTTTGTCCAATTGATTTATACAAGGAAGATCCTGCTGCCATGGCCCGGGACATGATCATCGAGGTCATCACCAGTGGGGATTTGCTGCATCATCTCCACCACCACCACCATCCTCACTCTCTCCAGCAACAGCAGCAAATGATCTTGGGCGAAAGCAGCGGCAATGACTAGGGGCGAAACCAGAAAAATTTTGAGGGGTTGAAATTAAATTGCATATTTTTACAAGAGTAAAAATGTAATTTTATCATTTTAGTAATTTATATCTTTATAATTTTTAGAAAATTAAATCAAATTTTTATAATTTTCGAGATAAAATACAATTTTACCATTAAAATTTTAAAAAATTTAAAAGACCTAAATATAATTTTTTCAATTTAGGGGGCGAAACTCCTACAAACCTCCTTGGATTTGTCATTGGCGATGACCCAGAAGTCAAAACCCCCAAGAAACGAGCCGAGATCTAGGTCCAAGACGAAACCTGAAGCCTTATCAATTTTCGAAAGGAAATGGACGACCGCTTCAATACTTCCAAATCGAACAAGCACCTTTGGAAGAAGATATCGGCTATGATGAAGAAGAAAGGGTTCAATCGATCCCCAACTATATGTACGAACAAGTGAAGGAATCAGGGATGAATCTAGCGGTTGACAAGGGATCTTTTCTCTCAAGAAAAATTTTATTTTTAAGTTTTTAAAAAATTTTAAAATTTTAAATTAGTAAAAAATAAAATTATATTTTACTCTTAAAAATAATAAAATTTTGATTTAATTTTTAAAAAAATATTTTTTTATTATCTTAAAAATTACAATTTAACTTTAATTTTCAAAAAAAATTCTGATTTGACGAAGTAACTTGTTGAAGGAGTTTAAAAAAGCTAAGCATCAAGATCGAGGGAGTGGGTCAGTCAAGATGTGTTATTATAAGGAAATTGAAGAGATTTTAAGGGATAGAACAAAGAAGTCTTATAAGGCTCCAACTCCTCCTCCCAAGCTTGATTCCTTTATGCATTTCTCTCATAAAGGTTTATGTACTACTTTTGACTTTTTTTTGCCCTTCTCATTTTGCATTTAAAAAGTCCAACTTTCATTGATGATTTGCTGTTACTATGGTTGATGGGGCTTTCTTTTTAAATCCTTTATTTGGATTTAAGAATCCATTTTTGAGTTATATAGCTTTAATGATTTTCCAATGTAAATACTATTTTCCCCCTTTTTGTTCTAAAAGTTCGTAATTTTTCAAATTTAATTTGTTATTGAGTTAAGATGGTATAATGAATTGTTGAGAACAGAAATTAATTTTTTCCTTTAACAGCAGGAGTTTCTTTGACGTCTAATAATTTTGAGTGGCATTTTTTTTATGGTTGTGATGACTGCTTTATAAGAGGGTTTGATCTTCTTTCAGACATGAAACCTTGATGTCGCATTTCTTCATGAAAGTAGTACATAAGTTTTCTTCCCCTGCTTTTGGAGATTTAAATGTCTATTCTTTCTTACTCTCCCTTTTGTTAGCAGACTAGCATGGTGTTCATGTGAGCTACCTGATGGCTTATTGCCACATATATTCGGTTTTTCTTTTACCATGACTTTAATAGTTGTCACCATTACGTTCGGACTCTTGCAGGGTTTGAGGCTACCAGCATAACATTTGGTCCTCTTGAAGGTATGTTGTTGCTGCTGTTATGTAAGTTTGCTGTCTTCTGGTTTTTCTTGATTTCAGTTTCATTGCTTTAGAAGCTTGTTGTAATATTTTTCCTCAAGTTAATTTGGGTAAACCTTAGAATTATTGGTTCAATATCATTAATCTTATTAACCCTATGCCCCTTGCAGTTAATTCTAATCTTTTAATTTCAGTGACAGTGTCAATAGCTGATGCAGTTGCAGCCAGTGGAGTTCCTCCTTGGAATTGGAGAGAGACCCTGGAAATGGTAAGTCTGTTACAGTTTCTGATGATCCTATTCCCCCCCCCCCCCCGGCCCCAAATAAAGTAAAGGATTGCTTTGCACATAAAGCACAGGTGTTCTGACAATGCATCATAGGGATCGTCAACTGAATGTGGTTGTGTTAAACGTGCTTGATTATGAGCATTGACTCTCAATCTTGTCTGTGATGAAAATCTTACTTCTGATCGAAATATTTATATCGACTTCTTCTCTTCCACACCTTTTTTTGGTAGGTGGAGATCATCTGCCATATGGAAGCAGGGTTATAACGGTTTAGTATGGGGACTACACCCGTGGGATTGGTATCGATGGTACTGCTGAAGCCATCAGAGAGGCAATTAAATCTGCTTTTAGATTGAGAACTAAGCGTGATTTTTGGTTGGAGGATGAAGATCATGTAATTCGTAGTCTTGACAGGGAAATAAATGCCTTTAGGGAATTATACACTCCATCTTGATGAAGGTGAGTACATACTCGACAAATTCTGACAAAAGAATTTCTGTAATAATTGGTCTCATAAAATTATAATAGATGAAAAATCCCGTTCTGGATAATGTAATAATCTTCAGTCATCTACAGAGCATGTGTAAGGATAAAATTTATGGATATCTAACCTTCCCAAGATCCCCACAATGTGAAAGCCTTAATAATGCATAGTTGCTGAAGGTCTTGGCCACCCTTAGCCTTGCCAAGATATTGCCTGCACTTAATAATGCACATAGTTGCTTTCACATGAAATATTACATAGCACAAACCTTAAGCCAGCACCTTCATGTTACAATTAAACATACCTGCAGGCATTTTTTGTCAGTGGTAGGAGAAATATCAAGGATTTTTTTTTTTTGTGTGTGTGTTTTCAAATACCTTCGATCAGGCTTGGATATAGATACCGTGAATATCTAGTCCTTCGAGGGTACGCAGGTCTCAGGGAGATTGATGGATATAGATACATTGACAGTATGGATGACCTTCAAACTAACACTATATATCGAGGTGTTAGCTGAAAGCTGTTGCATCTTGAAGGTTTTGGTTATGTTGTTTGCATCATTACCACTTACTAAACATGAACCCCATAACTCTTGCTGTCGACAGCATGTTATGTAGTGTTTTCTTAGATATTCACTCCAGTACAGTACCTGTTCATATGGCCTGGTTTCCTTCTGTGCATATCCATTTGGATTGAAAACAAAGTATTACCCAAGGTTGTCAAATGGGTCAATTTTTAAAGAATTTGTTTTGCTTTTGGGTTTTTTTCTTGGCTAAATGCTTAGAGTTGAAGGGTTTTTTAGAAATAGGCTGTTGAATATTTGAAAAGAAGGAAAAAGGAACATATATAGGGGAAAAGCACTTTAAGACTTATAATTTCTAGTTTTTTATTTCATCATTTGGAAAGATTTTTTACCCCTGACAATTCATAGAAAGGTTTGTTCCAATTTGAAGAATTAACTTTTATTTTGTTTTTTTAAAATAACATGTATAACATGAAAACAATGTAAGTGAAATTCTTGAAATTTGGTTTGACGTTTACATTGTAAGATGAAATGAACTTGAAATAATTAAGAAAGAACATTTCACAGCCATACAAACCCAAAAGAACCGATATATTGTATCTTTCTATTGAAAATATGTGAATAAAGATTCACATTCAAGGGGGGCGGGGGGGAACAAAGAAGGTTCAGGCACTCTACTGCTCGTCCCATTCATCATTCTTGTATGAAACAAGAGTGTCAACCTTGTGTATCTGCATAAAACCCCAACAGACGAATACTTAGGAAAAAGAATCAACAAAAAATTTTGGCGTAAATTTTATTGATTGGCTTGCTTTGCAAATATTACCTTGGTATCAAATGAATGCAACTTCACCATTTGTGGATTTGCAATCAGTTTAGGGTCACTCTCAATCCAAGTGAATGGTACTGCAACATCCGTATCAGTGTATGCTAGAACATCAAACACACCTGGAAGAACAAGCAATCCATGCAAGTAAGTGAGAGCCTGACACAATCTGATTACCCTAATTGCATTGTTAAGCATATATCTCCACTTACATGGTTCATCAAGGCACGGTAAGTAAGTAATACTCGAGGCAATCTGTCTCATGATTGCCTGAATTTCTCTCATGATTTCCCTGTCACTCTTTTCCCTTGACACACTGCATTCAAATACACACAAAATGAAGAACCAATGAAAACCCATCTCTCAGATTTCACACCAAAACTAGAAAATTCTTAACTGAGTAAAAGAAGATGATCAGAATATTACCCTTTCTCAACAACGTCACTATCAGTCTCAATGCTGAAATTCCACCTCTCCAAGACCTCATTGGTTGCCTTGCTCATGATAACCATTACAATCCTCTGTAGTTTCCCAGCTTCCAGCCATTCTTTCCCAACAATTTCATTTTCAGAATGTGAGAATGTGAATAATATGGACTTAAATCCATCACACAAAAAGACAGAGATTTACCGGAAAGCTGAGCTGTTAGATTGGTAATGAAGGATTTTACACCTTCATCTTGAGTAAGCAACATTGGGAGCCCGTATTTCTTCACTTTGGCAAAACTTTCTTCTGGGTAAACTCCTCGATTGTACAAAATGCTAAAGAAAACCATAATCACCACTCTTTTTATTCTAATCTAAAAGTAATAGTTTCATAAAATTGAAAAGGATAATTAAAAAAGGGGGGGGGGGGGATAAACTTCCGCTCATCTTTACCTATTCGCTGCATATCCTGAAATGGGAAAAGAACAAAGTCAGCCAAAATTTCTCAGAAAACTCAAAAAGGGGTAAAAAGAAAGAAAGTTATATTTGAGGAATCACATACCAAAAAACTCGCTGACGATTGCCGCTGAGCCTCGAAGAGTGATTATATCTTTGGCAACTGTTCTTGACGCCATTCAAATTCTTCTAGGATCAAAATTTTAGATGAAAGGAACTAAATAATTGATAAAATAGGGCAAAATGGCAACCGTAATTGGGAAATTAGGAAGTAGATGAAGATGACTATCGCTGTAATGGCTGATGAGTTTTCAGGAAATATGGGTTTGAGAAAAAAATAATAATGGAAGGGCAAAAGCAAAAAGCAGTGTAACGGCTACTTTCTTGATGTTCGTCTTGGAGCCAACTACAACTTTTTATATTGCGTCTTTAACGGTAAGAAGCGGCCACGTCAGATTTTAAAAAAAATAGTTTAGAGGGTTTTTTTTTTCGGCTTAATGCTCCGTTTGGCCTCAAATTATAGATTTTTTCCACTTTGGTGCCTGAATTTTTTTTTTTTTTTTTGTAATGGAGTTAAAAAAATCAACCATCACATGGCGCCAATCAAGAAGTGTAATGTGAGACATCGTATCAATCATTATATGTCACGTGACAATTAAATTTATTTAAAATAAAAACATTAAAATTAAATTATAAAGCACTTTTAACTTTGATTAATTATTGATCGATTATTGATTACTATTGACCATCCATGTGACGCAATTCAAACACAACATGTGTTTTTTTATTTTTTAATATTATATATATTATATTAATTTTAAAAAGTAAAAAAACATATATAATATATAAATAATACAAAACGTTTTATAAATTTCTAACATATATAAATATGAATTTTAAGATATCAAAATAATATATAAAAATTAAATTTTTAAAAAATTATGAATATATTTAAGTTTTAAAAAATTGCGAAAAGCCTTAAATTTTCAAAACATATATTCTAGAAATTTTGTCATAAATCTTATTTTTTTTCAAAAATTTTAAAATTTAAATATTATCTCTAGTTTCAAAACAATTTAAGTTTTTCTAAAATATATATTTTTGAAAATTTAAGTTTTCTTTTTGCAATTTTTTTAAAATTTAAATACATTTTTAATTTTTATAAATTTTTATATTTCTTTTTTTTTCTTTTTTAAGTAAAAATAAACAACAAAAAGCGAAGTAAAAGAAATTCTAATTAACCAGATAGGCTGGACTCCTCCATAAGCAGGTCCCTAACCGACAATGGAGATCCTCCATTAAATGTAACCGCATCAACTTTGGACTTACAAATTTTTTCAAATGATCCACCATAAAATTTTAGGTTTGAGGAATATGCCGAACATGAACTTTCCAAGGATGCTTGAACATTCTATCTAACAATCTCAATTCAATCATCTTGCTACCTATAGAACCTCCTACAAGTATTGTCTCAAGTAACAAACCATCGTCACATTCCAGTTCCAATTTCTGACACCCTTTATCCCATGTCAATCAAAACCCTTCAAGCATCGCCCTTGCTTCAACTTGAAATATAATACCATTTATATTTATATATTTTAGAATTTTATAAATTTATTGAATTTTTAAAAAAAAATTTTAATTATTTATATTATATAATTTTTTACATTTTTAATCAATATAATATATATAATATTAAAAAACAAAAATAATAAGGACACGTGACGTGTACTAATAGATTCATGTGGATGGTCAATATTGGTCAATGGTCGGTTAACAATAGTCAATGCCAATAAACAGTCGATCAACAATGAGTCAAAGTGGAATGTTTTTTAATTTAATTTTAAAGTTTTTATTTTAGATAAATTTAATTGTCACGTGACCGATTGTGATTAGTTGGATGTGCCACATGATTAGATCTATTCATGGGTCGGACTATTTAGCAAGACTCGAAAGTTCGTTCGAAATTTAGGAGGGTTTAGGCAAAAATATTAGGCTTGAAAAATGGGTTAGGCTTGAGAAAAAAAATTAAGCACGTTTAAAATATGGGCCGGGCTTAGGCTTGAACATTCAGGTCTTGAGCCTGGCCCAGTCTAGCTCGTTTTTAATTTTATAATATTTTATATTATGTTATTTTAATATATTATGTAATTTAAAACACATTAAAAAAATAAATCTATACTAAATAAATAATATTACTTTAATGTAAACATTAAAATAATGTTAAGATGACTATATAAAAAAATTTAATAAATAAAAAATATATAAAATTATTAAATATTAAAATAATATAATATAAATATTTTTAATAGAATAAAAAAATATGGGTGGGCCTAAATCTTCGGTTAGTCTTTTACAAATATAAGTGTATTTGGGTAAAATTTTAAATCCATATTTCGGGTCAAGTTGATCTTGAACAAACATAAACTATGTTAAATATCATGCTTAGGCTCGACCCAGCTTGTGATCACCTCTACACATGACATATTTTTACTGGTGCCAAGTGGCGATCAATTTTTTAATACCGTTACAGAAAAAGGATTGAACCATATAACGAAATGATAGTTTAAGTATCAATTAAAAAAATTCATATATCTTTATTAGGAAACTCAACGAGTGATTCCAGTGGAAAAGGAGATGATGTTCATCATAGGATACCCAGGTTCATGCAGCTGTGTGTACAAGGTATGTGCGTTGCCAAAGGGTTAAAAAAATATAAATAGATATCACCACGTCATCACCCCAGTATATTCAAAAAAATTTAGATATCAAATGGGAAAATAAATAAAATTCAAATTGGGGATTAAGTTTTTTTTAAAGAATAGATATATCATGTTTTTTTTTACAAAATAGATATATCATGTTTGTTTGTCAATTAAGGATATTTTTTTAATAATTTATGATTTTTTTTTTTTTTGTATTTACTTATATTTGTCTTGATGAAAAATAATTTTTTTAACGAAAATTTTTACTCATTAACGGGGAATAATTTCATTTTCTCAGTAAAATGACTTTCCCTTTAAGTAATTTTTTAAAAAATTGTTTTTATTAAATAATTTTTTATGAGTAACTTAATTTTCATATAAAAAGTAATTTAAATAAAGTTAAATATTTTTATATTAATAAAAAAAATATTGATTTTAATTTTTGAAAATATTTAAATTTATTAAAATATTATAATTTTTAATATTATTAAACATTCATAATTATATTTAATCTTATAATAAATTATTAATATAATTAATATAATGTATTACTATAAAACAATTATTCAATATTAAAATTTTATTTTAACAATAATTTTGAATTTAATTAATATTCTTTATATTTTATATTTGTATTTTAATAATAAATATATATTAAAATTTATAAATATTTAGTAATATATATTTTCATATAATAATATTAATATTTTGATAATATTACTTAATTTTATTTATCCCTTCGCACTTTAACGTGTTATTATCCACTTTCACATATATAATATATGTAATTTAAGCTTAAGTTTTAATTATATATTTCTTATTATTATGTCTATAAAAGATATTATTTATTATAAAATATCATTTTATTATAAAATAAATTTTGATTGTTAAAGAAAAATGTTTCTATAATATTTTATAACAAACATAATTTATATTGTGTTTGTTTCATTGAAAATAAATTTTTTTTTTTCAAACAATAACAAATTATGGAGAATTATCTAAACATAAAAAAATATAAGTTTTTTTTCTTCAGAAAATCAATAAATTAGAGTGATTAGAATTTCAATTCAAATTTTACATATGTTATATTCAAATTAGGTACCATAAGCAATGCCTACTTAAAACTTAATTTAAATTATATATATTACGTATATGAGAAGGGATAAAGATACATTTAAGTTGGAAAGGATAAACGAGACTAAGGATGATTTAAAAAATATTTATATTTATATAATTAAAATATTTATATTTTATACTATAAAATATTTATATAAACATTTTCAAAAATATATTTAAAATATTGTTTAAAATTTAATAATATTATTGTTAAATTTAGTAGTAAAATAAAACTGTAATGTTAGATAATTTATTAAAATAATAAATTATTGTAATTATATTATATTATATATAATTAAATATATGTATTTAATAATATTTTAAAAATAAAAATAAAAATATTATTAATATAATAATATTATATTTGATTCGAGTTAATTTTTATATGAAAATAAAATTACTTATAAATGAACTTTTTTTCGAAAAATGATTTACGTTTGAGATTAAGTTCTAGATCTAATGCTTACATCATAATATTCTTATCAGTAAATCACGAGATGATTGGCATCAAAATTTAATATTTAATGTTTATAAAAAAATAATAGTTGATAATTTAAAATATAGAACATTTATTTATTAAAATTTATACATTTGGTAATTTTATTTTATTTCAATTTGCCAGCTACCAATGCCATGCGAAGCTCCCACTAGCAAACGTTTAAAAATTGTTTTTTTTTACCCTAATAATATATAAAAAATAATTTATTACCGAAATGAGACAACCAAAAAATTAGTTATCAAAATTGGCAGATTGCTCAGTAATCAGCCGACGCCGCCTAACCAATAGGTCACATTAGGGATTAGTAAAATTCGATTCGATTTGAAAAATTCGATAAAAAATTAAATTTTAAATTAAATAGTTCGACTCATTTGAGTTAATCAAGTTATTCGGATAAACTCGAATAAAAAATTAAGTTTTTCGGTTTAATTCGAATATGAATTGCACAATTCAAATTATTTGAAAATTCGAATAAAAAAAAGGTAAAACTACGTCGTTTTGATAAATGTTTATCTTTTCTAAAGTTAAAAGTTAAAACTATTAAGTTAAAAGGCAAAACTACGTCGTTTTAATAAATATTTACTTATTAAGTTAAAGGCAAAATCATTATATTGTTTATGTAGTTAAATAATTTTATATTGTCTACTAGTTAAACAATCGATCCATGTAAACGCAATATTGAGTATAAATAATAGGATTCTTTAACTCGACTCGACTTGACTCGAAATTTTTTGACTCGATTTGATTTGATTCGAAAAAAATTCAAATTAAGTTCGGATGTTAAAATAGGATTCGTCAAATCGACTAACTCGAAATTTTTTGACTTGATTCGACTTGACTCGATCGAATACTTACTCCTAGGTAGCGCCACCCCCACTTCCCCCCAATCATTACAAAATCATTAGTTTTTAAAAACTAATAATTTTTTTGGTGCTTCCACTATGTCAAGCGGTACCGGTATGTATTTTTGATAAAATACTAATATTTCTTTGGATATATCAAAGAAAAAAATTTAATGGTGTTCGACGTGTTAGGCAACAACGGTGAGTTTTAAAATTTTTTCGATTTGATAAAAAGTTGTCTGAAAAAAGAAAAGAAAAGGTTAGAAAGTAAAAAAAAAAAAGTTGGGGAGCTCGTATCCTCTGCTGTTGTTCTCTTACATCGGTGTCATTAATGGATCTACTAAATCTTTGCTTGGTGTCGCCATCGACGACAATGGTGGATTTGTCAATGATTTTCAATTCCAAAATCATGTTTCAGATTATTTAGCCGACGGTAGTGAAAGATACGTTGATTCAACTTTGCATTACCGGAGTTTCTCGATTCCCAAATTGTATTTTAGTGGAGAAGATGGGAATGAAAGATTATATTTTTCGAGATTTTATTTTTATTTATTTAAAGGAGTTGAGATAGTGGTATAGGAAGTATAATTTTCTATTTGAAAAATAATCATATGAAACAAAACTATAAAATACATTAATGACAATGATGAGTTTTATTGTTAACTCTTTCTCTTTTCTTGAGCTTTTTAAAAAAGGTTATCCTCAATTAATTTTCTTATCATGAAGCTTGTCATTGTCATTAATTTATTTTCTAGTTTTGTTTCCATATCATTATTTTTCGAACAGAAAATTATACTTTATATACCATTATCACCATCCTTTCTTTAAACAAAAAATTAAACCACAAAAAAATATAATATTTTATTCTCAACTTCACCAGTAAAATATAGTTTGTGAATCGAGAAACTTCAGCGATGCAAAGTTGAATTGACATATCCCCCAGCATTGTCAATCAAATAATCCAAAACATGGTCTTGGAATTGAAAATCATTAACAAATCCACCATTGTCGGCGATGGCAACACTATGCAAAGATTCAGTAGATCCATTAACAACATCGACGTAAGAGAACGACGACGAAGGACACCGGCTCCCTGACTTTTTTTTACTTTCCAACTTCCTCCCCCCCCCCCTTTTAGATAACTTTTGATCAACTTAAAAAAAATTTAAAACCCACTGATACCATCTAACAAGCTGACAACACCATTAAAATTTTTCTCTGATATACCTAAAGAAATACAAGTATTTTGTCAAAAATACATACCAATGCTACCTGACACAATGACGACAAATTTTTTTTTATTTTTTTAAAAACTAATGGTTTTGTAGAGAAAGTGAGGATGGTATCGTCGATTGATCGAACGACACCAACGAGTTACTATGCAATCTGCCTATTTCATAATTAATTTATTCCATGTTTTAAAACCCCCATAAACTATTATATATATTATTAGGGTAAGATTTTTAAGCCCTTTAAACCAACGACTTTTGAGCCGTTGAATGTTTTAAGATGAGAAACTCGATTTTCAGTCTCAATCAAGCAAGTGAATTTTACTGTCTTCCTCAACGAACTTGTGTGAATTAGCATATTCCATTAACGCACGTGTATTTATTGGTCCTAAATCCAACAGCTAACACAAAATTCGTAAAAGAAAAATAGCGACTCTAACTACCTTCCCGCCTTCCTTTCTACCCAAGGAATAATTACACCCTTTGTACGGTAGCTATATGACGCCTTGTCACGTGACAATTCACTTTCGTATTTCTCCACACTCAACCTCCTTCTTGGCTCTTTCCTCTCACTCTGTTTAAATTTTATATCTCCACTGAATCCCATGTGATGGTGTGATGATCAAGGGTGTTTATTGTCCCAGGTGTAATTTGGGTTCGAATCGCACTAATCGCATTTGTTATTCGGGATTTATCTTGTTATTATAATTCACAAAAAAAAAAAGTTACATATCCACTCTCTTGTTTTCCTCGTTACCGCTAATGGGTAATTCACTTCATTTCTCTTTTTGGATTTACAAATCGTTCTACTGGGGATCGACCCGATTAAGCAACAAACAAGTTAAAAATAGCGGAAGAAATTGAGAAATTGAACACACAAATGTAAAGTGAAAAAACTCCTCAAAAGAGGATAAAAAACCACGGGCAAAGATAATTTTACTATAATGGCAAAGAACGAAGAGTACAAAAAATGGAGATAAAAATTAAACCTCGAAAACCTGAAAACAAAGAACCCTCAAAACGTAAACACTAGATTCTCCAAAAGTGTTAGGAGTTCTCAACTCTAATTGGTATCTTTCTAAGGTTGTAAAAGAGCCTATTTATAAGCTAAATTCCTAGGTCAAATAATAATAAAATAATTTAGAGTAATAAGAGTTTGACTCAAACAAATAAACAAAGTTTAATTAAAACAAATAAATAGAGTTTAACTGAAAGATTATTTCTCAAATTTGACTTAAAATAGGAGTCATAATTCAACAAATCTCCACCTTGACTCTTATTTTCATAATGTCATCTTTGCCAAAACCTGCCACGGGCCTATCTTGAAATATGCAGAGAATTAATTGAGTCGAATCTGTGCTTAGAAGCTGAAAGTATTCTAGCCTTCGGCTTGTGCATTGTCAAATCAAAACTAACCCGAGTCTGATTTTCACGAACACAGTGCCCTAACTTTTCAAAACCTGTATCCAAAAGAGAACCTCTCTTCAACGAAACAGTCATACCTTTTTCCCTCCTATGACCAAGTTGTCTCCGCTCCAAACGAGTTGACTTCAACTCCATAACGGACAAGGGATGTTCGATTTCACCGACCACTGTAAAACTTTTCGGAATATAAAGACTGCCGGTCTTTTACCTTTTAACAAAACGAGAGCCCCATGAGACACCTTAATGCCGCTCGACTTGATGTTGATTCTGTAACCTTTTGAGTCTAAAATACTTAAGGAGATGAGATTCTTTCATAAATCAAGTACATACCTGACATCTGATAGTGTCTTAATCGTACCATCGTGCATCCTAATTTTAATAATACCAATACTGATTACCTTACTAGATGAATCGTTTCCCATGTGCACAACTCCACCTTCAACCGAACTGTATGTGGAGAACCATTCTCTGTTGGGACACATGTGGAAAGAACATCCTGAATCTAGGATCCACTCGGACGTAAGCTTGGAGCATTCGCTCGTTGACACTAACAAGAAATCATCTCCACTTTCATTGGCCAAATTAGCACCAGTTAAATCTTCCTCGTTACTCTTAGTAGCCCTTTTATTTCGCAGTTTGTAACAATATGCTTTGACGTGACCTAATTTCTTACAATAGCGAAACCTTTTGTTTCACTTCTTTGATGCTACCAAAACGGAAGCTCGCTTATCTGCCTTGCTATCTAAACCAAACCCATTGTTGAGTTTGTCATTGCTCAATAAATGACCCTTCACATCCTTGAACGAGAGTTTGTCTCTACCATAAATCAAGGTCTCCCTAAACGACTTGTATAAAGTGGGTAAAGAGCACAACAATAGCATAGCTTGATCCTTATCGTCAATTTGAACCTTAACGTTATTTAAATCATTTAACAGAGTAATGAATTGACTGATCTGATCTCTAAGAAGCTCACCTTCGTTCATGCGAAATGTAAATAGACGTTGTTTCAGTACTAAACGGTTAGCTAGAGACTTAGTCGTGTAAAGAGTTTCTAGCATTTTCCACAAGGCGGATGAAGTCTTTTTCATCAATACCTCCTGCAATACCCTATTCGCGAGGCACAATTGGATTGCACACAGAACCTTTTCATCAAGCTCTTCCTATTCTGATTGATCTAGATTATCGGGCTTTTTCCCGGTAACAACCTTTTTCAAGCCGGTCTAAACTAGATTTGCCATCATCCGAACTTGCCACAGATTGAAATTTGTGACACCATCGAACTTCTTAATGTCGAACCTTGTTGTTGTCATCTCTGAACGGACTGATCTATGAAAATCAAAATAACTCTGATACCACTTGTTGGGGATCGACTCGATTAAGAAACAAACAAGTTAAAAATAGAGGAAGAAATTGAGAAATTGAACACATAAATTTAACGTGGAAAACCTCCTCCAAAGAGGATAAAAAACTACGAGTAAAGATAATTTTACTATAATGGCAAATAATGAAGAGTACAAAAAATGGAGATAAAAACTAAACCTCGAAAACCCGAAAACAAAAAACCCTTAAAACGTAAACATTAGATTCTCCAAAAGTGTTAGGAGTTCTCAACTCTAATGGGTATCTTTCTAAGGTTGTAAAAGAGCATATTTATAAGCTAAATTACTAAGTCAAATAATCTAGAGTAATAAGAGTTTGACTCAAACAAATGAGTTTAGTTGAAACAAATAAATAGGGTTTAACTGAAAGATTATTTCTCAAATTTAACTTGAAATAAGAGTCATAATTCAACAAGTTCTATTAATACAATATATCTTCTTTAATTTAAACATTTTTTTTTGTTTTACTTTTGTTTTGACTTGATTTGGAGTAGCTTCAGACAAGAGGATTAAGATCGGGATTAACGGAAATCACCCGATCTAGTATTTTTATTACTGTGTTAAAGGCGTTTAAATGATTTCACTATTAAATTGATACTAATTAAAATTGAAAAACTAAAATTGTGTCAGGATTGAGCCCGTGTGTTGGCATGATGGTTAAGAGTATTCATTGACTCAGATATAATTTGGGTTCGAGTCACGTTAATCGTGTTGCTGTTTGAATTTTAACTCCCTCGTAATTCATTAAAAAAAAAGTGTCGGGATTTGGAAGAATCGGACGTTTGGTTGCTAGAGTTGCTCTTCAGAGGAACGACCCTTCTCTTCGGTGAAAAACCAGTCATCGTTTTTGGAATCAGGTAAAAATAACCATTCCATCGACCAAAAAAGAAAATCTTATCTGCTTTTATTTGTGTTTGTATTTAACTATTGTAAGCGATGGTTTAGGAATTCTGAAGAGATTCCATGGTCTGAGACCGGAGCTGAGTTCGTTGTTGAGTCAACCGGAGTGTTTACTGACAAGGACAAGGCTGCAGCTCACTTGAAGCTTCTTTTCTTGGAAAACAAATGTTGGATTTTTGGTATTTGTTCAGGAGTATGTAAGTAGATGGAAGCATGATCGGAATATTTTCTGTTGTTGGCTTTTGTTCTCGGGGTGGTGCTAAGAAGGTTGTGATCTCTGCTCCAAGCAAAGATGCACCCATGTTTGTAGTGGGTGTACAACCCAGAGCTCGACATTGTTTCCAATGCAAGTTGCACTACCAACTGCCTTGCTCCCCTTGCCAAGGTTATCCATGATAAATTTGGGATTGTTGAGGGTCTCATGACTACTGTTCATTCCATCACTGGTAACTTCTGGCTTTTAGGGCTCTTTTGAAATGGATTAATGCCAGATTTTACAAGAAAATTCTATTGCCTTCAGCCACACAAAAGACTGTTGATGGCCCATCAATGAAGGATTGGAGAGTTGGTAGAGCTGCTTCCTTCAACATCATTCCCAGCAGCACCGGTGCTGCCAAGGTATTTGTTCAATTCTTCAAGTATGGCTGCCCTGCATCAATTTACAATCCTTCAAGTTGCTTAGAAATCTTTCTAAAATCGAACGTGTTGTGTTTGATCCTTAAAAGTGAATCCGAGCAATATTGATTGATTCTTTCTTATTTTGCAGTAGTCGTGGAAATTGGTAAGATAGTTTAGCAGATTCAGCAGTTGAACTTCAATTCAATCTAATACGTGTGTTCATTGTGAATAAATAGGCTGTTGGCAAGGTTCTTCCTGCTCTCAATGGTAAATTGACTGGAATGGCTTTCCGAGTTCCTACAGTCGATGTACATCAGTTGTGGACCTCACTGTTCGACTTGAGAAGTCTGCATCTTCTGACGAGATCAAAGCAGCTATTAAGTAAGTTCCCAGATAATCCTTCTTGAGGTATAATTATTTGATTTCTCACCCACTACCTGACGATATCAGGGAAGAATCTGAGGGCAAGCTTAAGGGCATTTTGGGTTACATTGAAGAAGACGTGGTGACAGCAGGCAAGTAAAAACGATTTTGTTGCTATTATGTTATTACACAGACATTTCTGATCAATGTAGGCAATTCCGTTTTGGTATCGGCTGTACCAACCGGAACAACGAGCGGTTCCATTTCGATGTAAATTCTGATATGTACCAGTATCAGTAGCGACTGTTTGTAGGGTATTTACAAGATGCCTTAAGTCTGATGTTTGGTCTTATGTGGTTTATTCAGGTTGAGAATATTTGATGCTAAAAAAACCGGTATTTCTCTAAGCAAGAACTTTGTGAAACTATTTAGCTGGTACGACAACGAATGGGGGGGGGGGGGGGGTTACAGGTAATGAAGCACAAGTCCCTTGTTTCTTTGGATTGCTTTTGAGTTGGTGGATTCTGGATACGGTGACACTCCTCCATGTTTTGTTTTGCAGCTCTCGAGTGATTGACTTGATAGTTCACATGGCGTCCACCCAAGCTTGTTGAAGTTAAAGCCATTTCTGCGTTTTAACTTACAAGAAATCAGTGTTTTAGTGGGTTTGCCCTTTTTCCAACCAAAAATTCCGTACATCAATGCAATTCTGTTGTTGCTTTTCGTGTTTCAGCATTTGCTCACTTTGCCTTGGGAAAATATTCTTTAAAATAGAAAGAATGGAAAATTTGGAAGGTTTAAAAAATATATATATTTTTGAGTGTGTTTAGTAAGATTGATGGAAAAAATGTAAAAGAAAAAGTTTTATTCAATGCTCGGTAAAATTAAAGAAAGAAAAGTAAATATATAATCGAAAAATCGAGTTGAATCCATTATTTGGTTTAATTCGATTTCGTTTAAATGATATCATCGAATTATATCAATTTGATTTGATTTTAGTTTATTTCATTGGACTAAAAAAATTAAAAATACCCAAAAAAATTTTTAACATAGAAGCTCAATATAAGCTGATTTAAAATCCAATAATTTTGATTCACAAAAAAAAAAAATCCAATAATTTTATTTTAAAACAAACAAAAATTGAAAAAGGAGATCTAAAGGACAATTTTATTTTATATATTATTTATCTGTTATGAACAATATATCTTTATTATATTTTTTAAAATTTATTATTATATTTTTTTGAAAATATTAATGATTTTTAATATATTTTTAAATTACAATCAAATTGAGATCATTTGTAAATTTTAAAAGTTAATTTTTTAAAATTATGATTAAATTGATATAGTATATAAAATTTGAGGGTTGAATTTATTATTATACTAATTTTTAACTGTCATGTTATCATACCTTTTTTTTTATTTTAAAGGGAATGATAAAAATAAATAAACTATGTAACATAGGTGATCAAATTGAAAAAAAATTATTTTGAATGCTTAAAATAAATTTTTTTATAATTAAATAACTATCTATGTAATTTATCTTGTATAGTACAAAACTTTTAAGTTCTGAATGTATTTTATGTTCAAAGTTCATGGTTGCCCCTATCAACAGTATCATCTCCAATGTTTGAACTTGAGTCATCCTCTTGACAATGTAATGTGTCTTATCATTGTACCCAACCACTTATTGATTATATCATTTTAATTTAATATTTAATAAAATTATATATTTTTTATTTATTAATTTTTTTTATATAGTCATTTTAAAATTATTTTAATTGTTATATCATAGTAGTATTATTTATTTAGTATAAAATTATTTTTTATGTGTTATATAATTACATAACATAAAATATTATAAACTTAAAATCAGGTTGGATTGGACTTAAGCTTTAAATGTTCAAGTTTGAACTCGACCAATATTTTAAACGAGTCTAATGTTTTTATCCAAGCCTATTTTTCGAGTTTAATATTTTTATCTAAACCCTCTCAAATTTCGATCGAATCTGGACAAATAACCCGACTCATGAATAAGTCTAAAAAAAATGTACAATAAATTATTTAATAGTCATAATATTTAAATTTATTTAACAATTTACATTTACTAATTAATAATCAAAAAGATATTTTTTATATTAAAAAAACTAATTAATAATCAAAATAAAATTAGAAATTATATCTATATTTTAAAAAAATTCACACACAACCTACTATTGTAATTTAATTAATTCATAAGGATAATTAGTATATATTATATTAAAATAACAAAAAGGCACTTTAGGCGGGAAATTTTAGCGCAAAAAATTGTAAATCAGCTTAGGTCTCCGCAGTCAGCCACTCACCGCCTCTTCTTGTCTCAGTGACTCAGTTGACAGACATGGACTCCGATTCAGACTCCGACGGATCACATATATCAGCCACTCCTCCACGAGACCCACTCCCGCCCCCGAGGCGGCCACCGCAACCGCCTCCAATGCCTCCTACCTCCTACAAATCTACCGCAAGTACCAAACGCTCCTCTCGTTTGGATAACATTTTCAAACTCAAAAAGCCATCTTCGTCGAAACACGATAAAATCGAACCCGTACCTGAACCTGAACCTGAACCTGAACCCAAAGTCAAACCCATTCAACAACCGGACCTCCCTTCTCCAGTCGGCAATTTTCCCTTCCAGATTCGCCGTCCGTCGGATCAACCCCATCCAATCTCCATTGGCCGTTCCCTTGAAACCCTCCCCGCCGGTTTCTTCTCCACGCGTCGCGCCTCCTTCTCCAAAATTTGTAAACCTTCCCTCAATTTCGAACCCGAAACCTCACCAGAAATAACCGCCGAATCTAGAATTAATGGCTCTGACGGCCCGGGTTCTACCAAAACTTGTAACAATAAGCTTCCTAATTTGATCAGAGGGGATGCCCCTTTACCTCCAGTTAAATTACAAAAGCGCAGCGAAGAAGGTAACTTCGTGAGGCTCAATTTCAATGGCTTTAAACGCAAGTTCACAGCCAAAGGTAAAAAGATGAATAGTTACTCTTACAAATCAAAGTACTTCAAAAGAAGCAAGAGAAGAGTCAAATCAGAAGTAGATACGGGAAGCCTTTGCGATGATGAAGGTTTAGTGTCGGAAATCAAGTTGCAGTCGAAAGCAGAGAAACCGAGTAGGTGTGAGTCAGTTGAAGCGGCGATTTCGGCGGTTCGAAGCGAGGTGTCGGATGAGAACCTGGTGAGATTGTTGAAAGCTATGTATGGCTACGATTTGTTCCGTGATGGACAGTTGGAAGCGATCAAGATGATTCTTGCTGGCAAATCAACGATGCTAGTTTTGCCAACAGGAGCTGGGAAGTCGCTTTGCTATCAGATTCCGGCAGTGGTTTTGCCGGGGATTACGTTGGTGGTGAGTCCATTGGTGGCTTTGATGATTGATCAATTGAAACAGTTGCCCCCTATGATTCAAGGCGGTCTCTTATCTAGCAGTAAGGTAGAACTGGGTTATTTCTCTCATTAAAAATTGTTAGTAACTGATAGGTGGTATAATGTGGTTTTTGGACTGAATAGGGACCTGAAGAGGCTTCTGAGACACTGAGGATGGTTCAAGAAGGGAGCATAAAAGTGGGTTTAGCTCTTTAGAACATTCTTGATGAATATTATGTATATTGGAATTTTGAATTGCTTTACTGCCCCAAAACTAATGTTTTCATGGGTTATGTTTTAGGTGCTCTTTGTTTCACCGGAAAGGTTTTTGAATGCAGACTTTTTGTCAATTTTTTCTGCTACTACCTCTGTATCACTTGTCGTGGTTGATGAAGCTCACTGTGTATCTGAATGGTGAGTGGTTGAACTAGCTTTCTTCTGATTATTGTTGGTTGTACCCCTTCAATTCCCAACGAAACTTATTTGATATCACATGCTTCGAAATGAATTTAAAATATACAGGTCGCATAATTTCCGGCCCTCATACATGCGGCTTAGGGCATCTTTACTACGTGCCAAACTCAACGTTGAATGCATTCTTGCAATGACTGCAACTGCCACAACCACAACTTTGCAGTCTATTATGTCAGCTCTAGAGATTTCTTCAACCAATCTCATTCAAAAGGCACAAGTAAGGGATAATCTACGGTTATCAGTGTCTTTGAGCAACAATAGGCAAGTCCCACTGTTTTTTCAGTTTAATTCCACTTCATGGGTTAGGTTATCCTATGAATATACTTCTAACAGTCTGAATATAATAGAATGAAGGATATGCTAAAGTTGATGAAGTCCTCTCCTTTTTCGGAAGCTCAAAGCATTATTGTTTACTGCAAATTTCAGGTAAGAATGGTACTGACTCTTGTCATTGTTGAATTACTTTACTCTGTTCAATTGGATGTTCATGCCTAGTTCTGAGCAGTTCTGCTTTTGGATAACTCTTTTATGCTGATTCTGTGGATCACTTGTATAAGCAATTTAGCATCTTCTGCTACTAAATTTACTTGAAAGGGAAACAAAATAGTTTTTGTAATGCTCCTGGTCTTAGATTACTGTGGCTATTTGCTTTTATTTTATGCAGTCCATGTATAGTTCTCAGGCCATTAGTAATTTCTACTTGCACTGGATTTTGCAGTCTGAAACTGATGTGATAAGCAGGTACTTATGTGATAACAATATCTCTGCAAAGGTGAGTATTTTTATATTGTTGCGTAATGTTTTCCATCATACTGTACGTTCTAGGCTTCTTGCAAGCTTATTTTTAATGTTCATGTAGAGTTACCATAGTGGTATGCTGGCAAGGGATCGTAGCCGCATACAGGAGCTATTTTGTGCCAACAAGATTAGAGTGGTGAGAATTATCCCGATCCAGTCTCACTGCAATATCTATATTCTGCAGTGAATATGATTATTTTTTTCCTTATGAAAGCTTTTAATGGTCATAACAAGTACCTCAATAACTGTCAATATTTTGTAAGGTTGTTGCAACTGTGGCATTTGGCATGGGGCTTGACAAGAGGGATGTTGGCGCTGTAAGAAGAAAAAGCTTACTCATAAGTTCTGTGGTTTCTCTGCATTATATTCACATAAAATCTAGTCTAGTTTTTTTTCACTTGGGCTTAGCTCAAATGTAAGGGTTAGTTGAAATTTACCTGATGATCCTAGGTTAAGGCTGTAGTACTCTCTTGTACCTACATAAAATCTAGTCTAAATTTAGGTGCATTAGTGAGTTAGGAAAGGGTAGGTCACTTCTGCTCCTCTCTACTTCTGTTTCCCTAGTTGTAATCTTTACTGAGGTTTGACCCATCCGGCTAAAAGAAAGATTAGTTAGCAGAAAATTGTTAAATAAGAGAATCAGTTTAGTTCGTTGGGAATCTCTGATACCTAGGTGAATGAATATGTGGCAATTAATTTGTTATCCTTCTGGGCTGGTCATACACAATTTTCATTTTGTGGACTTCATCTTGTGTGTACAAACACTTTCTAGGCTCTCCTGACATACTTATCCTTCTGCTGTGATTTGCTAGCATTAGATGTTGTACCACCATTTTTACTAACACTAAGTGTGTGTGTGTGTGTCTATTGTTTTCTTGAATTTGTTTCAGGTAATTCATTATAGCTTGCCAGAAAGCTTAGAAGAGTATGTCCAGGTTGATATTTGCTCCTTAACTATTAGGTTTTTGGAAGGCATACTGTACCTCAATGTCTGTTAATCAAATGAATGATCACCTCTAGCAGGAGATTGGTCGTGGTGGACGAGATGGGAGATTGTCCTATTGCCATCTATTGTTTGATGACGTCACATATTACAAGCTCCGTAGTCTTATGCACAGGTGTTTAGCATGAAATTGATCTTACATGAAGCATTTATTGAGAGGATTCAAGAATTCTGAAACTTATATTCAACATTGTGTTGTCAGTGATGGAGTGGATGAATTTGCAGTAAACAAATTCCTTTCTCAAGTTTTTTCTGATGACACAAGTTCACATGGGAAAGTTTGTTCCCTGGTCAAAGAATCTGCATCTCGCAAATTTGATATGAAAGAAGAGGTTCTCTCTTGTACCATCCTGAATGAACTTTTAGAATTTGCGATCAAATTGTTTCCGTTAACAAATACTATGTAATCAAATATGCAACTTAAAACATTTGTACTGAAATTTGGACTAGGCTAATCATAGTATATCATGATTCCTCTTTTCTTTTTTCAAAACTATGTCGGTAGTCTGACATTTGGCAAATTATTGGCTATCATTCATCTAATTTGTTGCTTGCAGGTAATGCTCACACTTCTAACACATCTGGAGTTGGGTGAAACACAATACCTGCATCTGCTTCCACAGCTAAATGTTACTTGTACTCTGAATTTCCATAAGGTTATGAAATCTTATATGTTAATTGCTTCAGGCAGTTAGGCTGTGGTTTTTTTAAAGCCCTTAAGGGTCTTTTTCTTGAAATGACGTATTAACTGAAAGACTGAAATAATTTTACGTATTCACAGACTTCCCCGATGTTACTTGCTGACAAGGATATTGCAGTTGCAGCCATTTTGAAGAAGTGAGTATGTTTTTCATGCATGGTTATGTAGAATGTGAATTCTTCTCAGACATACCTCCTGGCAGAGCAAGTTATGCTTTACCATAAAATTTCAGGTCAGAAATTAAGCAAGGGCAGTATGTGTTTGATATACCAACTGTGGCAAATAGCATTGGGGTTGGGCCTAGTGATCTATCAAATCACTTGCTGAATCTTAAGGTTGGAATTATTAAAAGAAACTAGTTCTCGATGATTATTATACATTGTTTATGTGTATTTGTGAGTAGCAGGCAACCTGTCTTCATTTGGGTGGAAGGCTTCTCAATATCAAAACAAAAACAATACTGAATTTTCATCATCTACCAATTAATAATATAATTATGAGAGACCATAAATGCTCAGGTTAAGACATTAGTTTATGTGCTTTGCTCCCAGATTATCTTATGAAGCTGAGTTTGAATGAAAAATTATGCATTATGGTTTATTAAGATCAGAAAAAAGTAGATGCTCTGAAGGTGACTGCATCAGCAAAGATTCCTGTTGATTTGCTTTGTTTGCATGCTGAAACATAATTATGTTCATATTCACTTTCCAATAACCTATCAGCAATTGTAGAAAACTTAAAACTCATTTACATGATGGTTCAATGAACTTGTTTGAAGCAAAGTGTTATTTTTCTCTAGTTATATGTGATTACCATCCTGTTTTTTCTTGAAATCGATCTACCTTTTTTACTTCTATTATGAAGCTTATTTTTTGGTTTCTTGTGTATGATTTGGAAGCAGTATCATTTTTAGCTTATTCTTTTTGGGATTATCTTAGGCAAAGGGAGAAATAACATATGAGTTGAAGGATCCAGCCTACTGCTATAAGATTGTTAAGGTTCATAGTGATTTCTGTTCGCTCACAGAACTTCTTACCAGATGGTTACTGGATATTGAAAATTGCAAGGTATTGAGCCTTTCTTGAGTCATTTAAATGTTGTCAATGCATTTCATAGGATGTTGGGTTTTTTTTTTTCTCTAGGGACTTTTAGAAAAGGCACTTGTTACTGATTTTAGTTGTAAATAATTTAGGTGGTTGTTATCCATGGAGGAGATTTGTCATAATGTTGCATTTTTTGTTTCTTGACTTGTAATAAGAAAAATGATGAGGTTATAAAGCAGCCTTTCTCCACCTCTAAATTAAGAATTACTCTTGTTCTACTCTGATGACAAGAAATATGAGTATTGAAACAGAGGTAGAATTTGAAAGAAAAGCTTATGTATTTACTCATAGGAATCTCATACATATACACTAGTTCACAAGAGTTTAACTAGGAAAAGAAATAAGAGTTTAATATAAATTCTAACACTACTACTAATATTATTTTCACAAGTCTAACAGTTATGCTATTTTCGATGCACCTAACAAACACATCAACCTGTTGGCAGTGCTAATTTTCTGTGATTTCTAACATACAGGCTTTGATATTCTCTTTGAACATTTTCTGCTGTTCTTGCATCTTTTGACTTGAACTGGGAACTGGATATTTTACTTTTAAATCAGGTATGGAAATTGGATGCCATGTACAGTTCTGCAGTTTTTGCAGTGGATACATGTGAGAAGACACATGATTGCAATGTTGCTCAGCAGACAACATGCTTGCAAGAGAGGATTTTGGATTATTTTAAGGGGGACAAGAACCTTGACGTCCTTGATAAGATGGGTCAGAACAGGTACACTAATTCTTGGTCTTTGGCTTTTAGACAAAGATCATCTAACAATTATCCAAGATGGTCTTCGAGTTCTAATTTAAATATATATGAATAATGTCCTGTTCACACTTCTATTTTATTTATTTTAGTTTTTCATGCTGAATAAATCATCTATTCCTTTCTCTCTTTTTTAGTTGTATTTCACCATAATGATTGAACTATCATGTTTGTTTGCAGCCCTTTTCTTCGAGCAGATATAAAGGTGAGATTTATACAGACAATGCAATTCTGTATCAGGATACTCATGTTTGGTAGTTCTACAACATTTCGTCTGTTTTGGTCAAACAGGTCTTTCTGCAGAGCAACTCAAATGTTAAGTTTACTCCGAGAGCTATTGCAAGGATAATGCATGGAATTGGAAGCCCAGCATATCCTTCTTCAACTTGGTCAAGAACTCATTTCTGGTATCTTATATATTTCCCTCAGTTTGTTTGTCATATTTGGAGGGAATTAACACCATTACTTGCTGGTGAATGTCAAGCATCCATTGAGCAATCCAGTTTAACATCTTGAGCGAATCATAATATCTTATGTTTACATTATTTTGTTTTAATTACAATTCTCATATATAGGAATTGCTAACATCAAGATCAGTTGCAAGTTTTTTGTTTCAGTATAATGTAAGATTCGATCGGTCATATGATAGGTTGTCAGTTGTCTAGAGATTCTTGGGCCATATTTTCTACCAAGTAGGCCACATGACCTGTCATACCCATGAAAAGAATGTTCTTTTTTTCCCTAGATGTTTTCCCAAAGGGGTTCCTTAGAAACTACATAAAAAAGTTAGTGCATTTGTTTCACCTATTTCCTGGCATCCTGCCTGATAATCCTATTAAGTTTTGGAATAGCCAGGTGGTGCAAGAATGAACTGTACTAGATCAAATGTTGCATAATGTTGACTAAATTCAGGGCTTTATTGAACTTTACATTTGAGATGAAGTCCAAGGATAATCATTGTCATTTTACTGCCCTTTAGCCATTTGCTTTGACAGTGTGCTTCATCACAGCATAGCCATGGTTCTATAATCTTTTTCACGAAAGGAGCGAGCTGATTATTCTGATGCTGAGTTGCAGGGGAAGGTATATACAAATAGATTTCAAGGCGGTAATGAATGCAGCAAAGGCAGAACTCATGAATTTTGTTGGGAAAGATGCACCTTAGATATTTGCCTCATGGATGATATGCAAGTAACTTTATTTGAGAGCCATATCAAGTTACTGATGGCTTCCTTTTTTTTCCCTTTAATATATACATTTGTCCAGCTATTTTTCTGAGTTCAATATCATTTCTCATTTATCGATGTTTTTCATACTTCTTTTTGACAATGCTTTGGCGGTCTAGAAGTTGGTTTGCAGAGCAGAGAAAACATGATAAAAATGCAGTCACATGCATGTGTAATTTATACGACAGGTAAACTTCTTCACCTTTCTCCATTTTCGGAACTTAAGAAGGTTTTTTCTAGTGACCTTTTCTTCATGTTTACATTCTAAACACCAAGTTCAGGTCTAGGAACAGCTGCATAACTAAAATGAATTAGGGCTTTGAACTTCCAAAGGATACTAGGAAAGCAAATAGTTACTATATTGCAAACAAGCATGCAGCATGATGAACTTGTCCCATTGCTCCCTGCATAACATTTACAGGAGGCAATGCCATTTGCAATTTTTCATGTTTGATGGTTAGCATGTTTACCATTTGCAATTTAGCCAATTTGATTTGGCTACAAGAGTGGATATCATAACTCGTGAGAATGATCCTTTCTCTTTTATGGTCTGACATTTCCGCCCGTCATTGTCTTACAAGTTACAACAACGATGAATTGATAGTAAATTTTAAACTTAAAAGAGAAAGGAGAGAAACCCAATTGACTGAAATGATGGTGCAATTATTAGGATGGAATATTAGATTTTCAAAACTGATGGTAGTTTTGCATTTGATTATCCATTACCGCAGAAAATAATCTAATTTGACATTTGAATTTTCAATCTTCTGTTATCTGCAGGCCTGCTAAGAATTGATTTCAATTTTGAAGGTTGAGGAAGGGTTTACAGTTATTTACTTGGCACTTCTCCCCCCCTTTTTGAGAGGATGGATAGTGTTGGAGGAGGGAGCTGCAGTCGTAATAGTTGTTGTAATTCTTTATTTTTATTAGAATTTATATGCATCCATGGAAAAATTCCTTAACATGCCTCTGAATAGAGCAGTGAATGGAAAGGAATCTGGATAATACCCAGTATGTAATAATTAAACTCAGTGCTTTGCACGGAATATTTATGGGTAAATCATACTAATAGCAACTCAATTATCTGTAACCTTTTTGGGTAAATTAGTCCAGTTAGTCACTTGACTTTAAGACATTTTCATTTTGGTCATCTAAATTTTTAAAATATTAATTTGGGTATAAAAAACACTAAGGATTAAAGTGAATGGTAGAAATTAAAATAATGCATTAATAATTGTTAAATTGTACTTGTTTGTCCTTTTGTTGGAAGCTTAAATTTTTATTTTTCTTTCAATATTGAAATTCTAAATTTCAAAATATCAAAATTAATTAAATAAATTATTGAAAAAAGTTTATTAGATAGTGTTAATTGATTTGTTATTATAATATTTAACTTAATTAAATTAATCTCTTAAATTTTAAAATTTTATTCTATATTTTCAAATTATCATTAATAAAATCAATTCGAATAACTCATTTAATTTTTGTAATTAATTAAATTAATTAATTTTATCTTTTGTGCCTAATAAAATTTACAATTTATTTTCAAAACTTTTTTATCCAAATGAAAAACAAGTTTTTAACTTAGCATAAAAGAAATTTAAGTTTTACATACAAAATTCATTTCATTAGTTTAAGAGAATATTGTTCTTTTAAATTTTTATTTTTTTGTCAAATAAAGTGCATTCATTCATAAACTGAATAATAGGTTTGAAAATTTCTCAAAAAAAAAAAAAAAAAAAAAAGGTTTGAAAATAGGAAAGTTTGCTTTATCAGCTAATACAAGCATCACCATAAAGTTTGGTGTGGCATCCATAGACAATAAAGTCATTTAAAACATTCAAATTTAAAAGATAATTTTTATATAATGTTTAAAACAGTTCATAATTTCTACTCGAATCTTAAATAAAAAGATAAAATGTGTTTAAATATACTTAAACTCACGTAATTCTGTACTAATAACAATATTTATGCCAACGGTTGCTTTTGCTGTAAATATGCAACAGTCTAATGTTGTAGAATGACTCCACAAAATCCTGCAAGCAGTTATCAAAGGTTCCAGCCATAGGTTAATTTGTAATGGATTTATTAGAGAGCATAAAAATAATAGCTGTAGCCTCAAAGATTTTCAATATGCAGGTTTGGTGGCTGAACGTTGAAGTACCACCGTATTAGTGTTGGAGCGGAGGAAATGATGGCAGCCCATGATCCCGCGCCGGCAAAGCTCGGATTTCCAAGTTACAATAATGGAGTGAGGACATTGAACTGATCTAAGGCAGTCCCAAACCAGTCTGTCACTTGAGAAAAAGCAAGGTGGCTAAACCCCGTTCCGCTCAACACTCTTTTATTTCTTTCTATCCCCATCCTGCGTGTAGTATAAAGTAATTGAGTTAAGAAGTTGATACTTGAGTCTAAGATTTAATATTGCTTATCATTCTTACATGCAATAAATAAATATTTATTTATATTCAAGTTGAGTCGAGTTTGAAAATTCATGTAGGCTAAACTTGGCTTTAAAACGAGCTTAATTCTTTTCTCTCCCAAATTTTGGATAAATAATCTCCAAACTCCAAAATTCCCCCAATTCCCTCTCCCAAATACCCTCGGCCATTAAAAAATTGAAGAAAAAAAACCTTAAACCACTTTTCACATAACCTAAACTCCTCCCCGTTTCTCATACATAAAACCTTAAATCACCTATATCCTTGTGTGTTGGTCTGGTGATCAGGGTATCCGTCGTTCTCAAGTATAATTTAGGTTTAAGTCGAGCTAATCGCGTTACTGTTAAGACTTTATCCTCTTTCTGTAATTCACCAAAAATAAAAAATCTTATACCATATAAACACCTTGTTTTCTTTTATTATAAAAAAAAGGTACGTTTTTCATTCTAATTTTTAATATTTTTAATTTCTATGTCTCTCTCCTAAATAAATTGTTTAGGTAAGTTCCTCCCCGACTGGCAGAATTTTATTTTAAATTTAATGTTTATTTTTATTAAATTATATGTATATGATTACTTGAGTACATGCATAAATGTAATTATTAGAGGTATGTATTAATTAGTAAATAATATAGTAATTATGTTATTATTTGTTCAGTTGATATGAAATCATTATTGTTATATAAACGAAGTAAATATAAATTTAGGGGTACGAATAATTTTAAGTAATTATTGGTGATGTGATAATATTTAAATTTATATGAAAAAAGGAATCGATAATTAAATTAATTGTTTAAATTCATTTAAGTAATATTTATTTTAGAATTATTATATAGTTGTTTTTAGCGTTTAGGGTTTTGTTGAAGTTTATTGTTAATGTGAAACAAGATTATCATATTTCATCATCACAGCCATCGTCGTAGACGCAATTGCCTCACATTTCTGACCATATTGCAACTGTGATAAATTTTGTTTAACAGTTATAAGATTATAACAACAAATTAAAATTTTCATTAAACTGACTGAGTAAATAAATGAACAGGATGCTGAACGCATCCCCTGAAATAGGAGCCACTCATTGCTCAGTTTGGGTCCTACAGATGACAGAATTCAAGGATATTTGTATATCACCAAATTTGAAAATCTATCAATACTCAGAACCTTTCAGATATACCCAGAGTTGATCGCTACATTGGTGGAACGATGGCGACCTGAAACCCATACTTTCCACTTACCATGTAAGGAGTGTACCGTCATGCTTCAAGACGTCTGCACTCATGCTTGGTGTACCCATTGATGGTTTTACAGGATCAGGGGAGATGAACATGAGTATGTATGTGTTTAGTTTGTGGTAGTTTGCTCGGAGCACTTCCTCTGTATTCAAAAAAGGTTGGAACTTTCATCTTACATACTTGGTTTGATGGATTTCTTCAAGTATGATCGGAGGAGGCATCAGATCTAGATGTCTAGTATGCCAACCAGACACTTATTATGAAGCTTATTGGAGCAGTTTTGATGCTAGATGAATTCGACAATCGAGTGAGTTGGCATTACACTTGCCTTTACTCCACGATTTACATGTTGTGGGAAGATTTAATTGGGGATCGATAATACTGACTCGTTTGATTCGGGAAATGTGTTTAGCCGCGAAGGCTAAATATTGAGGAGTTGGTGGCTATATTTTGTTTAACATTGTCTGTAATTTTAAATTTTGCCTAACATAATTCAAATATTTTTCCAGTGATTGGATATTTGCAAATGCTCGCACCAATCATAGGAAATTGGTGGGAGCATATAGGAATGACATGAAATATCGGTAAATATTTAATAATTGTGTTGTTTTATCAAACAAAATTTCTAATGTGGTATTTATTAAAAAAATGTTTTTATGTACAGTTCCAATAAATGTCGTGTGCCGATGAAAATGTTGTTCAAATTATTTTGTCATAGGCTTTGGCTAGACCCAAGGTGTGGTGTAGTAACATTGCCATCATTTATTGCTCTACTGTTTAGTGGCATCATCTTGATCGAGTGATGTGTTAGTTTGGATTAATCCAGTCGTTAGTTCTCCCTGATACAAAGAATATGGACAATATGCATAGAATCGATTAGAGAAATAGAAGGGATTGACTGGAGATTTTGCCATTGGGATTGGATTCAAACCTGAGATAATCGACACAACTTGGTGGTGAACGAGTTTAGCAGTCAAGGAAACTCCGTGGCCTTTGAAAGTAATATGGACTGGTTCAATGAAAGCGGGAAACAATTTTTATTGAATGATGCCCTTATCCTATTACATTTAAGGCATGGTCATTTAGGCATATTATGTTGGGATCTAGTGTTCTAAGTGTAGTATATTCGTTTTTGTACACTTGTATTTTTCAAACAAATTGATTTAATAAAATATTCATCGATTACATTAATATTTTTTGTAAATTGTCCTTAGAGGCTTTTGTACACAAAGCAAAATAAAAGCAAATATTGATTCATTAGTTATCTAACGTTTTAACTAAGATTAAGCGATATTACATGATTGAATTGTAATACAAAAAAACAACTTGTATCAGTAGATAATCTAAACATGTCCTTAGTCTAATCAAAAATAAAAAAACAGATTAAAAGACTAATATGTCGTCTATTAAGTCCAGTTAAAAAGATTTTTTTCTTCAGTATCAGAGTGGATGATTCCCAAAAGATAGAGAAATATAGGTGGATTGGATCAGTAGTACATTGGACAAAATCTAAGTAGAATAGATATTAGATTTGTTTATGAATTTATTCACTAGTGACGTTCATAGTGTGACATACCTTAATTTTGAGTGGATGATGGACTATGCATGTGTGACTCGTATACTTTGATGTAAGTAAAAACTTGAGTTCAAATAGATAAGGAACTTAAAGTGTTGGATATACGACCTCTACAGTATGTAGCATCATTCCAGAATAATGGAATTCATAGCCCAACTAAAAGGTGAATGATATCCTCTCATTGACATTACATGATAAATAAAAAAGTAAACGTGATTACAGTTCATTTGTCTTTGTGATAAATGACTTGTTGACTTTTCATGAAGGAAGATGTAATGATTACCATGAGATAAAATGAAATCATATTGGGAGAACATATTTATCCCAAGAGATTAAAGATATACTATGAGTGTAATACACTTATGATAAATTTATTGGATGAGCACTTATTAAGTAACGTTCATAGGGTAACATGTGATTGTCGACCACCATCGGTTGGACCATTTTTGGCCAAACTTGACCATCGTTGGCCATTGTCATCCACCACTGTTGGTTCCTATCGAATTTGCGCTACCTCATTTGGTTTTGGTTGTTTCATCGGTTACCTCACTTTTTCGAGCTTTGCTGAAAATTTTCGATTACAAAAATACCTAGTCCATTTCCAGACACATGAATTTTCAAATTTTACAAAATAAAATTAAAATTCCTATGTAGAGATGATAGTCCATGATCTATTTGGAAACCTAAAAAATATGAAAAACCTCAAAGTACAATCGATCTAATGCTAGTAACCACAACCTTTTGCAAAATTACTTTGTAATAAATATAAATAAAACATACATTCATCTACCTACATAATAATCTCAAACATGCATGCAATTTAAGAACGCCACGTCTTATCTCATTTCATCAAATAATGAGAGAAAGAGAGAAATTTCAATATCAATTTATACTATAAATATATCACAACCTGATTTTGATATAAATTATTTGAAAAATTGGTTTAAAAAATAATTTTTTAGGCATAGCGAAAATTTAAAATTTTTCTTAAAATCGTGCATTGTGATATTTATAACAATAAATCTTTTGTTAAACTTATATTTGTGCTTTATACGAGATAATCTAAATCGTTTCTCAACTTTCTATCGAACGATCTTCTCTGCTATCCTTGAACTCTGAGTTTCTTTAAGTGTGGGTTTAAAGAAAACGAATCAAGTGCACAGAATGAATTTTTTTAAAAATTTTATATAATTTTAAGTTAGTAAATAATAAAATTATACTTTGATATAAAAAATGATAAAATTTTAATTTAATCTTTTAAAAATCGTAAAGCTTTAAATTATTATTTTTAACTCATAAAAAATATACAACTCATTTTGATCCAAAAAAAAAAATTTAACTTCAATATTGCAAAAATATTTGAAGACAATATAAAAAAAAAAATTAATGATAATGGGTTGATTTAGTTTTGATGATATTGTTGTTGACTTTTTTAGTTGCCTCAATTATAATTGCCTGTATATACCTGCTCGCAAAAATAAACTGATTACATGTTTTTTTTTTTTTCTAAAACCATTATATCAATTAATTAATAAAGTTTGATTTTAAAATATTATAATATCTATATTTTAAATAATTCATGTGTAAATACAAATAAAGAAAATTAAAACAGAGAATATTACAGATTACTTTCTGTTGATATTAATTAATTAATTATTTTTTTATTTTAAATTTAAATTTAAAAGTTTATAGTAAGGTTAAAGTTTATTTTAGCAACAAGTGGTTTCTTAAGGAAATGATCTAAGTTCGAATTTTAAAGACGATATTGTTAGGAGGGACAGTCATGCACCTCGAATATGAACTGTAAAACGTAAGAGACAAATTTTTATTTGAAATGATGATTTAACGCGCTACATCAACTTACTGTTATACTATTAATGATAATTAACGGTTCAAAATATAACTTGAAATAAAAAAAATAAATTATTTTATAGTTACTTTTTTTTAATTATGTTTTTGGATAAAAATGAGTAATAGATAATAAAGATTGGTACGTAGGTGGTGTAAGTAAAACAACACCTCATGCAGACGCAAGATGTAGCATCTGGTAAGCAGTGTCCAATCCGAGTATATTATAAGCAGCACCCAAGAGACAGGTCAAAATTTCACTGACAAATTAAGCCAACAGTCAATTTAAATTTATAACTCGCAGAAGCTGATGGCCCATTAGAAGCACGTGAATGATTTCAGACCACCCCCCACATTATTAACATCTATTTCCCACCTGACCCGACACCCACCGTCTCAGTTCCTCACCCCTTCCGCACACATTTTGCATTATATTATAGCCGTTGAAAGCAACGCTTTTCTCTTTAATTTACACTTCCCAAGGCTCCCCAACTGTTGAGAATTCCCATTTCCTTCTTTTTTTAACCATTATTTACTGTGCCAAAGTGCGTTTTGTTTTGGTTTTCGGTTGGTTCAAGTTTCCAGCAATGCAAAGTTTTTGTTTTTCTTACTATTTTCCTTAATGTTCAATGGATCTGAAGTTCTGAAAGTCTGATATTTTTATTGTTAGCTCTGGCAATGCTTCACAAAGATCCACGGTTTTAAGTCATTATTCTCTGTTAGACTGTTACATTACGTTTCTTCAACGAAAACCCTTTTTTTTCTGTTTAAAGTCTAGGAAATTATTAAGCTTTCATTGGTACTGCTTAATTACCTGTTTAGTGTTTTAAAGATGATGATTAGTTGGATAAATCTTGCATGTGATGGGAATGGGATGGGACCCTTTGTTTTATACTCTTATGAAAGGAAGCTTTAAGGTATTTCAAGGTTCCTGTTGAGCATTATTGGTTTTTTTTCTCCTTGTTATTACTAGTTTTCTGTATGTACTTGTTGGATTGGAGGTTTTAGTAGGATCAAACATCCTCAAAACTTCATATCTCTACTCTTGAATCTGCTTTTGCAATGAGCAAGTAGTTGCATCTGTGTAGATTAGTGTCACTTTTGGTACTTGCGAGTCCTTTTGTGGATTAGAAAATGAGATCTATTGAAGATAAAGGTTGCTATAACCTTGGAGCAGCTAATGAAATTTCAAGCAGCAGCGTGAGTGCCATAAGTTTTGAGTTCCACAAAGGGAATGGAAAAACAAACAACCGAGCTGCTCAATCTCATCATCGAACTACTACTGCCTTAGGGAAGCCAACAACACCTTCAAAATGGGATGATGCGCAGAAATGGCTTGTGGGACTGTCGAGAAGTAGAGACAAAAGGACCCACTCCAAAGCCAAACCTCGAAACTCCAACGCCGATGATAGAAGACTAATAGCTCCTGTGCCACATAAGGAACAAGATTATCTAAGCAGTGACGAGGAAGGAGGCTTTGCTGCTGCTGCAGTAATGTCACCTAAATACGAAGGAGAAACCAAAAAGGTTGATTTTGATGAGTCTATTTGGAAGTCTGTGTCAGCTGTTAGATCAGTATGTGTGAGAGATATGGGGACTGAGATGACCCCTATTGCAAGCCAAGAGCCATCAAGAACAACAACACCCCTAAGAGCCACCACTCCTGCTGGAAGGAGTCCTATTTCTTCAGGATCTTCCACCCCTGTAACGTGCCAACATGGAGGAGGACCTTGTGCCGAGGATTATCAAGCAGGTTCAGGCCCAACATCGACTGAGGGAAGGCCTGAAACTAATGCCGCTGCCAGAGGTCATGGTTCAAATAGACAAGAATCAGATCAAGGTAGGAAGCAGAGCACTTTAGAAACTCGAGCTATGGCTTGGGATGAAGCTGAACGTGCCAAATATATGGCAAGGTAATGTACTAATCCGTCCTCCTCTGACAAATAACTAGCTAGCCATAAGCCTAAGGAGTGCTTCTATTCTAGCTGATATGATAAACATATGCCATTGGTTTCAAGGTATAGGCGTGAAGAAGTGAAGATACAGGACTGGGAAAATCACGAAAAGAGGAAAGCTGAAGTGGAAATGAAGAAAATAGAGGTAAACTTAAACCCATGGTGTTGGTGCTGGTGTTGAGTAAAAGTGGGTCTTAGAAATATTTCTTTGTTAAACCCTTCACTGTGATCATTGTTAACAGCGATTACTCTTAACAACACCAGAAGATGTTCCATTTGTTAGTGTTGTTTGTAATACGTCTTTCAAAGGTCCCTTATTGTGATGATGCATTATCAAGTTATTTTAGTTCAGTCCAGGGAAACATCAAGTGTCTCCAAAAATCCCATAAACCCGCTGCAGTTTTTATGTCTTGAATTTGTTTGCTTAAGGCATTGAGGGATTTGAAATGAAGATCATTCTACGGTAAAAAGTTTGCCAATCCCATCTCACAGATGGCGTTTGTTATGTTATTAGGTGAAGGCTGAGAGATTGAAAGCTCGGGCAAAAGAAAGATATGCAAACAAAGTAGCAGCCACAAGGAGAATCGCTGAAGAGAAACGTGCAAATGCAGAATCAAAGCTAAACGAGAAAGCTATAAGGACATCTCAAAGGGCGGATTATATAAGGAGAACAGGTCATTTTCCTTCTTCCTTCTCTTTCAAGTTGCCTTCCCTTTGCTGGTAGTAAGCAACTCTGCAGCCAACTTTAAAATGCCAAATCTGCCTTCATCTCTTCTTCTTCCAATAGAGATGTATAATGTTTGTATTATATGCATTTTAAAGACATGAACACCGTTGGAGGCATGATGTACTTTTGGATTATATGCATGTGATTACTGGTGAAAAGTTTCAGTCATGGTGATTATTTCCATTAATAAATAAATCTCCAACCAATTATTTGGCAACCCAAAAGATTCTTACTCCTCTTAATCGTTTACTGGTGTCTGGTAAGATTATATGAGTTGATGACTTAGAGTTTAGGATGATTACTTTTCAATATCCAAACAAATAAGTACTACTTTCTGTAAAGAATATTATAATGCATTTTTAACATTACATCAATTCCCTTTAACAATATCTTAATCCTAATTAATATTGATTAATTAAAAAAATTAACAAATAATAATAGTAACAACCAACGGTTGCCATTGTGGGAGGAGAAGCAACTGGGAAGGATCAAGGGTCTGCCACACCAAGCCATCGACATGCGTACCTCCAACGGTGTTCATGTCCCAAACCAAAACTTCAACGGAGAAGGAAGTCAAGGCTGCACCTTGCCTTTAACCAACAAAATGAGGTCTTCTGTGTAGATTCTTGGCCTCCCAGAAGCTTCGTTCAACGAGATTCATAAAGAGCCACAGTACCACCAAGTGATGAAGAACAAGGCCTCACCGACTGAAAAAAAACAGAGCCCATCAAAAAAGGAGGGCAAAACCAAGGAACAGATTGAAGACAACTCTTGGCAAAAACGGATAAAGTACACCTCTCGACGGCGATTATTTCATTGACAAAGCAAAGGAATACCATGAAAGGAAAAGAGAGAAGAAAATAAAAGAGGAAACCGACGAGATGAGCGGAATCGGCCTGAAGGCCGAACGACCACTCACAAGGGACGTAACTTTCTCTCTCTAGAGAAAGAAGACAGGAAACCCTTACTAGAGATAAGTTTTTTGCGGTAACTAGGTGTATATGGTTTATGACATGGTTGATTTAGAGTTTAGAATTTAAAATTTAGATTTTTTTGATAATAATTTACATCAAATTAAATTAAGTTAAAACACCGTTAGTTTTGTTTTGTTGATGAAATTTTAAAATTTTAATAGGTGTAATATCAATAATTTAGAAGTTCGATTTTTATGTTAAACTTAATTTAGTTAAATAGTTGGAAATTAGATTATAATTTTTGGGAACATATTTTATCCACCACTAAACTTCCGTTTTTATAATTTGTTGGACTGTCCTAAGCATAGTGATTTTTAAATCAACATAATTTTATAAAACATTAATCACCTCCATATTATCTATCCGAATTTAGAATTTAAAGTTTATGATTTTAGAGATATTGTTAAATTAGGTTTTAGGGTTGGGCTAATGTTTAAGGTTGAAAAATATTTAAGATTTAATATTTTTTATTTAGATTTTAAGTGGTTTAGAATTTAGGGTTTTAAATTTTTAAATTCTAAAATTTAGAGTTTTAGGATTTCATAAAAAATGTTTATTTTACTAAATTTTATTCTTAAAATCTTGTACACATAAAAAATAAATAGTTGAAATTTGGTTGTAAGTCTCTTTGAGACTTGGGACCATGAAGATAGACGAATTTTTTGAGCATTTGATTTTGTTTATTTGTGAGTTTTTTATCCAGATAATACAAAAAAAAAAATAATAACTAAAATAGTATCTCCAAATTATTATTTACCAAAATGGTATGTTTAGTTAAGTGGAGAGACTCTAAGTGGCGGCCTTAAGGGATATTTTTGACACGTGTTTTTTTTTTAATTTTTATTTTATTTTTATATATTTAAAAATAAAAAAATATTATTTTATTAGTGAGGGACTTAAAGTAGCGGTACTTAGGGGTTTTTTTCAAAAAAAATACGATAAAAATACGACAAAAAAATACCTGACATCCAGTGGAGGAACACGAAGTGGCGGCACCAATGGAGGAATATCAAGTGGCGGCACTAAAGGGTGTTTTGCCACTTGGCAACACCCCATTGTGTCGTGTGTGTGTGTTTATTTTATTTTATTTGTGAAAATAAATTTGGGTGGTTGGAAATTTTTAGAGTTTGTGATAAAAATTAAATGAAATAAAATTTTTGCTATAAAATAGGAAAGGGGGGAGCAAATAAACGAGAAAGAAAGAAAGGAAATAAAGGAAGAATGAGAGGAAAGAAAGAAGAAGGAGAGGAAAGAAAAAAGAATGAAAGAAATGTAATGTGTTTAATTTTAATTTTATTTGAGTATGATATCTTTGTAAATTCATATTTTATTTATTAAATTTTATTTAATTTTTAACAGATTTATTGAAGATGGATAATCAATTTTTTGTATGCATTTATTTTGATGGAGTAATTTCGAGAACATCGATTGGATGTATATTTGATTGTCGGGAACAAATAGGAATGAGATTTCGTCGAAATATCTCGGTTGATGATATGAAAGCAAGGATTAGTGTAAAAAATTTTAGACGTTGTGGGAGAAGGATCTCGAAACTTTTCTACAAGTTTCCAGTTTCGATAGATCCCATCAAATTCACCGAGATGGAACTTGTAAACGACGAAGACGTGGAGACAATGATCGCTCTTTATTGTTCGAATCAAAGTGACCTAAATGCTCCGGTTCAATTGTTTCCTGAGTTAGTTGATGTGGAACCTGTACAAAATGAAGATCCAACTCCATTAGAAAATGAAGATTCAACTCCGTGTATGGTGGTTCCAGTATCGTACATTGAAAGTCAATCAATCGTACGTGGGCTAGATATCGATCTTAATGCTGTTGCACCCGAGAATGATGCAGATCAAGATGGTGGATAAGATAGTAGTATTCCTTCTGATAATGAAGTCGATATTGATAGTGATCCGGATGTGGATGAGGTCCCATATGATATTGACGATGAATGGGCGAATGACGATGAAAATCCAGTCGAAAATCCAGTTACACATATTGTGATGCACAATAATCCTCCTGGGGCACACAAGTAGCTTATAAACCCCGATGTGACACATGCCGAGTTCGCGGAATACCCTGAAATAGTACCTGCTCACCGATTGGCCGTAGCAGCAGATTGTAAAGAGTTGTTTATGGGCCAAAAATTTGAATCCAATGAAGAATGCATATTTGCTATTAAGCGATATAGCATGAATGTATCGATAGACTACAAAGTCGCAGTGTCTAAATCGACGTTGTATATTGGAGAGTGTTGGAAGTCAACGGAAGGTTGCAAGTGGCGGGTGCGAGCTGCATTTATCCAGAAGTCGCAGATGTGGTAGATAAGAAAAATTGATGGGCCTCACACATGCAGTTCAACACGTTTGTCAGAAGATTACCGGAAACTTGATTCCAGAATCATCTGCACACATATCATGCCAATGGTTAAGGACGACCCGACCATCAAGGTTTCTACATTGATTGTGGACATGCAATCACGATTCCATTATCGGGTTTCATATCGAAAAGCATGGATTGCGAAACAGATGGCAATGGAACAATTGTTCGGTGATTGGGATGCATCATACAATGAGCTGCAAGGATGGATGCCGCAATGCGACAGTACGTGCCGGGGACTGCGATTGAGTTGGTGACACGACCTTATTATGGCTCAGATAACAACATTCAACCGGGAAGAAGAATTTTTCAATATATATTTTGGACGTTTGATCCCTACATTCGAGCATTTCCTCTTTGCAAGCCATTTGTTCAGGTAGATGGAACGTGGCTATACGGGAAATATATGCAAATCCTACTAATTACGGTGGCTTAAGACGGGAATCAAAACGTGCTCCCAATAGCATTCGTTATTGTGGACAAAGAAGACATGAAATCTTGGGAATTCTTCTTGAGAAACCTGCGGAGGCATGTGATTCATAACGACAATATTTGTATCATCTCTGATAGAGCGAAGGGTATTATTGCGGCAATTAGGCGTACTGGTGTACCATGGAAATCGATTTACTGCAGCCGACACATTGCGGCTAACTTCTAACAAGAATATAAGAATGCAGACTGGCGGAGACAACTTGTTAAAATGGGTAAAAAAATTAAGTTCCAAATTATATTTTTAAGGTTTTAATTTTAGACTGTAACTTATGTTTTCTTAATATTCCTACAGCGTACGAGCTAGAGCCAGATCGATTTCGGCAAAGAATGACCAGACTTGAGCGTGACATGGAAGGTTAAACGAACGAGCCTCTACGCGAGTGGTTGGGTACCATGGACCCGTGGCAATGGTCTCAAAGTTTTGATGAGGGGTATCGATATGGTCAAATGACGACCAACCTGGCAGAATCGATTAACGGCATGTTCAAGAGAATACGACATCTTCCGATTTCATCCGTGTTCTCCGCTACGTTCTATAGGCTAGCTACCTTGATGCCAGTAATGGGAACGCGACAAATCGATCAGATGAACGCTGGACACGTGTTTGCCGAAGCTGTCAGGAATGCAATAGATGCAAACCGTCAGAGCACGAGGACGATGAACGTTGAAATATATTCACGACAGTTTCAACGATTTCAAGTTACTGAGACTATTGAGCGTCAACCTGGTATCTCACCTAGGTCATACGGGGTTTATCTCCAAAATAGACACTGCGATTACAGAAGGTTCGATACACTTCGTTATCCCTGTGCACATGTCGTTGCAGCTTGTGCTAAAGTGTCGCTCAATGTTGAACAGTTCATCGACCCCGTTTACATTCTCCATCGTACGTTACGTATTTGGGAAAATGAGTTCCCCGTCCTGTCCGACTTGTCCACATGGGAGGTACCTCCGACGACTTTCGAGCTTATCCCGAACAAAGGTTTACGAAGGAATCCAAAAGGTCGTCCTCATATCACTAGAATCCACAACGAAATGGACATTATGGAGAAAACAGACGGCGACAAGCTGTGTGGACTGTGTAAGCTAGCTGGGCATACTCGACGTAATTGCCCTTAACGAACCTATCATATTGGTCAGCCATCCAGATCGAGTAGGCCCTAAACCCAGTTCATCATCATATACCTCTTAATTTTATTTTTACATTAATTTTCAAAGTTGTCCACTTGCGTCACAGTCACTAAATTATTTATATCTTGAGGTAAAGAATTCAAAATTATAATTCGTTTGATGTTTCTGAAATTAGACTCAAATATCTTTTTACCATAAAAATTATCTATCTTCCAATTTTTCATCTCTCAAATTCTCTACACTTTTCTTCAAAAATATCTCACTTAATAAAAATGGTAAAATTACGCTTTAAGTCCCTAAGCCTTTCAACTTTACGGGGTTTCAAGTATAAGGTTTAATGTTATGAAATTTAAATAAATGATCAAATAGGTTAAAATATATGTACATTATGAAGGAAAAATTCATCATTATAATTCATCAACAGTCAACTTTAAACACTATTAGATACTATCTTAGTATCCATGATTAGATGGTGTGGTTCTCGAGGTATATCTTCGTGTGGTCGGCGTCTACGTCGAGGTTGCTCGTCAAGTTCATCATCATCAGTAAGGTCCATTTGCCCTGGAGGAATAAAGTATCGCGATGGCTCGTCAAACTCAGCCTGATATCCTTTCCTTGAGTATTGCGGTGGCTCGTCAAATTGAGGCTGATATCCTTGGCTTGAGTATTGCAGTGGCTCGTCAAACTGTGTAGGCTGATATCCTTGGCTTGATGAGCTATGCATATGTGATAATCCCGCAAAATCAAGACGATATGAATCATCGTCATTCAATGCCTCTTCATCCTCCTCTTCTTGTTGCTCTGGCACTGGCTGTGGCTCTGGGGCAGGAGCTACATGATAGGGACGATCTTGTCGAGACATGTATGGGGGAATTATCGTCGATGAAGCACCAGTCAAATATGGTTTCCCAAACTCAATGAACCACTGCATGTACTACACCGATGGCTGTAAATCCGGAGTGTACTCTATCGGAGGTACTCGACTCATTCGGTTGTTCCACATATAAACATATTGTCCATGCACACTCCCCCAATCAAAATTTGTTTTCCCCTTCTTATCCATCCCATGGATAGACCCTAATTGGAATGTCGGCTGCGGGATAGGTTATTTACAACCAAACTGTCGGAGTACTCGATCCCCGACATACCACTCCACTGTTTGAAAATTGATTATCGGTGCGTTAATGCACCATTGGTTTGAATGGAGGAATGTTGAGGCGGGAATAACAGCGGAAATTTCTGGCTGTATATATGGGGTCCAGATGAATTGCACAATTAATAACATGTCAAAATATTAATAAGATAAAGTAATATAATTTAGTAACATGCAACCATATTAACACGAGTCAAGTAATATAATTTAACATGTTAATGAATAACATACCCCTTCCCCAGCATATTGCTCTAGCATCAAACGATACATGGGAACTGTATACTGCCTCCCGATCCCCGGTTATGTTTTCCATCTAAGAAAACAAAAAATAACTTGTTAGATTAATATAATTAATAAAATATGTCAAATAATTAAAATTTAGGGTATATGGTAATCACCTGTTAACGAGTGGAAAAACATATGTTTGGTGCCTAACGGATGCCAAGAATGGCATCCGATATAGTGCCCAAGATTGCCATAGCACTAGGCATCCACCTATATCTCGAGAAGAAGGGTTTGTGGCGCGACAAAGTTCTCGGTATAGCATGGCAAACACCGCAGATCCCCAACTATATTCATGAATCTTTCGCAAATCTCTTAGTAAAGGCAAATACATAAAGTGGATCTTATTGTTATTTGCATCCGGCATGAGTATGCCCCCTATCATTAGCAAAATATAGGCTCGAACAACCCAAGAAACCTCCATTTCAGTTGCGTGTTCGGGTAAGTGCTGAAAATTGCTCTTCAACCATGTAAATAACAACGACGTGAAGTCATTGTTATTACTAGATGAGCGACCTAGTAATTGGATGCACATCATTACCGGCTCTTGAAACGAACTAACACCGGTAACTGGTACACCATTGATTGGTAGCCCTAGTTAGACCGCAACATCCTCCAATGTCACAGTGCACTCCCCACAAGGCAGATGAAATGTGTGGGTCTCCGGGCGCCAACGCTCCACCAATGCACTGATTAAATCATATCTTAACTCAAATTTTTGGATCAATGCCGCAGATGCAAATCTGGCATCCCGCAAGTACGGAAGCAAACGTTCATGAGGGGGAAATTTAAGGCCCTGTGCACGACCCCTCAATGAACGATACGCGAGCTCTTCCTGTTAATTTACAAAAATAGTTAGTATAACCAAAATTAATTTTGTAAACAAATAATAATATCGTGAATGACATAATGAACAAATAATAATTTTTTTACATTCATATTGCCTTGGTGTGTATCCGCATTCACTGATTTGGCTATGTGAGGACGTTCCGAGTTAATTAATGAAGTCATTCTGTAACTTGAAAAAAAATTATCAATTAGTTCAATACATAAGTTTACCAATATAATACAAAAATAATAATTAAATATCAAAATGTGTTATTTACTAAAATTGTACAAAATATATATTTATAAACTAAAATAGTATCCACACACCATTATTTACTAAAATGGTACAAAATAATTTATTTTGTACTATTTTGGTAAATAATATGATGGGGATATTATTTTCATAATTAATTATTTTTTATATTATATTTTGGTCAATAATATGATGGGGATATTATTTTGATAATTAATTATTTTTATATTATATTTTGGTAATTAATTAGCTAAGTTTAATTTTTTGTGAATTATTAAAACTCTCTTATTTTTATAAAATAATAAATTTTTAAATTTCATACTTGTAACTAATTTTAATTATAACTTAAAAATAGATTATTGTTTATTTTATTAAACACTTGTAATAGTTTTCTTTCACATTTTATTAAACAATCTTATGACTTGTATAATAAAGTTACTAACTAACAAAATTTAAACATTATTAAATTTTAAATCAATAAATATGATCAATATTTTTTACTTACTACTACTAACAACAAAATAAAATTACTAACTAGTAAAATTAAATTAAAGTAAATTAATAATAACATAATAACAAACTTACATTTCTTCTTCTCCTCTTAATTTACTCATCAATTATAACAACATTAAATAACAAATCAATTAAAAATTAAATTAAAGAAAACAAAAAACTTAAAATAATCAAATTAACTAACAAATTAAAATATTTTAAAATTAACCATACTTAAAATATTAACTAAACTTACCTTTCTTTCACTCCTCTTAATTTACTCTTTTAATCAACCTATTAAACAAATAAAATTATAATAACAAATCAAACACATTACCACTACTAATTAACAAATTAAAATATTTTAAAATTAAATTTAAAAATAAACACATTATATTTTTTTTTCATTCTCCTTCTTCTCCTTCTTCTTTCTTCTTTCTTTCTTTCTTTCTCTTTTTTCTTTCTTTTTTCCTTTATTTTTCGTTGGTCCCCCCCTCCCACCTATTTTATAACAAAAAAATTTATTTTATTTAATTTTTATCACCTACCAAAAAATTCTAAATCACTCAAATTAATTTTCACCTCTTAAAAAACCCACACAAACACACACACAAGGGACAATGGGGTGCTGCCAAGTGGCAAAACACCCCTTAGTGCCGCCACTTGATATTCCTCCATTGGTGCCGCCACTTCGTGTTCCTCCACTGGGTGTCAGGTATTTTTTTGTCGTATTTTTCTCGTATTTTTTTGAAAAAACCCCTGAGTGCCGCCACTTAGAGTCCCTCCACTTAACTAAACATATCATTTTGGTAAATAATAATTTGGGGATACCATTTTGGTTATTAATTATTATTTTTTTGTATTATTTGGGTAAAAAATCCTTTATTTGTCTATTACAGTTAAAACTAATAATAAGAGTTAATTTGGTGTTGGTTGATATATTATATTATCTATATACTGTAAAAACATTTAATAGATAATTTCTTTTAACAAATAAAATGAAAAATCATTTACAAGTTAACATAATTAGCAAGGTTAGATGTCAGAAAGAATCTGTCTAATTGTATCTGATCATCAACTAATGAAAAAGCAACATGAAAATTTTAATATCAATAGGAGAATTTTTCATCAGATCAGATCAATCAAAGTATTAGCATCGCAGTTTGCCTCCCTTAGTATTTGCTTAAAAGTCATTCTCCTATCGCATTTACATAGTTCTTGAATCTGCATCTCTAAATTTTCGTTCGAACGCCTTCTGATATTATTATGAATACTTTTGATTGCTAAAGCATAATCAATCTCGACGATAACATTTTTCCAATTAGCTTCTCATTCGATGGTTCTTACTCAAAGAATCTTTGGACTTAGTTTGAAGGTTTTATTGAATCATCGCGGTTCTGATATGAATCTGAAGTTAAATAGCCCAAATCTCAACTTGTAAAATACAATATTTTCCGATGTTTCTTCTAGTTTCTCACATCCATCCACTATACTCATCACGTTCTGAAAAATAACTTTTTAATATCATTTTAATATAAATCGTCAAACTTTTATAATAATACATTCATATAGTTATAATCAGAATCAATATAAAATCCTTATAATCGAAATGTATTTAAACTTACACTAACCCAAAGTAAATTTTAGTAAAATAATAATAATTTAAAATATCCCTATCCAGCTTATACACATTACTTTACATTTACGCTTATGTTATAAGTTCATTTTTTGTAATAATGTTACGAGTAAATATATGATTTTTTATATAAATAAATAATTACATTATAATAAAAGAAAAAATAATAATACAGAAATCAAATCCTAAACATCACATCAATCAATCTTAAAACTCATAAATTTATCACTGTGATTGACATAACAAACAGTTAGGAACTGATAATGAATATGACGAGGATGCTACCGTGATTGCTCAAATAAGGCATTATATTGAAAATCACAGAGCCAAACGAACAGATCATGTAATACTAATCAAATGAGTAATTTTTTTTTATTTTAAAATTTTCACATGATTGCAGATTACATATTAATTTAATTGGTATTGATTTTATCGTTAATGCAAGAAAATTTAAATTCGAGTATGTTAAAGCACATTATTTTTTTATTTTAAGATTGAAGAAAAATTATGGATAATTCTAAACATTGTATAAAAAAAACTAATATAATGATTCTATAATTAAATTAATGTTAAAAAAATTCACATAATTTAATTTAACCGAAGTTTTTTAAGGATGTTAGCAATTAGACTTAAATTATTAAATCAATTCTTGAATTAAAAGTGAAATAACTAAATTTTAAATGTAGGAACTAGAAATAGAATAAGACATAAAATTTAATATACTTCAAAAAAAATTAAATTTTATGGGTTAAATTTTACTGGTAGTCTTTATATTTAGAAAAAGTGGTGGGTATAATTCCTGTATTATATTTGGTCATTTTTAGTACCTATATTTTCCAAAAAATAATTGTTTAATTCATTAAGTTTTGATATTTCCACAATCTGAAGTATCAAATATATTATCATATGTATAATATCATATCGGCTTATTATTTTCACATATTACCCACTAAAAATCCAATTAGTGGATTACCCACTGTCGTTTGCGTTAATATTGAAATTTTAAAATTCGAAAAGTATAAGGACTTAGAATGATCCAATTGGAGAAAATGGACTAAATCTACAACTATACACATAGAACAGGACTAGTAATTGAATTTAACCATACAAATTTAACTAAAATTTCAAATTTTAAAAAAAGTAAAGAGACTAAAATTATAACACTCTCATACCCAACCCAAAAATCGAGTCAAACACCGAGATATTACATTCGTTGCCGAAGCAGCTTCAAAGAAATTCAATTCAGATACTTTTCCTAGTCAAGTTAACAAAACAATTTGCAGTTAATTTTTAATTTTTAATTTCACCACCATATGATTCTCCAACAAATTATAACATTACACAACTATTAAAGTTTTACAAATCATTTAAACTACTCTTATTTATTATCAAATCTATCACTTATATTAATTTATTAACATCACACTTTTTACTATTGTTTTCCCTTCTCTCCATTCCACGTCCTTTATGTACGGTTATTTATTTTAAAATTTATGACTTTTAATATTGTATGTCTATATGTAACATTAATTTCAATTTTACTAATTACATAATTTTAGTAAAGTTGTTCACTTGAGTAGCAGACATTAAATTATTTTTATCTTGATCTATAGTATTCCAAATTAAGATTTGTTTGTTGTGTTTGAAACTAGGCTCAATGAACTTTATATCATAAAAAATTTAGGATTTTTAAATAAGTCAATTAATACATTATTTTTTTTAATTTTTCCCTTGTTCTGTTGTTGATAGTTCTGATCCTTCTTCACTAAAAATTAATTATCTTTCAGTACAAGAATTGTACTATGTTTCCATTTGTTTTCCTTGTAAATAGACTCACTAAGGTTTTATTCATATAAATTTAATAGCATAAACATTTTTGTTTTATAATTTATAGTGATTTTTCAAGTTAGAACAAGAAAACCCGAAATCATTCTGACATTGTCCTATAAAAATTATTATATCTCATAATATACAATTCTATTGTTTACACCGTTTCTTCCATACAAAATTAGATTAATTAATATTTAATTTAATATTTGATTCAATTTCTACAAATTTTGGTGAATTTTCAAAATCGAACCACTATTTTATCCCGAAACTATTTTAGTGATAATGTCTACTTTTTCTTGATTCTTTACATTTAATCATACATAATCATTATAATTTTGATGATTATTTAATTTATTCATTTATATTTATATATTAATGTCATATCCATTTCTTTGCTTTGAAACTTCTCATGATACCAATCATATTTATTTTTCTAAATTTGATGTTCCTATACATTATAGTTCATCAATTACTTTCTACATAAATTAAAATTCACATATTCCATTTATAACATTTTTAACACAACTCATAAAAATATAAGTAAACTTAATATGAAAACTTATTTCTTTTGACGAGAATGCCTTCTATTATGCTTTTTTTTCCATTTCATTTCTTCACTTCATCACTATCTTTCTCTTCTCTTATAATTTTCTTTACTTGCACCTACTCCTTTTTTCTTCTAAATTATGGAACATACTCTCTAGAATCTCTACTTAATCCTTCTTCTTTGTTGCCTATGAAAGTTTTCAAGAATTTTGAGTAAAATAATAAATTTAATGACAAAAAATGAAATTGTAAAGAACTCAAAATTTCTCTCTTCCTCCATTCTTCCTCATGTTGGAAAGATGAACTCTTCCATCTTTCCTCCCTTTTATATCAATATTTTAATAATTAAATTATTAATAAATATCTAATTATTTATTATTTAAAAAATCACAAAATATCACCAACAAATCATTACATTCTAGAATAATGTCTCTTGCTAATTGACCATTTTACCTTTATGATCTTTTAAACTTTCATTCTTGAATTATCATTTAATTTGGTAAAATTATAATAATCCCTCATATTTAATTTGGTCCTTATTAATTCGTTTTCCTTATTTTCCAGACCCTTCCACCTTTAAAATATTTTTATTATCGTCCTTTCAATGTTTTCATATTTACACTTTAGCCCCTCACATATTAAATATTTACACTTAGGCCGTATAACTTTTCATATTTTTATGGTTTAGTCCCTAGCTCAAATTAATATTTCATAATATACTTCTAATTTCATTTTTCTCTAATATCTCTCCTTTGCTTTTTTTTTTTTTTTTACATCTTATTTCACTAAAAATCTATCTTATATTATTTTTCGATCAAAGGGTTTTGGGGATGTTATAAAAATCTATCAGTTCTAAAATTATAGAGACTAAAATTGATCATGGACTTAATCCATAACTTTTGCAAAGTACAGGGACTGATAAGAAAATATTATTAATTCTGTTTCAGCTTTCTTAAGCCTATTATAACGAAAATGCTTTGGATCTCCGAAAAAGCATAAGCTTATCGACGCTACATTTCTTCAAATTCCCGAAAAAAAAGAAGCCGTTCCAATTTCATATGGCGAATTCCGTTGATCCTAACTCCGGCTTCTGCTCCAAAACGATGACGTTCCATAGCCTCCGACCTCCTGTTCCACTTCCGCCACAATCAGCTTCTGTTTCACTTACGGACTTCATCTTCTCCCTCCTCAACTCCTCTCCTCCCTCTCCCACCGCCGCCGCTATCATCGACGCTGACACGCGCCGCCGGGTCCTCTACCCCGAACTTGTCTTTCGCGTAGAAAATCTAGCCTCCTCACTCCGCACCAAATTCGGCCTCTCGAAAGGCGACTGTGCTCTCGTTTTCTCCCCTAACAACATTTATACTCTGATTCTTTACTTTGCTCTCCTCTCTCTCGGCGTCGTCATCTCTCCCGTCAATCCAGCCGCCATGGTTCCCGAGATTCAGCACCAAATCCGGCTCGCAAAGCCGGTAATCACTTTCGCCTCATCCGATTCAGCTCATAAACTCCCTTTGCTTAAACACGGGATCGTTAATATAGACTCGGTTGAATTCGAGTCGTTAATGGAAACTCAACGCGGAAAAAAGGAACGAGCAGGAATCAAAGTTAAGCAAACAGATGTCGCCACGATTCTCTACTCGTCCGGTACGACCGGTCCGGTTAAAGGAGTTGAACTGACACACCGTAACTGGACAGCCAATATTGCCGTAGGGTTGCGACCGGTGAGGACGATCCAGACGGTGGGCTATTGTACGGTTCCGTTATTTCACGCTTATGGGATGGCGCTCAGTTTGAGGTTTATGGCGTCCGGGGAGTGTTTGGTGATCACGGGAGGAAATCGGAGATTTGATATGAGAAAAATGTGCAGTGTCATCGAAGAGTATAGGGTTAGCCAGCTGGCACTGGCTCCACCTTTGGTTGTAATTATGGCTAGGGATGCTGAGGTAATGGACGACTATGATTTGAGCTCCCTTGAAGTTGTCATCTGCGGAGGAGCTCATTTGAGTATAAGTATAACAGAGAGGTTGAAAAATCGATTGCCCAAAGTTCAGCTGGCACAGGTAAAGCTTAAACACCTTTTTAATTACTTAATTAGGCTGCTAATCCATTAATCGATTATTATTATTATTATCTGAAGTCATACGGGCTGACCGAGACAACGGGGCGAGTGTTTGGCACATTGGGTCCGGATGAAACCCGAACAGAGGGTGCGACGGGAAAGCTAATGGCAAATTGTGAAGCCAAAGTGGTGGATCCTGAAACCGGTGCTGCTTTGCCTCCTATGAAATCAGGGGAGCTTTGGGTTAGAGGGGCCTTTGTAATGAAGGGTAATTATCAAATACGTACTCTAGTGTCTCCAATTCCTTCGTTAATTTACATATGTTTGATTTGTGGTTAAGGTTACGTCGATGATGAAGAGGCGACTGCTGCTGTTTTGGATTGGGAGGGATGGTTAAGAACGGGCGATCTTTGCTATATCAATAATGAAGGCTATCTGTTTTTTGTTGATAGGATCAAGGAGTTGATCAAATACAAAGGCTACCAGGTTGGGTTCTTGAGCTTTCCATAATTATGGCAAATAAGGATTTTTTTTAATAGTTTAGGTATTAATTTTGACAAAAAAAAATTTAAGTATCAATTTGAAAAAAGTAATATAGCTTAGGTAACATTTTATCGTTTAAACTTTTTTAAAAGGATAATGGTAATGTGTTGGGTATTGATGGAACAGGTTGCCCCAGCTGACTTGGAGCATTTGCTTAATGGTCATCCAGATATCGTGGAGGCTGCTGTTGTTCCGTATGTGACTTCCATTATTTTTGTTTCCACTGGTTGGCATAATATTTTTTTTATCCTTCAATTTTATAAAAAAATTATTTTAATGTTTTATTTAATTTTTGTTAGTTATTAATAATTTTTTAAAGTTTAAAGATATTAAAAATGTATGTTTTTATACTTTTAATTTTAAAAAAAATAATTAATTGTTTACATGAAAATCTAAATGTATTACTCAAAACACACCAACCACAAAATCCCAAAATTTATGTTTTGTTTATGTCATCTATAAGGGATATTCATCTATAATAGTAATAACCCTAAAGTATGGAATATACTATTTAGTAAATTAGTTTTTTATTTTATCTTAGAGGTTAGTAAAACTAATTTTATCCTTAAGTAAAATAAAATAGTGAATTTCAGTTAAAATATTCTTTCAATAAAATAAATTTTAATAAATAAATTTATATTTTTAATTTTTATTTAAGATATTATCTAAATCTTACTAAATAATGGAGCGATTGTTAAAGTTCTTTTCAGACACTCGTTTCACACAAATTTGAATCATGTTATCCTCATCATTCACCCATTGTCAAATGTTATTTAAATGTCAAATATTACTAATATATTATAATTTTTTAATTTGAAATTTTAAAAACTTCAAATATTATCTAAATGTCAAATGTTATTATCGGTATCTTAAAGGTTATTATAGGTATATAACAAGTATCTCTCTATAACAATTAAATTTTGACCAAAAAATGACTATATTTTCATGAATAGTGACAATTGGCAACATATGATAGACCGAAATGACAAACAGGTATCCGGATGAGGAAGCGGGGCAGGTACCAGTGGCCTTTGTCGTGAGACATGCAGGCAGTAACATTGATGAATCTGAGATCAAGGATTTTGTTGCCAAGCAGGTGTGAAATGGAACATAAATCTCTTATCTTTCCATGTATGTATATATATGGTGTTTACAAATTCTGAAAATTTTGATGACAGGTTTCTCATTACAAGAGAATACGAAGAGTAATATTCATTGATTCACTGCCAAGGAATGCCTCAGGTAAGGTGCTTAGGAAGGAGTTGGTTATCAAATTATCAACCCCTACCTCCAAGTTGTAAATTTCTCACTTCTTTTATATGTTCTAACAATATTTATTTTTATTTACATCCTTTTAACTTACATATGGGTGGAAAAATATGTCCTCTTTATTGCTATATGTTTACCTACATATTGTATGATAAAATATTATTACATTATCATAAATTAATTATTGATATTTACTTACATTTTTATTCACATTTTGTTTGGATTTAAACTTAAAAAGCCTTTTTTTTTTTGTGTCACGAGACTAAAATTTAAGTCTGACAAACTGTGCGGCGTTAAGTGATTTCTTTACTTCAAATTCGTCTAAATCAGCTAATTCTCGAAAGATGAAACTTCTCTCAGAAATTCTCTAAGGCACTCAAATAAAGTGGAAGCAAATTCAAAAGCGAAAGAGCGACGAGAGAATTGAAAAAAGCCACAAGAAAATAATGCACATCAAGTATTTGAGTAAATTTGTAACACCTCCTTACCCGGTTCGATCACTAAAGACGTGTAAGTAGATGTCATGGCTATACTAATATAATAAGAAGCTATTTAAAATCCTACTTACTTGTTATTAATGGAGTTATATTTTAATTAGAAAACGGTAATGAAATTAGAACTAGAAGATAAATGAATTTATTTTCATTTTTAATAAATATTTCATTTTTAAAGGATTTCTATCGATACTTGAGTACGGGATTTGTCTTTGGATGCCGAGCGGTGAGATTATCAAAAGGTTCCTATTCTGTGCATGAAACATAATCATACGCTTAGTATAATACGGTGGTATACAAATAACCTAAACATATTAATCAATTATAACAAAATTTAAAGATCAAATTTAATGTTTGTTCAAGCATACAAATATCATTTTTCATGCCATATTCACAAAATGTTAATCATATTTCACATTTTCATTAATATCTGTATATATAACATTAATACTCTTAAATTATTTCGTCTTTGCCACACAGGATAAGTTTCGTTTCATGTTCACTTAATTTTCATTGTTTACATTTCCATTAAGCATAAGTCATATGCATATTTTCTCATGGCATTTTCATTTCATTTATTCATATAATTCACCAATTTAATTCCCTATTAACACGACTCGAACATTGACAGATGCACGGATCTAACCAACACACCGGTTTGGCACCCTGTGCCTTATCGGATAAATCCGAAGTAATAATACGCGTCTAGCGCTATAATAAAAATTGACACTCAATGTCTCATTGGTTAAACCGAAGTAAATTGGCACCCAGTGCCTCATCGACTCGTAGTCGAAGTAACCCTGAACTCTTCCTATCCTATGGCATGCCATCTATATCCGACTTAGTTCGAACAATTAATAGGGTAATCATATCACTTAAAATTCAATGTAATAATCAACATATAGTTACTCACATCATCAACCAAATATGCATATTCAATTTTATATATAATTACATATAATCCAAATCAATTCATTTGGGTATAGAAATTCATACCGCAATTTCCTTGCTTTGTTCAATTGATTTAAATGTATGACAATTTGTAACTAGTTTAGGTTATAGAAATACCAACCGTAAATTCCGAGCTATTCGTTGACGACTTTGTCTTTGCCCTTCATTTTTTAAGAGTTCGGGTCAACGTTAGCTACGGAAATAAATATACACACATTCGTAAATTTCTCAAAACTAAATTTAACTCTCTCTCTCTCTATTTCTCATTTTTACACTAATTTCACAAGTCTCTCATTTTGGCCCTCACTAAATGAACTAATTACTAATTTCACCTCCTAGTCTCTTCTCTCTTCTTCTTCAAGTCATGCATGTCCATATAATTCAAAAAACTCCATTGATTCAACAATGATAGTATTCATAGTTCTTAACCAAATTGAAAAATATCACATGAGTTTATTAGCTTAAGGTGTTAGGATTCTAAAAACATAAAAATTACAAGAAAATGGTTTGATTACACTTACCAATTTAGAGCTAAAACTTAAGGAAAAACCTAAGTTTTCTTCCCAATTTTCTTTCCCTCCAACCTGCCGAAATTTGGCTACCAATGAGAGAAGATGATATTTTTTTTTCTTTTTATCTTCTCTTTCTTCACACCCATACCTATTATAATCATTACTATTATTTCTTTTATTCACAAAATTCATAAACCACATTCTAATTTCGTTTCTTTTTAATTTAAATTTTAAAACACAAATTTGAAACCACCCATATCTACCCAACGACACTAAGATAGCCAAAGGGAAATTTTCCCCTTTGGTCCTTCCTTTTTATTTCAATTAAAATCCTTTTTGTAATGAACACTTTTGCTCCTTAAGCAATTTAGTCCCCATGTCTAATTTTCATCACTCTCTCATTCAAAATTACTTTATCACTAGACTATTGTTCTAAAATTTGTTTTCGTAAATATTTTTATTAAATACTTACGAGTCCGTTTATTAAATACTAAATCCCAAAAGTACCTTTTATTGACAATCCCAAATTTGGGTCGTTACAAAATGTTCTCTTAATATTTACAATAATTACCCTAATAACTCTAGTTTTATTAGAGTTTTTCCTTGGGCCACCAAAGCTTCAAGTAGATGGGATTCCCATGTGTTCCACGAACCAGGTCAATCTAAATGGGTTGAATGAGCCTTATTTAATCAATTGACCTCTATGAGACGCTCTTTCTACATTACCCATGATCTTTGATTTGCGACTCGTGACATTCTCCCCCACTCATTCACGCAACACCTTCGTCGCGTCCTCGAGATGAAACTAATTTGACTCGCCTCGAAATTTTTTCAATGCCTCGATCATTTCCTAACTAATCTCTCTGTCAAGTAGTTTCGCCCTTTTGAGCATTTGCCTTGGCTTTCGCTATCACATAACTCGAACCGTCTCTCTCCTTGGTACATTTCGTTCGCAAGAGCTCACCACTCTTACTTGCTCGCATTGTAACATGCCTCGATCGAGATCCCCTTGATCTTTACAAATAGGATTCGACGTGCCCACATTGAAAACTGGGTCAACCTTGAGTTTTCTTGCCAAGTCCTCCAGTTTGTAAGCCCTTCAACTTACTTGCTTTAGGACTCCACCCAAGTCTCAATAATAGTACCATCTCGTCTCTCATCTGTGGACCTATGACACCATCATAAAAAAGTGTCATCAGTAAAATAAATTGCCGCGGTGTTTACCTTAATGACATTGTTCTCAATGTCTATCACATGGAAGTACTGTTCCATCTTGAAAGTTGTCCATATTCTTGGCGGACCTTGTCCCCTTAAACTCTTCCAATTTGGGAAAATCCATTTTCTGATGGTTCGATTCTTATTACCCAAACCAACTTTATAGATAACGAGCTCCCCCTTGAGTGTAACCCCCTAAACCTGACTTAAAAGATACTGTCGAATTTAGAAGGTTATTATCGTAATTTTGCCCTCAAAAACCATTTAAAAGAGTTATATAATTTAATTTGTAAATAAATTAAGTTAAAGTAAGAGAATAAATTTTTCCGTAATTCTGAATAATTCTAAACTTAAAAATTATTATTCAAATTCCTTAAATAAATATCTAAAATCTCAAATTTAAAAATAAAATAAAAATAATACAATCCTAAAATAATTTAATAATGTAATTTGAAAAAAAAATCCCCAAAAATTATTCATAACGAATAATAAATAAAAAAAATAAATAGAAAAGATCTTCCAAGTACCAAGTCGCCTAAATCCGATAAATCTAAAAGGGAAAAACTGAGGGGGAATGAGCTAAAAAACTCAATGTGTCTTTAAAGTGCAAGCACTCACAAACACAATATCACAATAATTTCATAAAATATCTTAAAACAAGCATAAAATTTATTACATCACAAATGCAATAAATTCATAAGCACAATGTAATGCACCCAAATCCTCCAGTACACCAACATAGTGGAAAGGTTCCCCAGAACCCTTCCCTATTCAATCGTCATCAATCAGAGTGGTTTTACAATCAGTCGTTTGAAGGGGTGATTACCACAACTTACACCGTACAATCCCAACCCATGTACACACAATGATATGATGTCGTAATAATCTCAATCTCAACACAATCTCATGATATTAAATCAGAGTTCAAAAATTCGTACACATGATAATCAAAGTATCTACAATCTGATAGATATGCATGGAAAATCAACATACGATACACAACATCAAATAATAATTATATAGATAACATCACACAAATAACATATCAACGAGTAATATTACATAACAAATATATAGCACAGACAGAGACACACCTCAAATGGGCAGAAGCTCTAACGTCTTGAAAAATGGGCAGAAGCTCTAACGTCTTGGAGAAAGTTGTCCACGCTCGAATTTATCACTGGGTCTAGCTGAATTAGAACCTACAAGAATAAATTTTACATTAAACCTATCACTATACCACCTACTAAACACAACACAAAATCGAAACCAAAACTCATGTGACAGTATCGAAGCTTGTGCAGGGGTGACCTGTACAGGTGAAGGAGGTAACTCGTTGTTCTCAAAATCGTGATCACCTACACACAGAATATCTCGAGTCAAATCCCTTATTCATGTTTCTTAGAAAATTTACTAAGTACAATAACTTGTAAAATAGCTAAAACGAGGCTTTCGGGTTCGAATTTGACAAAAGGAACTACGGATTCGAAATTAGGACGTTGAAAAATGACAAGGTAGGGTTGGTAAAAAAAGGTCAATGGTCAAATTCAACGGTCAATGGGTCAAAGTCAACTCGAGTCAACGGGTCGATTCGATCAACTCGGGTCAATGGGTCAGGTCGATCAACAGGTGAGTTAAACCAAATTGGGTCAAGGGTTTGGGTGATTTGGTTTTAAAGTTTGGGTATTGAGTCTTCATATTTTTGTGTTTACACACACACTTGAGTAATTGGGTTGGGGTTTAGTTTTGGTTTGGTTTGGGTCAAAAGTTAGGTCTTTGGTTTGGGTTTGTTGGGTAATAAAGATTGAGTTAAAAATCATAGGAAATTGGGTTGCTACAGTTGGCCTAATTCTCAAACTTTTAGTAACATATTAAATTAGGGTTTCTTAATCCCTTGATGGTGCTGATCAGAGCCTTGGCGGACGACGGTACACAAGCTCGTTGGAATGACACAAAAAGGGAAAAAAAAGATCCCTTTCACATACCTACATGAAGATTGACAACAAAAGGGCGGAGTAATGGCGGAGAATAGGCGACGAAAGAGAACCCGAATGTCCAACATTGTTTTTCTCACAAACGACAATCGATGTGGGGTGTTTGGTGGATGGTTGTGCTTGCAAGACAACAAGGGAGAAGATTGTGACGGTGGTGTGGCGCACGAATGGTCGTAGGTGGGTCGTCGGAGCTTGAACGGAAAAAAAAGTAGAGGAGAGAGATGAGAGAGTTTTTGTTTAGAGAGAAAAAGAAGAAAATAAAAGTGGGAGGTCAAAGAGTTTTGAAAATTAGAAAATGGGGGTTTAAATACCCATAAAAATAGGTCATTTACACGGAGACCCTTGGAATACATTAGGGTTTCAAAAAAGCACCCAACTTTTACCCACTTCACAAATTAGTTCAAAAATTCCCAATTTAACCACCAAATTTATATAATGCTCAATTCACCCTTAAACTTTACTTAATTCCAAATTAGACCCTAAAATTCACTAAGATCGAAATTGGGTTGTTACATTGAGCTCTTCAATTTGTTCCTTCAAAGCCGTCACCATGGCCTCAAGAGCATTACCCCTCATTGTCAACTTATCCACAATGGAATTGAGCACCCCTTACATCGGTTCAACATTAGATTCCTCGAGTGTCTCCCTTACATCCCCCACGGATTCCTCGAGATTGACCACTCAACTTTCTAAAGCTAACAACATATCTCTCGATCGACTAGTTTTTCTACCTCCACCACAGGTCTCTCTAGGCTCAATCTGATCATCTACTCCTTTCATCATCTCGATTAGCACCTTCGAACCTTAGCTCGAATACCAACTGTCACATGGTTAAAACTTAAGTCTGACAAACTATGCGTCCTTAGGTGTTTCTTTGCTTCAAATTTGCTTAAGTCATCCTAACTCTCAAAAGATAAGAATTCTCTCAGAAATTCTCTAAGGCACCAAAATAAAGCGGAAGCAAGCTCAAAAGCAAAAGAGCAACGAGATAACTGAAAAAGCCACAAAAAAAGCAAGGCACACTAGGTGTTTGAGTAAATGCTCTCAAATATATTGTTCCTTAAGAATAAGTGAAGTACAATTGAATGATTACAAATAAGGGGAAAACCTCTATTTATAGTTGAGCTCTCCTAGATCCAACAATACAGATTGAATTCATCAACGATTGAGATTATTGTCTATCTATATGATGAGAGTCCTAAGGGATTTAAACTCTATATATTTTTATCCTTTAGGATTTACAATAATTACCATGGTAATTCTAGTTTTACTAGAGTCCTTCACTGGTCACCAATGCTTTAAGTAGATGGGTTTTTTCTTGTGTTCCAAGAATCGAGTAAGTTCAAATGGGTCGAATGAGTTTCATTTAATCAAATTCACCTCCACGGGACACTCATTCTGCACTAGTCATGGACTTTGGTTTGCGGCACGTGACACTTGTACCTTGACAAAAAAATTGTTATATTATCATTAGGGATGGGGTGGGGATTTTTATTTTATTTAATATTAATACAATTATATTTATTTAATATAAATATGAATATAAAATTTTAATTTATTACATTTTTTAAAATATTTATGGATTTTTATATATAAAAGTTAAGGGTTAAATTTGTCATTACACTGATTTTTTAACTACCACATCAACTATCCGTTTGTAATTTTATCGAGACTACGAGAGTGATCAAAATGACAAAACTATATAACGTTGGTGCTTAAATTGCAAACTTTTTATTTTAAATGTCTAAAATGAAAATATTTTATAATCGGGTTACTATCTGTGTAATTTACCCAAAGCGTAAACAAACAACGGTTAAATTGCCAGAGTCAATAATGTCACATTCACATGATTACAGAATGTAAGCAAAGTAGAGGATCTTTTCTTATTGATTAAAGATATGAAAATAAGGGTTTTTTATCCAAATATTACAAAAAAAAAAATTATTAATGACCAAAATGGTACCCCCAAATTATTATTTATCAAAATGATATGTTTAGTTAAGTGGAGAGACTTTAAGTGGCGGCCCTAAGGGATATTTCTGACACGTGTTTTTTTTAAAATTTTTTATTATTTTTATATATTTAAAAATAAAAAAATATTATTTTATTAGTGGATGGACTTAAAGTGGGGGCATTCAGGGTTTTTTTTTCAGAAAAATACGAGAAAAATAAGACAAAAAAATACCTGACATCCAGTGGAGGAACACGAAGTGGCGCCACCAATGGAGGATTTTTAAGTGGCGGCACTAAGGGGTGTTTTGCCATTTGGCAGCACTCCATTGTGCCGTGTGTGTGTTTGTGTGAGTTTTTTAAGAGGTCAAAATTAATTTGAGTGGGTGGGAATTTTTGGTAGGTGATAAAAATTAAATAAAATAAATTTTTTTTGTTATAAAATAGGTGGGGAGTGGGGGCCCAACGAAAATTGAAGGAAAAAAGAAAGAAAAAAAAGAAAGAAAGAAAGAAAGAAAAAGGAAGAAAGAGAGGAAGGGGAAGAAAGAGGAGAAAAAAAAGTAATGTGTTTATTTTTAAATTTAATTTTAAAATATTTTAATTTGTTAATTAGTAGTAGTAATGTGATTGATTTGTCATTATAATTTTATTTGTTTAATAGGTTGATTAAAAGAGTAAATTAAGATGAGTGGAAGAAAGGTAAGTTTAGTTAATATTTTAAGTATGGTTAATTTTAAAATATTTTAATTTGTTAGTTAATTTGATTATTTTAAGTTTTTTGTTTTCTTTAATTTAATTTTTAATTGGTTTGTTATTTAATGTTGTTATAGTTGGTGAGTAAATTAAGAGGAGAAGAAGAAATGTAAGCTTGTTATTATGTTATTATTAATTTACTTTAATTTAATTTTGCTAGTTAGTAATTTAATTTTTGTTGTTAGTAGTAGTAAGTAAAAAATATTGTTCATATTTATTGATTTAAAATTTAATAATGTTTAAATTTTGTTAGTTAGTAACTTTATTATACAAGTCATAAGATTGTTTAATAAAATGTGAAAGAAAACTATTACAAGTGTTTAATAAAATGTGAAAGAAAACTATTACAAGTGTTTAATAAAATTAACAATAATTCATTTTTAAGTTATAATTAAAATTAGTTACAAGTATGAAATTAAAAAATTTATTATTTTTATAAAAATAAGAGAGTTTTAATAATTCACAAAAAGTTAAACCTAGCTAATTAATTACCAAAATATAATATAAAAAATAATTAATTATCAAAATAATATCCCCATCATATTATTTACCAAAATGGTACAAAATAAATATTTATTTTTTATTTTGTACCATTTTAGTAAATAATGGTGTGTGGATACTATTTTGGTTTATAAATATATATTTTGTACAATTTTAGTAAATAATACATTTTGGTATTTAATTATTATTTTTGTATTATATTGGCAAACTTATGTATTGAATTAATTGATAATTTTTTTTTCAAGTTGCAGAATGACTTCATTAATTAACTCGGAAAGTCCTCACATAGCAAAATCGATGAATGCGGATACACACCAAGCCAATATGAATGTAAAAAAATTATTATTCGTTCATTATGTCATTCTTACAAAATTAATTTTGGTTATACTAACTATTTTTGTAAATTAACAAGAAGAGCTCGCGTATCGTTCATTGAGGGGTCGTGCACAGGGCCTTAAATTTCCCCCTCATGAACGTCTGCTTCCGTACTTGCGGGATGCCGGATTTGGATTAACGACATTGATCCAAAATTTGAGTTAAGATATGATTTAATCAATACATTGGTAGAGCATTGGCGCCCGGAGACCCACACATTTCATCTATCTTGTGGAGAGTGCACTGTGATATGATTTAATAAAATGACACTTCTTTTTATTAAACCAAACATTTAAAGCAACATCCTCATGAATCACATTTGGATAGTCAAAATCAAATCGAAAGAGTCCGACCCGCTTAATCTACACATAAACGAGAACCACAAAATCATCCATATTGTTTGAATTTGTCAAATTTTTTTTGGACCATAATGCCCCACAATATGAGAGAAGTATGTAGAGGGTGTGCGATATTAGAAACATAGTTGTGTGCGTGTGTATCCAGTAATTGGATTGTGCAACCTCTCCTTCTCGGTACAACATCTACACAAATTGCATAAATTTTTTAAAAGAATTACTGAATCTAAATTCAATTATGAGGTGATATTAGTTAAATTGAATGAACTTGATAATATAGAACACGATTTATCGAGTTTTTGGATTGTTTATCAATTGATGCATATATCGTTACAAATTCATCCTTCTAGAATCTTGCATGGTCATGATGCTTAAACAACATTTGGAAAGTAATGGCTTTTAGGGTAGAAGGTTCTACTTTTACCTTCTAGTTAGAGGGAACGTAAGAGGTTGAGAGAATATAAGCATAATGAATAGAAGTCCATACCCCCCTCCCCTGATTGTAAAATCATAAGGCAACCATTGACATCCTTATTCCTACTCTATACCCCTTGCAGAGCACCTTGTTTAAGCATACCAAAATGGTAGAACCCCAACTATATGTACCAACCATTCGAGAATTTGATAACAATGGGAGGTACATGGTATGAAGTAAGTTATTAGGTTTTATTGGTATCAACATACCTTGGTCAAGCAAAAAATATAAGCTTTAGCATGACGATCAATGTCAACGAGCGTTGGCTTCTTTGCAAGATGCTCAAATTGCCTCTTCAACCAATCTAGCTTAACGTGAAGCCCTTCAAGATCAGACAAAAGGTTGATACTTGTTGTGAATACTTCATAAAGGATTTACCCTATATTTTGCTAAAATCTTCTAATTTTCGGATGCTCGTCCACTAGAAACCTTTCCTACAATGTTATATCTTTCAACGTTATTGTCTCTTCACCATAGGGGAGATACAATGTGCGGGTCTGTAATTTCCATCATTCACTCCAAATTTGGCTAGCATGATAGAGACCGATGTTGGTTAATTGGGAAATTATTTTGTCATACAAATCTATATTCATATTGTCATGAAGTAGAGTCACAAGAGAATACTCCAATGTCATTGCATTCTTGGCAACATGTCCACGTTTGGATCTCAATTGGTGGGCAATCGTTATGATATGCTTGGAAATTGCAATTTCGAGATACTAAACTATGCAAGGTTTATGGCTGAACGTAGAAGACAATTTGTTTTGTTTTTTGTGAAAAATTGACAATTTTGACTTTAACTCTTTATTTATAGATTTTAAAGTCAAGCTTATGCTAGGATTTTTAAGTAAAACTCGACACTCACAAGTGTCAATGTCATTTAAGTTACTATTAAAATTTAGTTAGATTACGTTATCCATTTTTTTCAAGCAATTATTCACAATGATTAAATGTTATCCTCTATCGTTTCAAAATCAAATTAATTGATACTTTTAAAATTTTAAATATATCATAATGAACTCGTTACTCATGGATTTCAAGATGTTGTAATCATATTATAGCAATTACCCTAATTCTAAAGCGGGAGAAGAAAATTATATTTTATTTTTCCTTTTAAATTCCCAATTAATTTTTTTTAAAATATGTGGATGTTGTAATAAGTATTATTTTATAAGAGTCCACCTGAAAAAACACAGTAAATATGTTTTCCTAATCCTTTATCTCCCTATATGAAGCCACCACTTATTTCTCAGGTGCACTCTTGTTTGTGCATCCAATTTTTTGTCTTTTAATTTGTAACTAACATTATAACCATATATCACTATCCATCACTCCAACAAAAACAAAAATCTTTGCAAACATTTATTCCCTTAATTTTCATATAAGAAAATTTGTAATTAACATTATGATCATTCATCACTCCAACAAAAACAAAAATCTTCACAAACAAGAATTTATGTAATGATCTTATGATCAGGGTGTTCACCGTCTTAAATATGATTTGAATTCAAATTACATTCACTAAAAAAAAATTTTACAAACAATTATTCACTCATTTTTCGTATAAAAAATATTGGTCAAGCAATCATCTTAACCATATGAAAAGCATCATCCTCTTTTAACAAAAAAAAAAAAAAAACACCATTACCTAATCGAAACACAAAATAAGTCAGATCCAAACCCTTTTTCTCCACTCAAAAATAAATGTATTTTGTGTTATTTATTCAATAAATGGGTATATATATTAGAGTAGAGAGTAAATTTATTTTTCTGTTAAAAATTTTATTCATTTCGATTGTTAATACGTCAATTTGAGATACACATGGAATATCATGTGTAACTGTTTGACTATTCATTCAATCACGCCAGTTTTTAACAATAGAAATGAATTTTTATTTTAAATGACTAATGTACTATTTGATATAACGTATAAGATTAATTTACTTAATTTTTTTTAGTAAAGAAAATAAAATATATCAACTTGAAATCACCATAATTGATTGATAAGATTGATAATAAATAAGAATGATTAAGATGGATGAATTAAATACCAAAAGGATGGTTTTGGCTTAAAGGAGTATGAGAAGGATATTGACACTACAAAAATGGGAACAGAACTCAGAAATTTAATCACTTCAATGTCACTACAAAACCTGTAGTAAACTATTATTTTGTAGGGAAAAAACCCCTCTTGAGGGCTCCCAAAGCCAGTAAATACTCATTTTTGAGATGGTTTGCCGACAATGTATCGGTTTAATTCGAGATGGTTAACAAAAATTGGGGGAAAAAATAAATGAAAGAGGTAGGATCAAGTCCTATGAGGAAAGAACCTTGTGAACCTCAGAAGTGACCTCTTTTGGAGGTTTCTCCGCAGGAAGATTGGCAAGAATACCTTTGCTACCGTAATAATCGATCACCTGCATATCGTCAAACAATCAGAATTTGTTCATATGGTCATCACAGCCACGAAGAGTTGAGTGAATTTTGTTATATTCCATGGAGGAAACAAGCATACCGGCTCAGTCTGTCGATGAAAAGCCTCCAGCCTTGACTTGAGAACTGCTGGGGTGTCATCTTTTCTTTGAATTAATGGCTCCCCAGTGACCTTCAATGTACGGTAAGAAGAAAATGTGTTACGGCACAAATCAACTAAGAACTGATACAATCCAGATTAAAGTCAACAAATTGAGACTAACTGGACTAAGTGTGAATTTGGATGGAAAGTGTGGTGCGTTTAGCTTACTTTTTATCTCACGTTACAATATCGCTATAGTATCTAATCGCATCGTCACTGCTGTTTTTACACTAACTGCAGCTAAACGCATCGCTTATTCAAACTTACCCTAAAACTATGGAACTCAGAGACCTACGCATAGTAAGTCTTGAACCTGGATACTTAAGATTCAAGGGCCTCCAACTGAGCCAAGGCCTGATTAGCTGAAGAACCCGGTTTTACATATTCCTAGAGAGTCCATCATCATATCTCAAAGACACGACCCTAAAGCCTGCAGATCCCTCTTACATATGTGATGAAAACTGATGGATCAGGTAATGCATCAGTCCAAATAAATGAGCCTTAACCAAAAACTCTAAGCATATCAAAGAGAATGCGAGTCATATCCTTTATTTGCTTAAATCAACTCAAAATCTTGCAGATTCATTCCGTATCCATAATCATTTAATAATAGAAAAGATGAATGAAAAAGGAAACCTACATCATCAAGACCAGGAACTTTGGGAGGCGCAAATTTGGTGTGGTAGGTTCGGCCGCTAGAAGGATGAATCCAACGACCGGTGATCCTCTCTTCCAATATGGAATCATCGATGGCAAAGCTCAACACCTTGTCAATCTTAGTTCCCTGCTTCTCAAGCATCTCATCAAGCTATACATCAAACATAAGAAACATGGTTAAAAGACCCCAAGAGTAACCCCAAAAGATTAAATGAGAAATGAAAAGAAGAGCACCTTCTGTGCCTGAACCACAGTCCTCGGAAAACCATCTAAAATGAAACCTTTTTGGCAAGAGGGTTTCTTCATGGCTTCATCAATTATCCCAACCACCAAATCATCAGAGACAAGTTCCCCCTAACATCAAACAAAACACATTTCCTAATATTATACTTCACAGATTAATAATGGATCTGACTATCCAGTAAGGGGTAAGCTATGATTTTACTTTATCCATGGCTTCTTTGGCCTTAATTCCAAGAGGTGTTTTGGCAGCAACTGCAGCTCTGAGCATATCACCTGTGGCTAAATGGCACAAGCAGTAATCATCCTTAATCATAGGCGATTGTGTGCCCTTTCCAGATCCAGGGGGGCCTGCAATTCATTGAATTTTGTCACTTCAATCACCCAAAAAAAAAATTAAAGCAAACACTAGAAAATCCAAGAAACGAACCAATGAGAACGAGGCGTTTGTCTGGTTTGGAGGAGCACTTGAAACGGCGAAGAAGTTCAGTCATGATATCAACGGAAGCAACATCCTCCAAAACCACAGCAGAATCCGCCATTTTCTTTCCGAAATATTATTACTATGAATGTTATACACAACACCAAACTCAAAGACTATATGAAGAGGAAGGAGGTAGGTGGAACCAGTGAAGATGATGTCCTGTTTTTTACCGTCAAAGTGTTTGGCAAGAAAAGAGAGTTGTTGTACTGGCTTCTTTAGGTTTAATTTATAATTCCAATCCCTCTACTTTTTAAGAATTGATAAATTAGTTTGTTTACTCTATTTTATTTGAATTTAATTCTCATGTTTTACAAAAATTGACAAGTTAATCCATTTGCTAAACCTTTTTATTATTTCAGTAGTCTAAAAATTAACAATTCAATAATTTACTAAATTATGTCACATGGATAATGTGAGTAAAAGAAAACAGTTTATTTAAAAAATATTTTATTTTAAAAACATTGATTATAGGCGAAGGGGTAAACAATGTGTTTATAAAGCTTATTAAATATGTCAGATATGTGATTATTAGTTCTTTAAGTATGAAAAGACAAAAACATTATCATCATAATAATAATAATAATTATCATTTAAAAAAAGATATATTAATCTTTTTACAATTGAATTTGATACCAACTTAATTAAGAATTTTATAATAAATATAGATATATAAAAGAAATAGTAAAAATCAACAACTAAACAATTTACATGTAACAAATTAGCAAAAATTAATTGTTTAAGCGCACATGCTTATCAACAACTGGATTAATTGTAGTTTTCTAAAATATGAGGATCAAAATTTGATAAATTAAAATAAAAGGACTAACTTATTAATTTTCATAAAGTAAAAGGGTGAAAAACAGAAATAAACCTCTTTTTTCTATAACTTTGGGTTAGTATGGAAATGCTGGTGTTGTATGTTGACATTGGATCACTCACTCTGACTTTGCTTCTCCATCTCCATCCCACTTCCCGATGTTTTTGTTTCCTTTTTTCTGTTTTACCCTCTCATCCTGCTTAAAATTGCCGCTATTGTCCTCTATAACTACAACTGTCCATGCCCCTGCCTTCCTTATCCATTTTTTTTTCTTTCCTTAATTTAATTGTGGATAGTTTGAATTCAGCGCCGGGCCGTTCAGCACTCTGCCTCGTGAAATACTTAAAATATTTATTTTTCTTTTACTAGTTTAATTATATTTAATTATGGTTTAATTTTATTTTTGGTCATTCAATTATAAAAAAAATAAAAGTAATTACTCAACTAATCGAGTTTATTTTTTCTTTTGTCTTTTTCCGTTAAATATGTGATAGATTGATGTCACGATAATTTTAAAATTGATATAATAATATATTTAACCCTCAATAATTATATATTTTATCATTTCGTCATAATTATAAAAAATTAACTCTTTATATTGCATAAAACGACTCGAACTTAGACCACATCTAAAATAGTGAACATTCTAATCATCAAGCCAACACTTGAAGCTCACTTCATTTTAACTTTTATCGATATTCCGTAAAATGAATTATCATATGTAGCTCATTTATGATTTTTAATAGAATTTTATCATTTAATAACACATTTTTTTCTCACTATACCATGGCATTAAGATTCACATATCACATGAATCCAACGAGTGGCTCTAGTGATAAAGAGGATGTTATTCATCCTAGGAGATCCGAGTTCGAACATCTGTGTAAAGTGTGTGCCTTGTCAAAGGGTTAAGAAAATATGAACAGATATTACCATATAATCACACCAATATATTTAAAAAATAAATTCATATATCACATAACATATTTTCACTTATGATAAGCAAAAATCCATTTATTATTAAACTATCATATTCATTAACTACTTCAAGATATAAAATCAAGTTTTAATACGCTTATTCACCTCAACCATTAATTATACTAATTCTTTCATTCAAAATTATATACAGTCAATCCTCTTTATAACAGTCACCCGTTATAACAACATTTGTAAAAAAAAGTCAAGTTTCTAATAAAACTAATTTTTTATATTTTATTTCAACCTTTTATAACAACTTTTCACTTATAACAACAATATCCACGATTATGAATTACATTCTTTATTAAATTAGTTCTCTATAACAACATATTATCTAAATTTTTAAGTAAAATTATAGCTATTTCATATATAAGCAAGTTTAGTAATTATCATTTATTAAATGAAAATTATCTTAATTAAAATATTATTTCAATAAAATGATTAAATTTCATGTGAAGTTTTCTATTAATTATATTTCATTAAATGAAAATAATCTTCAATAAGTGAAATTAAATATATCAATTCAATAAATTATTAAGTTCCCTAATTAAATATTCTACTATGAATTTGGAATATAATAAACTTATAAGTTGATTACTTGAATTTAATATCTCATGATAAATTAATTAATTTAATTTGATAACTTATATTGATTAATTGAGCTTGTTTGATTTATGAACTTTATAATTAATCATGTGAAAGAATGTAAAATAAAATATACATAAAAGCAATAATGCATGCGCCTGTTATACGTCTTTTAAATTTATTGATTTGATTCCTATTTTCTTTTTTTTTTAACATAATCATCACTTTTTTTTATTTACTGAAATTCACGATAGAAATTCTATTGTAAGTCTACAACAGTTATCTCTATATAACAACATATTATTATATGTGTATAATCTTCACCTCTCTTTAACAAATAAAATCTAATCAGATAAATGAGATTGCCATAAAAATGATTGATTGTACTTAACCAAGAAAAAGTATAAAAAATCTAATGGTAATTACCTTTTTAATGAACTAAAATTCAATATCAAACTTTCCCATGCTTGAATCTTCTTTTCTCTTAGTTAGAAAATCTTCTCTCAACCATTTCATCTTTTCTCAACATAAAAATATAAATATCAATACACAAACTCAAGTAGCTTTATCATGCCAAAAATCTTAAATAACTATGGTGGAGATGATGAAAATATGGTTTCTCTCTAAACAAACTTTCTCTTACTAAATCATGAAACCCTTGATCTTGAATGAAGATGATGATGGTGGAAAAATAAATTTTATATCATTATATCCACAATGAATATGTTTTTTTTACTATGAACATTAAATGATTTGGAGATTTAATTATTTTTTTTGAATTATTATTTAATTGATTGAAATTAAATAATGAAATTTAAAGTAGAATTAAATTAATTATTTATTACAATTTTATTGAACAAGTCAATTAAATTTATTTACTTATAAATATTAGTACGGTAAAGTCATTATGATTTTAACGAAATCAAAATTGTATTGAGAAAATAATTTAATAGGAAATTAATTAATTTTTAATTAAATAAATAATATTTTGAGAAATAAAAAATTAAAATAAATTATATGAATTGACTAAAAGTTCATATAACACATAATTATACTCAATACCTGAGAAATGCCAAATGACCTATCTCATATAGGATCGCTAACAATCCTAACTTTCAGAAAAGGGGGCGTTGCCACCCATACATAGCCCCAATAGGGAATTATGTGTATTTCCTATTAAAATATTTTTTATTTTTCTTGTTCAATTAGAAGTCTTGTATTATTTCTATATATATGTATAGGGATATAGCTTAAGCCAAAATAGTGATAATTTATTCCTAGATAAATTCCATTTTTTAAAGAGCTCGGTTTTTTTTTTTTTTCTATCTCTAAAGAGAGATTTAATTTTTACCACCCAAAAATTATTAAGTTTTCATTGTATTTATCAGTTTGTGAGTTGGAGTCCACATCCTAAGTAAATTGAGGGTTCGAGAATAATAGAAAAGATTATATTGGTAGAAAGCTAGGAAATGATCTAGACCACCTATTTCAAACATAGGTAACAATTCGAGGAAGGGTTTACTGTTATAAATAACACAACAACTCGATTCTTAGAAAAAAAATTTTAAATTTTTCGCTATACAACAAAATATATTTCTAAATTTTTCCAGCACTATGAATAAATTTTTAATAATATATGTAATTCAATATTTTTATATAGTTTGACTATTATTAATTTTATTTTATACCATACATAATTTAAATTAATATTGTAAATGAGACATATGAATAAAGATATCCCATGAGGATAATATACTTATGACAAGATCTTTGGACGAATACTAATCGAGTAACTTTCATAATGGTATGTCATTAGGAAGAGTTCAGTCCCGATACTATAGTGGAATAACTTTGTGACTAAATAAGTTTATAGTTAATAGGTGAAAAGTTGGAACTTAATTATAAATCATTTGAGCCCTAATCATATATGTTCAATGAGTTCCTCTGCTAGCTTTTTTTACCTTTTAGCCTTATTAGTTTAAAAAATTTCTAATTTACTTACAATAAAAGGGTAGGGTTCAAATTGAATAAATGTGTAAAGGTTGAGAGTTAAAATTGTTATTATACCTTACATGTAAACACCAAAACAAACATTTACCAACGGAGGGATTGTTTTGCTCACTCATTTAACATATAAGGACTAATTTACCCCTTGTTTTAGTAGAGGGACTAAAATACAATTCAAAATATAGTACAAGGGGTTTTGTAGTACTTTTGCCCTTTTGATTCTATCTTTTTTTAAAAGCAATTTTTCACCTAAATCATGTAAACCAATTTTTTTTGGTAAGTTACAAGAGAAGGACAAAGTCTTAACTGCGTGACTCGAAATCATATCACATCTGAAGCGATAAACACCCTAACCATCAGACCAATACACGAGACTTTCTATCTTTTAATACATAGCATTGTAAAACCAAACAAACTATTGAACTAAGAATTAGTGTTTTATTACTTATCATACTATTGAATTTATCATTTTAAATTTTTTATTATACTCTTAATTTTATTAAAATATTTGGATAAATAAAATTTCTTCATAAGAAAATTTATTATACTTATCCGATTCTATTAAAAACAAAATTTAGTACATACTTTACATAATAAATAAAAACAGAGACGAATTTAAGGGGTTGACAGGGGTTTTGGTTTATCCTAAAATGAAAATTCTATCATTTTGGCCCTTTAAATTTTTAAAGTTTTTAAATTAGTAAAAGTAAAATTGTATTTTGACCTCTAAAATGAAAAAAATTTGATTTAATCTTTTAAAAATGATAAATATATAGATAATATAATTTCAACCCCTAAATTTTTTTCCTAGCTTTGTCCCTGAATAAAAAAGTTAAATTATATATATAAATTATTATGTTTTAGTAAATAATAAATTTTAATTATTTACATAATAAATAATATTATATTTCATATATAACGTTTTAGAAAAAATAAATTTATATAAAATAATCTATTATATTATAATTATATTGATAATTTATTATCGAGTTTTTTACTAATTTAATACAAAAAAATATTTATCTATCAAATTAATACCCAAATCCTATTAATTATCAAAATAGTATGTTTTGTTAGGTGGGGGACTTTTAAATGGCGGTGGGTTTTTCTGACACGAATTTTTTTATTTTTTTTATTAAATTTATATATTTAAAAATAAAAAAATAATATTATATTAGTGAAAGCTTTTGAAATGGCGGCATTTAGGGGAAAAATTATACGTGCAAAATATACGAAAAAAATACCTGACACATAGATGAAGGGCTTTGAAGTGGCAACACCCATGGAGGGTTTTCAAGTGATGGCACAATAGGGTTTTTTGCCACTTGTCTATCCCTTATTGTGCCGTGTGTGCGTGTTTGTAGGGGTTTTTGGAAGAATTTGTTTGTTAGGGTTAGGGTTTTTTGCCACTTGTCTATCCCTTATTGTGCCGTGTGTGCGTGTTTGTAGGGGTTTTTGGAAGAATTTGTTTGTTAGGGTTAGGGTTTTTTACTAATTTACTACAAAAAAAATATTTATTTACTAAAATAATATTAAAAATTATTTATTTTATTTGACTAAAATAATTTTAAAAAAATTATTTATTTAATAAAAAATAAAATTAAATACGAGAATAAGATATCGAAAGAGGACTTTAAGATAGCGGTACCAGGGGGTTTTTGAATTTTTTATATTTTTTTATTTCATTTAAATATTATTAAAAAATTAAAATAATAATAATAATAATAATAGTGGTGCCAACTTAAGTGGCGGCACCAAATGCCTATAAAAGGAGGCTTAGGGTTTTTAGATGTTTAAATTTTGTTTAAGTTTGTGAAAAAAAATCAAAAAGAAAGAAGAAGAAGAACAAAGGAGAAAAGGAGAAGAAGAGGAGAATTAAAAAGGTAATTATTTTGTTATTTTTATACATAGTTTAGGTAATTAATGTTTAATTTGATATTAATTTGTTATAAATTTATTTTAGTAGGGTATATTTTTAAATTTGTATTTTATTTATTGAAATTTTATTTATTTTTTAACATATTTATTGAAGATGGATAATCAATTTTTTGTATGCATTTATTTCGATGGAGTAATTTTGAGAACATCGGTTGGATGTATATTTGATTGTCGGCAACAAATAAGAATGAGATTTCGTCGAGATGTCTCGGTTGATTATATGAAAGTAATGATTAGTGAAAAAAAATTTAGACGTTGTGGGAGAAGGATCTTGAAACTTTTCTACAAGTTTCTAGTTTCGATAGATCCCATCAAATTCACCGAGATGAAACTTATAGACGATAAAGACGTGGAGACAATGATCGCTCTTTATTGTTCGAATCAAAGTGACCTTAATGCACCGGTTCAATTGTTTGCTGAGTTAGTTGAGGTGGAACCAATAGAAAATGAAGATCCAACTCCAGTAGAAAATGAAGATCCAACTCTGTGTATGGTGGTTCCAGTATCATACATTGAAAGTCAATCAATCGTACGCGAGATAGACATCGATCTTAATGCTACTGCACCTGAGAATGATGCAGATGAAGATGCTGGATATGATAGTAGTATTCCTTCTAATAATGAGGTCGATATTGATAGTGATCCGAATGTGGATGAGGTCCCGGATGATATTGACGATGAAGGGGCAAATGACGATGAAAATTATAACGCCTCTCCAGTCGAAAATCCAGTTACACATATTGTGTTGCACAATAATCCTACTAGGGTACACATGTCGCTTATAGACCCTGATGCGACACATACCGAGTTCGCGGAGTACCCTGATATATTACCTTCTCACCAATTGGCCGTAGCAGCAGATCGTGAAGAGTTGTTTGTGGGCCAAAAATTTGAATCCAAGAAAGAGTGCATATTTTGCCATTAAGCGGCATCGCATGAATGTGTCGATAGGCTACAAAGTCGTGGTGTTTAAACCGACATTGTATATCGGAGAGTGCTGGAAGTCGACGGAAGGTTGTAAGTAGCGGGTGCGAGCTGTATTTATCCAGAAGTCGTAGATGTGGGAGATAAGAAAATTTGATGGGCCTCACACATGCAATTTAACACGTTTGTTAGAAGATCACCGGAAACTTGATTCTAGAACTATCTGCACACATATCATGCCAATGGTTAAGGACGATACGACCATCAAAGTTTTTACACTGATTGTTGAGATGCAATCACAATTCCTTTATTGAGTTTCATATCGAAAAGCATGAATTGTGAAACAGATAGCAATGAAACAGTTGTTCGGCGATTGGGATGCATCGTACAATAAGCTGCAAGGATGGATAGCCACAATACGACAATACGTGCCGGGTACTGTGATTGAGTTGGTGACACGATCTTATTATGGCTCAGATAATAACATATAATCGGGAAGAAGAATTTTTTAGTATATATTTTAGACGTTTGATCCCTGCGTTAGAGCATTTCCTCTCTGTAAGTCATTTGTCCATGTCGATGGGACTTGGCTATAGATGGGACTTGACTATACAGGAAATATACACAAATCCTACTAATTGTGGTGGCTCAAGATGAGAATCAAAACGTGCTCCCGATAGCATTTGCTATTGTGGACAAAATAGACATGGAATCTTGGGAATTTTTCTTGAGGAGCCTGTGAAGGTATGTTATTCATAACGATAATATTTGCATCATCTCCGATAGAGGGAAGGGTATTATTGCGGCTATTAAGCATACTGGTGTACCATGAAGATCGGTTTACTGCAGCTGGCACATTGCGGGTAACTTTCAACGAGAATATAGGAATGCAAACTGGCGGAGACGACTTGTGAAAATGGGTAAAAAAAAAAGTTTCAAATTATATTTTTAATGTTTTAATTCGAAGTAACTTATGTTTTTTTAATATTCCTACAGCATACGAGCTAGAGCCACACCGATTCCGGCAAAGAATGACTAGACTTGAGCATGACATGGAAGGTCAAACGAACAAGCCTTTACGAGAGTAGTTGGGTACCATGGAGTCGTGGCAATTGTCTCAAAGTTTCGATGACGGGTATCGATATAATCAAATGACGACCAACTTGACAGAGTTTATTAACAGCGTGTTCAAGAGAATACGATATCTTTCGATTTCATCCGTGTTCTCGACTACGTTCTACAGGCTGGCTACCTTGATGCTAGTAATGAGGACGCGACAAATCGATCAGATGAACACCAGACACGTGTTTGCCGAAGCTGTCAGAAATGTAATGGATGTAAACCGTCAGAGAGCGATGATGATGAACGTTGAAATATATTCACGACAATTTTAACGGTTTCAAGTTATGGAGACCATTGGACGTTGACCAGGTATCCCACCTAGGTCATACGGGGTTGATCTCCAAAATAGACACTGGGATTGCAGGAGGTTCGATACACATCATCATCCCTGTGCGCATGTCGTTGCAGCTTATGCTAAAGTGTCGCTCAATATTGAACAGTTCATCAACCCCGTTTACACTCTCGAGCATACGTTACGTATTTGGGAAAATGATTTCCCCGTCCTGCCTGACTTGTCCACATAAGAGGTACCTCTGATGACTTTCGAGCTTATCCCAAACAAATGTTTGCGAAGGAATCCGAGAGGTCGTCCTCATATCACCAGAATCCGCAACGAAATGGATATTATAGAGAAAATAGATGGTGGCAAGTTGTGTGGACTGTGTAGGCTAGTTAGGCATACTTGACGTAATTGCCCTCAACGAACCTACCATATTTGAATGAATTCGAAATTAATTATGTTTAATTTTGTATTTAATTAATAATTTTTATGTTTATATTTTGGTTTAAGGGTTTTGAATTTAGGGTTTTATATTAAGGGTTATGAATTCAAGGTTTCGAATCTAGAGTTTAAGGTTTAAGGTTTCAAGTTTTGTGTTTAAGGTTTTTAAGAATGAAATTTAAATTAATGATCAAATAGGTTCAAATAATGGTACAATTAAAGTAAAAAAGTCATCATTACAACTCATCAATAGTCAAATATACACAATTAAACACTATTAGATACAACCTTAATATCTATGATTCGATGGTATAGTTATCGGGGTATATCTTCGTGTTGGTCGACATCTACATCGAGGTTGCTCGTTAAGTTCATCATCATCATTAGGGTTCATTTGCCCCGGAGGAGTAGAGTATCGCGGTGGCTCGTCAAATTGATGCTGATATCCTTGGCTTGATGAGCTAGGGATATATAACGATCCCACAAAGTCTGGACGATAAGAATAATCATCATCCAATGCCTCTTCCTCTTCCTCTTACTCTGGCTCCGGCTCTGGCTCTGGCTCTGGGGCAGGAGGTTAATGATAGGGGTGACAATGTCGAGACATTTGTGGGGGGATTATCGTCAATTGTGCACCAAGTAAATATAGTTTCCCTGCCTGAATGAACCACTGCATGTACTGTACGGATGGCTGCAAATCCGGAGTATACTCCATCGGAGGTACTTGCATCATCCAGTTGTTCCACACATGAATATATTGTACATGCACAAGCCCCCAATCATAATATAGTTTCCCCTTCTTATCCATCCCATGGATAAACCCTAATTGCATTGGCGATTGCGGGATAGGTTGTTTACAACCAAACTGCTGAGTACTCGATCCCCGACACACTACTCTACTGTTTGAAAATTGATAATGGGTTCGTTAATGGACCATTGGTCTAAGTGGAGAAATGTTGAAGAGGAAATAACAGTGACGATTTCTGACTATATATATGACGTCCAGATAAACTGCACAATTAATAACATATCAAGATATTTATAAGAGTCAAGTAATATAATTTAGTAACATGCAACCAGATTAACACGAGTCAAGTAATATAATTTATGAGCATGTTAATGAATAACATACTCCATCCTCGGCAAGTTGCTCGAGCATCATACGTTATAAGAGAACTGTGAGCTGCCTCCCGATTCTCGATTTTGTTTTCCATCTAAGAAAAAAAAAACTTGTTAACATAATATAATTAAAAAAATATGTCAAATAATTGAAATTTTGGGTATATGATAATCTCCTATTAACGAGTGGGAAACCATATGTTTGGTGCCTAACGGATGCCAGGAATGGCGTCCGATAAAGTGCCCAAGACTGCAATAGCATTAGGCAACCACTTATATCCCGGTAAGAAGGGTTTGTAGTGCGACAAAGTTCTCGATATAGCATTGCAAGCACCGCAGATCCCCAACTATATGACTGAATTTTTTGCAAATCAGTCAGTAAGGGGAAGTACATCAAGTGGACTGTAACGCCCCTATACTTGGTTTATATGTATAAACCCAATATAGAAGCATTACATTACATTACGGCAACAGAAAGTCGAGTAACAGAAAATTTTCTTTAAAAACCGATGTCTTTTAATATCATTCGAGTCGAAATATTGTATATAATCATTTCATGTCATAATTCATAGCATTCAAGATAACATTTTTTTTTCCACTCATTAGGGACTTATACAAGTACCATTATACATGCCATTTCTTTTAAAATAAAAACCTATATTTGGAGTTCTCCAAAGGATGATGTGATGTGATGAGAGGTCATTGAACTCAACTTTACTCCTTGTAACTTTGTACCTACGCATTGCAACAAACGCGTTAAGTCGGTGAAGGCTTAGTAAGTACTACAAGAATAATTAATCAATTCTAAACTTTTTATTAACTCATTTTAATAAACGTGTAAATATTTATTATATAAAACTATATTTTTCACATATGTATATCATTTAACTTATTTCGTTATCACATTATGCACATTCATCCACTTTCCTCATCTTGACTATTTTAGCCTCTTTAGCTTACTTAATTTTATAATCACATGATTACTTATACACATATAATACTTATCTTTCATGTATTCAACATTTTACTTACCATAATGTCACAATTTACACATTCTTTCCCCTTTCACAATTTAGCCATCATAGCTTTCTTAACCATTGCTCACATAATTTATTTATCCACTTGGCCCATAATAGATTTTTATAGAACCCATCAGATAAACGGAACAGAAAGTACCGAAGTACTTAACAGTAAGCACACAAGTGCTGGGGAAACAGTAAGCACACACAGTGCAATCCAGTACGCACACACAGTGTCAGTAGGCACACGAGGTGCGAAACAGTAAGCACACGAAGTGTGAAACAGTAAGCACACACAGTGCGAAACAGTAAGCGCGCTAGCGTTCCTTAATGGTATGCCACTATTATCACAATGGTTCTAACTTGTCTACATGAGCATAATCTCTCATATTCATCACTTCTCATAATTTCATATATCACATTTACATTTCTCTTCACATATATATAATCATGTATTTTTCACCTTTATTTACTCAAAGGCTTACACAATATCACCATTGTATCATATAATCAATATTCATAATTAAACACATAATATTTCACATATACATTGTTCATCACATATATATCATCATATACCTCTTTACTCTTATTTTCACATTAATTTTCAAAGCTGTCCACTTGCGTCACAGTCACTAAATTATTTATATCTTGAACTACAGAATTCGAAATTATAAACCGCTTAATTTTTCTGAAATTAGACTCAAATATCTTTTTACCATAAAATTTTCAGAATTTTTACTTTATCCAATTTGTACAGTAAATTCTTTCAATTTACCCCTTCGCTGCTTCCTGACAGTTTCGACCTTTCTTCACTAAAAATTATCTATATTTTAGTACAAAGATCAAATGATGTTCCCGTCTATTTCTATTGAAAATAGACTCATTAAGTAATTAAACATATAAATTTCAGTCTCTAATAATTTTTCTATATTTTTATATTATTTTTCAAATTCAGAACAAGGGAACTTAAACCTACTCTGACCTTGTTACACAAAAACTAGTATATCTCGAAATATAAAATTCCTTTTAATTCACTTTTTCTTCCATATGAAACTAAACTCAATAAGATTTAATTACATATATAATTAGACCATTAACTCATTATATACAATTTTTGGTGAATTTTCGAGTTAGTCCCCTGTTACTGTCCAAACTGTTTTGAAGTGAAATTTTCCCTTCTCATATTTCCTTTGCACTAAATTTCATTTAATCATACCTAATCACCATATTTATAACTAAACATATCATTTTACTCATTTTTATCACAATTAATCGTATACTTTAAAGAGAATAAATTTTCAATTTAAAATCTTATAGTACTTACAACTCTAGTAGAAAGCTTCCTTTCCCTCTTTGATCTTCTCTTTTTCTTTCTCTTCAATTGAGTCATTCTCCTTTTTTTCTTTCTCTTCAATTCCATACAAAACACATATATTCACATTAAAATCATTCTAACATATCATAATCTATGTTTCTAAACGAAAACTAACATGTATTTAAAGAGGAGTTTAGCTTTCTTACCTTAATCACTTGTATTCAACACTAATTCTCATTTTCTTTCTCCTCCAAGACAAGTATGGATGTATTTATTTTGACAATTGGATAGCTACTACACTTCTCTATTAATTTTATTCACTAATCTTGAAGAAATTTGGAAGAAACTAGCTTAATTGGTTTGTATTTGGTGAAAAAGGACTAATTTGTAAGAAAAGCAAAAGTTGAAATGGTGGAAAAATGGTAGACAACGTGAAGGACAATGGCTGATGGCTTTTATAGCCTTTCATCAATTCTTTTCTTCATTTCTCTAGATTTTTCTATCAATTTCTCTTTATAAAAATATCTTTTTTTGATAATGGTAAAATTGCACTTTTAGTCCTTAGGCCTTCCAACTTTACACTTTGGCCCAAAATATTGCCTCCAAAAATATATTCCACCAAATTACTCTTTTGCCCCTCCTCAATCAATCTAATTCCCATGATGACTCATAATTCAATTTGGATAAATTGCTATTTAGTCCTTCCTCTTTTCTCACACTTACTAATTAATCCTTAAATTTTCCTAATCTTCTTATTTTAGCTACATATTCTAATTATTGACTCATTCCCTATACTGTTCCAACTCCGGTTCAAAAACGCGAATGTTACATGAACCTTATTGTTGTTCGCGTCTGGCATGAGTACGCCTCCTATGATTTGCAAAATATAGGCTCGAACGGCCCAAATCACATCTATTTCAGTTGCATTTTTGGGCAACTGCTCAAAATTGGCCCTGAGCCATGTAAAGTTCAACGACGTAAAATCATTGTTATTACTAGGTGAGCGACCTAGTAATTGGTTGCACATTGTTGACGGCGTTTGAAACAAACTAAAGCCGGTAACCACTAAACCATTGATTGGGAGCTCGAGTTGCAATGCAACATCCTCCAATGTCACAATGCACTTCCCACACGACAAATGAAATGTGTGGGTCTCCAGGCGCCAACGCTTCACCAATGCACTTATTAAATCATATCGTCACTCAAACTTTTGGATCAATGCCACTGATCCAAATCTAGCATCTCGCAAGTATGGAAGCAGACGTGCATGAGGACAATATTTGAGGCCCTGCGCACGACCCTTCAATGCACGGTACTCGAGCCCTCTCTGTTAATTTACAAAAATAGTTAGTATAACCTAATTTAATTTTGTAAATAAATAATAATTTCGTAAATGACATAAGGAACGAATAATAATTTTATTACATTCATATTGACTAAGTGTGTTTCCTCATTCATCGACTTTGCTATGTGAGGACGCTGGTCGTTAATTAATGAATCCATTTTGCAACTTGAAAAAAAATTATCAATTAGTTCGATACATAAGTAATTAAATTTTACAATTTTTATTATATTTTTACAAAAATAATAATTAAATACCAAAATGAGTTATTTACTAAAATGATACAAAATAAATATTTATATACCAAAATGGTATCCACACACCATTAATTACGAAAATGTGGTGGATATATCAATTTAATATATAAATATTTATTTTCTACCATTTTGGTAAATAACTCATTTTAATATTTAATTTTTAAATTAATTTATATTACTTACTTACTTACTACTACTAACAAAATAAAATTACTTACTAACAAAATAAAATAAAATAAAATAAAATTAAAAATAACCAAACTTATCTTTCTTCCTCTTCTCTTAATTTAGTCAACTAAATAAAAAATATTAAATAACAAATTAATTAAAAATTAAATTAAACAAAACAAATAACTTAAAATAATAAATACTAAACAAAATATAACTTCAAATTACCAATAAAATATTTACATTTATTTTTCTTTTAACCTTTTAATCTTTTAATCAACCTACTAAACAAATAAAATTATAATAATAAATCAATCACATTAAACAATAAAATTAATATTACTATTACTAATTAACAAATTAAATAATTTTAAAAATAAATTTCACATAAACACAAAATCAAATTATTACCTTTCTCACCCTTCTTCTTTCTTTCTTTATTTCTTTTATTTCTTTCTTTCTTTATTTCTTCTCTGGTGCCGTTTGGTCCCCCCTTCCCCTTTATAACAAAAATAAATTTCACTTAAATTATCATCCCGCAACCCCCAAAACACCAACACACACATGACACCATGAGGTTCAGACAAGTGACAAAAAACCCCAAAGTGTAATCATTTGAAAACCCTTTATGGGTGTCGCCGCTTAAAAACCCTCCATCTGTGTGTCAGGTATTTTTTCGTATATTTTACATGTATAATTTTCCCCTTAAGTGCAACCATTTCAAAAGCTTCCACTAATATAATATTATTTTTTATTTTTAAATATATAAATTTAATTTAAAAATAAAAAAATTCATGTAAAAAAAATCCACTGGTGCTGTCATTTAAAAATCCTCCACCTAACAAAACATACCATTTTGATAATTAATAAGATTATGATATTATTTTGATAAATAAATATTTTTTTTTGTATTAAATTAATAAAAAACCTTGTATTATCTATGAACTATTACGAAGTTATTGACTATTAAAAAAATATAAACTGAATAGTAAATATATTAATCCTTATTATAGTTTGTACAAATATTTTAATAATGATTTGAAATATTTTTATGAGCATTATATTTGAATAATGAAAACAATTTATATTTGTTAATTATATTTATTATTTTAAATAAATATTAATATCAATTGAGGTAAGATTTAATTTTTTTGTATAGACAACAAAATCGATACTAATTGAACTAAAACTCAATCTATTACTTTATAATTTTAATTATATTAAAATTATATAAAATTTTTATGAGATTAGAAATTAGTCATAAAGAAATAGTTTGGGCCTATTGGGTCTGTAAAAGCTTTCAAAACCTAGGTCTTGAACTGGGCACTCGTAAACTCGAACCCTATAAAAAAGCACTTTAAAACCCTAGAATTAGATTCATATATATTCGTATACCTTTCTCCAACCTTTACTTCCTCTTTTAGGCGGCAGAAGCAGCTTAGGCAACCAGTTCGCGGCCATGGTAACTCATTTTTCTTTGTTTATATTTTAATTTTTTTATGAAATAATATGGCACTAAACTCGATTTTTCTTTGAACCGTTTTTTCCAGGTGAAGTATTCGAAGGAGTCAGATAATCCCACCAAGTGTAAAGTCCCACTTGTTCCTTTATTTTTGAGCATTTTACTTTCTCTTTGTGCCCTTTTTTTTAAATGTGGGAAACCGATGATGATTTTTGTTGTTTTTGTGCAGCCTGCAAGGCAAGGGGCTCTGATCTCAGGGTTCATTTCAAGGTATTACAATCTTATTTTGATATAAATTGTTCTGATTCTGGACATAAAGTTACGGGCATTGATTTGCTTGTTGTTTAAGAACCTTTTTCTGTTTTATACGGTTAAAGATACGGCAAATCATGTGAAATTAATGAATAGGTTGGTGCTGCCGTTTTCTTGAATGCATAAACAGTCCTATTATTGTCATTAGCTAGTAATTGTAGTATCTAAGCAGCTGCTGTACGGTTCTGTTTTTGTTTCATGCTTGCTTGAGGGAGTATCTTTAGGTTATTTTTGGTTATATTTTTAGGATGTATTGTTTATGCTTTTAGATATTTTCTTTTTGGGCGTAGTATTAGTATTCCTAAATCTGTTGAAAAAAGCTGGGTCTTGTTGCCTTTAGTGAGTGAAGCTCTCATAAACTTCAGGAAAATTACTTGCATTGTTATTGGGTGAACCTCTGGATCTTCTTGGTGACTGAAGGTTCTGTAAATGATGCCTCATTTTGTAGCACTCTAGGAAGACTCTAGCTTTTGGATTAGATATGGCACGGGATTTTGTTTGATTGCTCTTTGGGGTGTCTTGGTGTTGGTTGATATTCTTCTGCCCATTTGGGGATGTTTTTAATTAGTTGGTGGTCATCACTGAGTCTCACACCTATTATTGCTCTATAGAACACAAGGGAGACTGCGTTTGCTATCAGGAAGTTGCCTTTGGGTAAGGCTAAGAGGTATTTGGAGGATGTTATGGCTCACAAACAGGCCATACCCTTCAGACGCTTCTGTGGTGGTGTTGGACGTACAGCTCAGGCAAAGAACAGGCTTTCTAATGGACAAGGTCGCTGGCCTGTAAAATCTGCCAAATTCATTCTAGATTTGCTGAAGAATGCTGAGAGCAATGCCGAGGTATGCTTTTACTCTTTTGGTTTTTTCGCTTTTTGCTGGTACTTAGTTCTTTTATTTTCTGTTTGTAACAAATTGAAACTAACTTGTCAGGTTAAGGGTTTGGATGTTGATGCACTCTATATTTCTCACATCCAAGTTAACCAGGCTCAGAAACAGAGGCGTCGTACATACCGTGCCCATGGAAGAATCAATCGTATGACTTAGAACCATGAACTTATAATTGTTTGTAGTCTACTTTATCCTTCTATGTTAATAAGATGGTTGTTTCGGCAGCTTACATGTCTTCGCCTTGCCACATTGAGTTAATTTTGTCGGAGAAGGAAGAGCCTGTCAAGAAAGAGGTAATTTATAACTAAACTTAAAATCTCCTTAATGGAAACTATGCAGCTATCGTGTTGTTTTGTTGAAAATATGTTGTTCTTCCAGCCTGAGACTCAGTTGGCAGCTAGCAAGTCGAAGAAGTCCCAAGTATCTGCGTAGACGGTGAGCAAAAGATTGAAATTTAAGTCGATGGAGGAAGTTGTATCTGGGAATTGATTTCTGTCTTACTCTGTGACTAAGTAGTTTTCAAGTTTATTCAAAGTAGAAAGAGTTGTTATTTAGATGTCTTTTGAAACCTTGTTTAGTCAAATGTTATTGATCTGAGATTCATGTCGGAGATTTTTGTTTTAATCCAGGATTTTATATGAAGTTATTTTGGTGAGAGTGTTCATTGCCATAAATCATAATTAGTGGAAAAGGATTAAAATTGCAAAAGGTGGTTGCTTACTTTTCTGAAGATTTAGCCATGAATTTCCTTAACTGGCTGAGTTGTTATAAGTTAGACAACTTTTTGTTGGCAAAAAAATTGTTTGCTGATAAAGGGAAGGGGTAATATTGAGGTTATGAATAAAAGAAGATTTAGAATTTATGAATAAAATATCGAGGTTTGCACAAGTTTTATGAAAATTGGTCATTTAGATCATTTATACGCATAAAAATTAATTTTCTTGCTTGTGGTGTATTTTTGGTTTTACACAAATTCAAGGAAAGAAAATGGAAGGTTAAATTTTAATGGTAGTCCCCGTACTTGTTGATTTGTGCGTATTTAGGTTTTTTTTTCTCATTTGATCAAAATTGGTCTCTTTTTTTAGTTACTCGTTCTCAGTCCTTATGTCAGATTTTTCTATTAACTTGATTAAAAAATTAGGTAAAATCACAAATTTAGTTCCTCAATTCTTACAATTTTTGCCAATTTGGCTTTTATTGATTTATGCTTTAATTATAAAAAAAAAAAACTTAAAAAAATTATCAGACTTTTTCAAATGTGTCAACAAATTAAAGATATAAAAGAAAAACCAAAGCTTACTATTAATCATTTCTACAATAATTTAACCTGCAATTCTCATTTAGCGATAATATTAAAAAAAAATCATAAGAAATTTAGTGTTAATGAACATAAATGTTGGTAAATAATATTGTCATCAACCCCTTTTTTACTAAATCTTAATGACTGTGATGTATCCTAAAGATATACTATATTTGCAACTGGCAAGCTAGCGAAGCACTTGCCTCTCCAGGTTTTGCTTCCCTTTACTTTGATTGGGCATGTCTTGTCTTCGTCACCTGGAAACCCATACAAATTTTCATGATTCATGTCAAATAGATTCGCCATCATCTGAATCGATATTATACACTTAATCTTACTAATTTTTTTCCTATCTTTATATTGTTGTCACATTTGAGAAATCTTATAAAAAATTTTAACTAGTCTGTAATCTTTTTTCTTTTGTAATATTTTTAAGAAAACAAGAATTTAGGTCACAAAAGAAAAACAGGTTAAAACATATCATGGGTTTATGTACTATTCATAAATTTGAAATTTAGTCTTTTTATTTGTATTTCTATGATTTTAATCTCTTTGCTTTTTTAAATTTTAAAATTTAAGTCAAATTACTAATACCGATAATTATTTTTTATTAAATTTATCGGTCTGACAATAAAATTTAAATAAATAATTTACTAAATAGCAATATAACTAAAAATTGACAATATAATAAATCTGAATTAAATAAAATAATTATAACAATATTAACAATTAAATCTAAATTTTAAAATTAAAAAAAAAAAAAACTAAAACCCCCTGCAAATAAAACTACAATAATTAAATTTCGACGGTACGGCATATTTTAACTTGGAATAAAACAGCGTAGTTGCACCTAGTTTGGAACACTTGATCCAACGGCTGTTGTATCCAATATTGCTTTTGATCGTGTGGCCATGAAAGATCGTCAGTTGTCAATTTATATCAAAATCTGAAGTTTAATTCTTAACGTACTCTGCGCTAACGCTTGTTCTTGACTTCCACTTTCAGACATCTTCTCCCTCTCTTCGCTTCTGTTTTCACTTTCAGGTAAGTTTTACTCCCTCTTTCGCTGGTTAGAGCTTTACGCTTTCTAATTGATTCAACCTCTTTTTTCAATTTCTCTGATTCCTTTCATTTGCTCCTTGGTCGAATTTTAAGATTTATGGAAGGGATTGGGCATTCGAGCATGATTTTAGGTTTATTTTCTCCTATACCAAACCAAGTCCTAGTGTTTAACCTTTATATTCTGATTATCAATTTCCTAATCTCTCTTTTCCTTTTACCCCCCTTCTGATCGCTAATCATTTACATCATCTTATAATCAACCATTCTTGCTAACCGAACAACATTCTAGGGCTTTGATTTAGGGATCTTCGCTCCCAAGCCACAATCAATGATCTCTAGGGTTTAATAAACAACGGACTTGTAGGAGAACCGGTTTGGCGTTCCGGATCCATGATACCTGCAATAGTAGTGAAATTGGAAATAAAATGAGCAAAGATTAATGATGTCTTTTAGTTATCGTCTGGTTAGTTAATTGGTTTTTGTATTTGTTTATGGTGTTAATACTTGGACTAGGACTTTATGTTGGTTTTGAATTGTTGTATTGGATAGATGGATTGGGAAGGGCAAAAGCTAGCAGAGCAGATAATGCAGGTGATGCTATTGGTATTTGCAGTGGTTTCATTTGGTGCTGGTTATGTGTTGGGATCATTTCAGATGATGATGCTCGTATATGCCGGTGGCGTGACCCTCACCGCATTGATTACTATTCCAAATTGGCCGTTCTTCAACCACCACCCACTCAAGTGGTTGGATCCAAGCGAAGCCGAGAAGCATCCCAAGCCACAGGTAGCTGTGAGTTCAAAGAAGAAATCCACCAAGAAGTAGGGTCATTTTGATTTCATCTTAGCATAATTAGAAAGCTGCTAGGGGTATGAATTGATGTTTTCTGCTTTCTTTCCATCTAGTCTGCTAGGTTTCTCAAAGTTTTTGAACTATAATAAACAATTAGTTGAAGAGAACCCCTTAATGCATCTCTTTATCGTCCTTCTTTTGCCTTGATCAATTAGTTGAAGAGAATCTTCATTTGCATCTAGTCTCCTCTTTCTTCTTGATGCTTCTGAGACATATTACATCATCGATTTGCTATCCAACACCGGAAAACTTCTGTTTAGCTGGCTGCAGAAGAGTGTATACCCAACAAGACTTGACAAATCCCATTAGGTCAAAGCTTTGAGAGGCTAGTGGCAAGTGGGCAGATCAAGTTCACGTTTTCTTCCATGGAAAAAAAAAGTTAGGAACCTTATCATTTACACCACAAAGTAAGAAGGCAATGGATTTTCTACTGGTTTTATTTCTTTGTTGCTCATACAATTGGGTCATTTTCTACGTCTAGGTTATCGTCATCATCAAGTTCATCTAATATTGACTGGTTAATCTTTTTGCGTGATTGCCTCCTATGTTTCTTTGGTTCCGATTGAGGTTCAGCTTGCTGGACTCCGATATCTCCCACCTCGTACCTGCAAATGACATTCTGAATTTCAGAATGAAGTGGAAATGTTCACAAGTTAGCCAGTCACAGAACTTAAACAATACATAGGATGAGAAGTTGGGAAAATACCAAAATTGAAAGAAAAGAAGAAAATAAGTTGCGTTCTTAAAATATACAAAGAAAGTTATGTGGTACAATGGTTTTGAGTTAATTCTTAGAGATATTTGGTTATACAAGTTCTTCTAGACAAAAGATACTGGATTGTCATAAGCATATCAACTTGGAGAATAGAATTTAACATATTCTAGATGTAAGCATTTCTCACTAGACTATCATTTCAGAACTGTAGGAACTGCTGCAGGTATGAACAGGATATGAAAAATGATCCCTTATTGCAAGATTTGTAATTAAATTATCTTTTTAGAGAAAGAAAAAGGACATTGGGCAATTTCCATGATGAGTTCAAACAAAATTGTACACATTTAACATAAGTTAGCAACTTTATTAGTTATTACTACAGAAAGGGATTAGTACCTCTAATTGAAGCATGTAAAGTAGAAGATTGTCAAAATATTAATAAAAAATTAAGACTCCTAGATCTCTTTTTACCCATTTGTCTTGGCTCTTTTTGATCTGGAAGTATGAATAGAGATCTTTTTTTGAGACAATTAACTTTTCAGCTGATGTACATATGCTCCATATTTTAATTTACATACCTAACATCACTCTCTTTTGGTCCCAAATGTCCTCAACTGAAATTCCTCCCTTGGAAATAGTAAGAATATCTTTCCCAATTCTCTTTCACAACGCACCCTGGTCCATCGATATGTAGGCAACTATTGAATGAGCATTCCATAGGTCGCTCCGAATTGAAAACAGGAGTGAAAGAAATCAGATGAAACAAACTAGAGTCAAATGCATATTAGAAATTGATGCAGTGTACATAGAGAGTGAAATGCAACAAATTGTGTATAATATTGCATCTGACAAGTCTGGAAAAGCTTGTGCGAGAGATTGCCTTGGCACTTTCAACAAATTAGGTTGGTTAAACCCAAGTGTATCGGCGAGATAACCCCCTCCTGATAGTGGAAGCAAAGAAATGTGTCGAGTGGTATGCTTTCCTCTACCCCTTGTTGAAACCTCCCCAACCCTCTGATTTTCAAACCAGTTATCTTCTTCAAGGGCATTAGAAGAAGGATGATTACTTCTCAGAACATTGATAAGGCTTCATTTCGCAACCCCACTTAGATCCACAGCTACAATTGTTTGATTCCCCAAGTAAAATGCAAGAGAATCAATGCCATTTTAGTCTCAACACTGCAAAAAAGTGGTTCATAACCTCAGCATTGCAACCTCTGTTTCCATGCAATAAGAGTCTGCACATACATTTCATAGTTCCAATACGTAATTTGCAATGAAATTGAAAGCCACACACAAAACATTGCTTTGAGTAGTAGAGGATCAAGATTCGAACCTCTACATCAACGAGTTTGGTTTTGTTGAAAGCAAGCCTGAGGGGTAAGTCAGTGAACTCGGCTTCAACTTATCAACTAAGAATCTTGTAAGCATCAAGGGCTCTATGGTGGGTTGTTCCATGGAGAAAAGAACGAGCACGTGATCGGCATTGGCGACGGGTGGATCCAATATCTCGGAGCTCTATTTAAACACATTCGATCATGCCACGTCGTTCCACCAAATCAATGGACCCCACCACCACCTTGTTCCCTACCAAAACCTTCCTTTTTATCTTCTTTAAAGTGTTTCTCACCACACACAACAACTCAATGCCGGAATCTTTTCCGTCGGTGGGGCTGCTACAAGGTGGGATGATGATGCGCTTGAAGTTGGCTTGGGAAGCGACGATGGTGCCAATGGCTTCGGATTGGGAAAGGGAAGGAGAAAGCGCCGGGGCAAGGCAGGAAGATCATTGAAAACGTGATTGGTATTGAGATTATAGTCTGAATGAGGCCTTCTGGATTGGTGGTTGGCAGCGGTGGCGGAGGAGAGAGGTGGGTGATCGGTAACGAAGCATAGAAAATGAAATAACCAGCATGGGGAGCAGAAGAGGAAATGATCGGTCGTTGAATTGTATTCATCAAAATTAGATAGTGATGAAAAGTGGAATTTTATCCATTTTCTGGTTAGTGCTGGGTTACAGAGGAAGCCTCCGATGCTTTCTTTCCCAATTTTTTTTGCTACAGATTGTTCGCGAGGTTTTTTATAGGACCAATTTGTGTTATTAGTCCCTATAAATTTTGTCCTTATACATCTAATATTTTAGTCCTAACCAAATAATTGTTATTAAATTCATTAAGTTCTACTATTTTCAAAGTGGATTGATTTAACAAATGTTTGCATTAAGATTAAATTTTCAAAATTTGAAAATTATAGTGATTAAAAATGATTTAGTGTCACGAGTTGTGGATTAAAGCCCGTGGCAAATACGCACAAAATGTCTCATGGAGCTCAATTGATGAAACAGGGCTCATTTGACCAATTTGAATTGGTTCGATTTGTGGAACATTTGGAGAAACTCATCTACTTGAGGTTTTGGTGCCCAAGTGAAGTACTTAAGAAAAATTAAGGCTACCTTGGTAAATATAGGAAGTAATTTTAGAAGATATTTATTATGATAAGATTTGATTTTTTTTAATATTAAGGGATCATGTAAATCCCTTAAGATTCTCAATTGTAGATAGGTTACTCTCTATCGTCGATGTGACCTAGGGGAACTCAACTATAAATGGAGACATTACCCTACATTTGTAACCATCACATGGAATCCCATTATATTCTATTTAAATTTAGTGAATATACTTTAAGAGCATTTACTCAAACATTTGGCGTGCACTATTTTTCTGTGGCTTTTCTGCTCATTCATGGCTTTTTTCTCTTTCGAGTTTGTTTTTGCTTTGTTTCGATGCCTCGAAAAAAATCTATAATGAATTTTCACTTTTTGAAAGCTAGGTTGACTTAGGCACATTTGAAGCAAGGAAATCGTCTAAAGTCACACGGATTGTGAGACTAAAGTTCTAGCCTCATGATAATTGGCATTCGAGCAAATGTTCGAAGAAGTTGGTTGAGATGATGAAAGGAGTAGATGAATCGAATGTCTCGGTGGAGATTCGTGTTGGGAGGGGCAGGAAAGAGAGTAGATCGAGGGATATGTTGGTTTGGGAAGTCGTGTAGTCCATCTTGAGGAATCCACAGGTGAAGTAAAGGAAACACTCAAGGTAGTTGAATGACACATTGATGAGTTAGACTCGATGAAAGAGCAATTCAAGGAATATGTGATAGAGGTTTTTAGTTCCAATATGGATGCATTGCAAATGCTTCTCAATACTAGTATAAGTCAGTTGAGAGAAAAAAAAGGATGCTTTCGAAGCTGGGATGATAGCTATGAGGAAAGAAAACGAAGCCACAGTGACGATTTTGAACACAAAAATTGAGGAGCTCGAGGGAGAGTTTGTTGTGTGTAGAGTTGTTGTGAGAAAAGGGATGTTGGGTGTACAATCGAGCCATAAGATTGATCTCTCCAAATTGGAGAAGTTTAAGGGGGCAAGGTTCGCGAAGGAAGTGAATGACTTCTTATTAGGAAATAGAGCAATACTTACATTTAATGGGCATCAAGGATGATGATGCTAAGGTAAATACTACTTCCACGTGTTTTATTGATGCGCTCTTTTGTGGTTACGTATAAGTCCATAGATGAAAAATGAGGGTGGAGTTTTAGAAAGAGTTCAAGGAATAGTTTTACCCATAATATGTCGAGAAGGAGGCTCGGACTAAGTTACGTCGATTCTTGCAATAAGACACAATTAGGGAGTATGTGAAGGAGGTTAGAGGATTAATGCTCCAAATTACGAATTTGAGTGAGAAGAAGACATTTTTTTCATGGAAAGGTTGAATTCGTGGGTTATATAATAATTGGAATGTTGAGGAGTTCAAGAATTGTCCAAAGCCATGATAATGACAGTCTTTAATCGAGCTTGTTTTGATGATAGACAAGTTCGAGTCTTTCAAGCCCAAAGAGAAGGGCAATGGTGGAGAAGATGAAGGACAAGTTGAGTACATCAACAGTAATGGTGGTAGTGGGAAACCATGCAACGAGAAGGGAAAATCTAGCAACTTGAAGGAAAAAAGAGTGAGATACAATGCTTTTTATGTGACGGTCTATATATGGTAAGAGACCGTCTAAAATAGTCCGTGTTTACTATCATCAAAAGGGATGATAAGTCAGAAAATGCACCTATGAAGTTTGGTTCGATCGTGAGTGGTGTCGAAGCCAATAGAGTCAAAGGGAATGAGCATAAGCTAGTGAAGTGCTGCTTATGGTGTGGTTCGCATAAGATGCAGGATTGTCCACAATAATCCAAGTGCGTCGCAACCAACAAAGAAAAGAAAGTGGAATCTAAGGAGGGTAGGATATTAAAGCTTAGATAAATGATACTCAATTTTGCTAAAATGAGGAGGGATCGCAAGTAAAAAAGTGTTGATGTTTTTGACATCAACATGGCAAGCTGAAGGAGTGCTCTTGTCGATACAAGGGCATCTGATTTGTTTATATCGAAAAAAGTCGTGGGTAAGCTTAATCTTTCAATTGCCAAATTGAATAAGATGATTAAGATTGTAAATTCCAAATAAGTCTTAACTGTGGGAGTAACACAAGGAGTTGAACTACAAATCGACAAGTGAAAGGGCAAGGAAGACTTAGAGATAATTCATTTAAATGATTACGACTTTGTTCTTGACTTGAATTTCCTTAACCAGATTAATGCTTTATTGCTTCCTTTTGTCAATTGCATATGTATCTTGGATACTCGACAACAATAATGTATTATGTCGGTGAGTCGAGACATGAGAGGTAGAACTTAGGTATTCTTGGCAATCCAACTAGCCAAGGATGTTCTGTGTGGAAATAACATTGACTTGGTAGATTAGAGTGTTAAAATAGCCCCTTGGAAATTCTAGAGGTGTGACAAACATATATGAAGTTTTTTTAGTTATCAATAAGGCTACCACCTATGAGCGAAGTGGGTTATGCATCAATTTTTTTGGGAAAAGTGGTGATGCAAATTGGGTAGTAAAAAAGGGTAAATGTAACGAGCAAAGTACATCTCAAACACTTATCTAGTGTTTTTCATTATGACTTACCTTTGACTTGGCAAGGATATAGGGGCTCTTTTAGAGTTTTTATTTGGGTAAGCAGAAAGTCTTACAAAATAAAGTTGGCGGGAATACTTAAGGTTAACCTGATGTTCAATATGAGTGTATCAAAACTTGTTTGTGAGAATCAAGAGGATTTCGATTGAGGCAAGCGCCAATGTAGGCAAGTAAGAGTGGCGAGCTTTTACGAACGATATGTAAAGGGGAGGAAACATTCGGGTTAGGCAATGATGAAAGTCGATGCAAATGTTTTGAGTGGTAAAACTACCTGAAAGAGAGACTAGTTGGGAATCGATTGAGGGATCGAGAAAGTTTCGAGGTGAGTCAAATTAATGTCATTCCGAGGATATAATAAAGGCGTTGGAAGAATGGATGGAGAGAATGCCACGGGTTGCAGATGAAAGCCTGTGATGAATGCACATAGAACATCCCATGTAAGTCAATTAATGAAATGAGGCTCATTTGACTTACTTGAACTGACTCGATTCGTGAAACATGTGAAGAAGCCCATATACTTGAAGCCTTGGTGCCCAAGTGAATCACTTAAGGAAAACTAGGGCTACCTTGGTATATATGGGAAGTAATCTAGAATATAATTTAATATGATAAGTTTTGATTTTCTAATGTTAAATGATCATGTAAATAATTTAAGAATCTTAATTGTAGATAAACTTTAATCTCGACCGTCAACATAAAGTAAATTGTATTGTTGGATTTGAGGGAGCTCAACTATAAATAGAGATCTTTCCCCTCATTTTGTAATCATTCATAGAATCTTATTGTATTCTATTTAGAGTTAGTGAATATACTTTGAGAGCATTTACTTAAACACCTTGTGGGCGTGCATTTTTGTGGCTTTTTTATTCTTTCTTTGCTATTTTATCTTTGAGTTGCTTCCATTTTATTTTCGGTGCATTAGAGAATTCTATAGTGAATTCTCACTTTTCGAGAGCTAGGTTGACATAGATCGCATTTGAAGTAAGGAAATCACCTAAGGTTGCACGGATTGTGAGACTAAAGTTTTGGCCCCTGACACTAGTTGAACATTGAACTAAATCTATAACTTTTTACATAATGAAAGACTTATAGAAATTTGTTAAACTAAGCTTTATTGGATAATATGTTCTGATATAATAAATTAAAGTGTTTTTGAATAAAAGCTAAGTGAAAAAGACTCCAGTGAGACTTCTATCGGTAGAACTCCACTTCTACCGATACACCTACAATTCTATCGATACATTGAAGACTTCTACCGAAACAAGTCCAGTCAGTAGCCAAATTTCAGTATCCCTTGCACTTTTATCGTTAATCTGATGGGTTCTACCGATACCAAATGAAACCCTCAAAGTTCTATCGATACAATGAAGCATCTACCGATAAAACGAATCTAACGATAATATTTTGTATAGTCGTCTACCTTGGGACTTCTACCGGTAGAACTTAACTTCTACCGATACAGTTTCAGTTCTACCGATAGAAGTATGCTTTTACCGGAACAGCGAGTTGCAGACTGCATTTAATGCTGGTTTTTATGGCTGCAATGACTACATTACTTTTCCAACAACAACAACGGTTGGAATTCACTTAGAGGGTATAAATACCATCTTCCAAAGGTCTAGCATCAAGAAGAGAATGTGCAAAGCCTAAAGATCAATAAAAACAACTTAGAGCTTAATTTTTTCTTACCTTTTCTTGTTAACACTTGTGAGCTTTCATTGTATTCATTTAGCTCAAGTGTTCTTCTTTGTATTTGTTATTAATTGGAAAACATCCTGATCTTGTAAGGATTATTTCTTTGTTTGCTTATGTTTCTCTTTTGAGATGGGGTTTATACTTAAGGTTTGGGTAAAAACCTTAAAGAGTTGTCTCTTAAGACTTTGGGGTATAAGTTTTAAGTGCTTGTAAGGTTAAACCTTATCCTCAAAGGTTATATAAATCTAGTGGATTTGGAAAAATTCTACGTTGTAGAAAGCTAAGATAGTGGAGTGAGTATTTGGGGCCAAACCACTATAAATCCTTATGTTTTTTGTTGCAAAATTAAATTGCTTCCACTATAACTTCTGAAAGGTCGATTCAACCACCGTTACCGTCATTATCGAGTTGATCTATCGAGCTAAAAATTGGTATCAAAGTTAGAACTCTGGAGACGGTTTAACAACCAATAGAAGATCCTTGAAGAAGCTCAAACGATTAATAAGTCTTTCAACATCAATGACGTCAACTTCCGGGTCAACATTTGTGGGAGAAGGATTTTCCATCGTAAGACCTCTATTCAATGGCACCGACTATTCTTATTAGAGAACAAGAATGAAGTTATTTATCCAAGCCAACGATTATGGAGTGTGAATGATAATCACAAATAGGTCATTCATTCCAATGAAAATAGTTGAAGGTGTTAGTGTTCCAAATGAGGAGAATGAATGAGATGCAAATAACATCAAGAAGGTGCAACTTAATGCAAAAGCAATGCACACTCTATTTTGTGCTCTTGGTGAAAATGAGTACAATAGAGTCTCCTCATGCAACGATGTCAAAGAAATATGGGACAAGCTTGAGGTCACCTATGAAGGAACGAATAGAGTCAAGGAATCAAAGCTAAATATTCTCACCTTTGACTATAAATTATTTAAATCAAAATCAGAGGAAGGAATCAAAGAGATATTCGATCGATTCACCAATAGCATCAATGGGCTCAAAACCCTTGAGAAGGTTTATCCCAACAGGGAGATGGTCAAAAAGATGTTGAATAGTCTCTCAACATCTTGGGAACCAAAAGTGACGGCCATAGAAGAATCAAAGGATCTCAACTCACTCTCCCTTGATGAGCTCATTGGTTCTTTGCTTACATATGAGATGAAGCTTAACAAATGGAGTGAAGAATAAAGACTTATGAAGAAGAATGTTGGTAGAGCTTTTAAATGCACCACCATTGAAGAAAGTGAATTAAGTAAAGAGGTGGATGAATATGAAGAGATGAAAAAGCTTACTAGAAGATTCAAAAGATTCATGAAGTCCAACAAAGGAGGAGAATTTTGAAATAAGGAAGGACTCCAACTTGAATAAACTAAGGAGAAAGATCTCATTATTTGCTATGAATGCAAGAAACCAGGACACATCAAGTATGATTGTCCTAAATTTAAAAAGAAGGGGTCTAGCAAACAAAAGGCTTATGTTGATTAGAGTAATATAGACTCATCCGATGAAGAAGCCAAATTAGTCCTTATGGTCATCGATGATCTTAAGGTAACTTCTAACTCATCTACTTTAAATGATTATTCTTTTGATAAGTTGCAACAAACCTATGATGAATTGATTTTGGAATTAAAAGTCATGATGTTAAAACACAAGAAAAGTTTTTCAAAATTGAAAAATGAAAATGACTTACTTTTCAAAATCAATCATGAACTTGAAGAGAAAGTAAATAAAATATAAGAAATCATTAATGATTTTGAAAAGAAAAAATTAGACTCGCATAATTTACTTTCAAAAGTTCATAAGGATCATCAAAAGCAACTTGAGTTGCTTAACAGTGAAAAAACTCACTCTAACAAAGTTTTTGAAAAAGGAGAGAGTTCAAAACAAAACTTTGTTAAAAATAACTTTAATTTCTATAAACATAGAGGTCCCTCAAAATTTTACAAGGGAAAACTTGTTAAGAGTGTATGGATCCCTAAAGGACTTAGTGCTATTCAAGACAAGGAAGCTCTTTCCAAATGGTTACCTAAAGGGACTAAGATTTTTAAAACTAATGGTTATGAACCCAAAAGATATTGGATACCAAAACTTAAGTCTATATTTGTAGGTAAGGTGCATTGCTTCAAGGTAAACAAATGCAAATTCTATGTGATTGCACCTTAATATTGATTGGTATGGTAGTTCATTAATTCTTTATATTTAATATCTATATTTTAACTAACCACTTTTTTTTAAGTTTTATTGTTTATTTTTTATATAACAAAAGGGGGATAAGAGAAAGGTAAATTTTATGGTTGATTGATTGCTTAGATTAGTGACCAATTTTTGTAAAGAAAAATGAATGTCCATTTTGAGCTTATTGAAAATTTATGCTCCAAATCTTTATGCCTTAAATTGAAAATGATTTTTATATAGGGGAAGCTTAATTTCAAAATGTCTTTTATTAAGGGGGAGAAATCTATTCAAAAACAAATTTACAAAATGTTTTGTTATATCAAAATGGGGGAGATTGTTAAACTAAGCCTTATTGGATAATATGCTTTGATATAACAAATTAAAGTGATTTTGAATAAAAACTAAGTGGAAAAGACTCTAGTGAGACTTCTATCGGTAGAATTCCACTTTTACCGATACAACTGCAGTTCTACCGCTACCTTGAAGACTTCTACCGCAACAAGTCAAGTCAGTAGCCAAAGTTCAGTATCCCCTACACTTCTATTGATACTCTGATGTGTTCTACCGATATCAAATGAAACCCTCAAAGTTCTACTGATACAATGAAGCATCTATCGATAGAACGACTCTAACGGTAATATTTTGTATAGTCGTCTACCCTGGGACTTTTACCGGTAGAACTTCACTTTTACCGATACAACTTTAGTTCTACCGATACAAGTATGCTTCTACCGGAACAATGAAGCTGCAGATTGCCTTTAATGCTGGTTTTTATGGCTGCAACGACTACATTACTTTCCCAACAACCACAACGGTTGGAATTCACTTAGAAGGTATTAATACCATCTTCCAAAGGTCTATCATCAAGAAGAGAATGTGCAAAGCCTAAAGATCAATAAAAAACAACCTAGAGCTTAATTCTTTCTTACCTTTTCTTGTAAACACTTGTGAGCTTTCATTGTATTCATTTAGCTCAAGTGTTCTTCTTTGTATTTGTGCTTAATTAGCAAACATCCTGATCTTGTAAGAATTATTTCTTTGTTTGTTTATTTGTTTTTCTTTTGAGAGAGGATTTATACTTAAGGTTTGGGTAGAAACCTTAAGGAGTTGTCTCTTATGATTTTGGGGTATAAGTCTTAAGTGATTGTAAGGTTAAACCTTATCCTCAAAGGTTATATAAATTTAGTGGATTTGAGAAAATCTTTAGTTGTGGAAAGCTAAGGTAGTGGAGTAGGCATTTGAGGCCGAATCACTATAAATTCTTCTGTTTTTTGTTGCAAAATTAAATTGCTTCCACCTTAATTTCTGAAAGGTAGATTCAACCTCTGTTACAGTCATTATCAAGTTGATCCATTGAGCTAACAAAATTTAATCAAACAAATTTAATTGTTATCATTTGGTCATGACTAAAGGGTATGATGATCCATCATCGAAAACCCATTCTCTTGTGAAGATATCACACTCTTCTAATGGCGAAACAACCCTTACGTTTTCATCATTGTCATCTTTGTTTGTTTCTTGAAGCTTAAAATTGGTTGAATTTGAAGATTTCTGGAAGAGTTATTGGTGATCGAAATCTGGAAATGGGATGGTTTTCACGTACTGATCGTAACAAAAGTAGAGTTGGAAGGGGAAGACGCCGGCGACAAGAGCTGGTCGAGGTCGCAATGAAAGGGGAAGGGGGAAGGGGGAAGGGGGAAGGGGGAAGGGGGAAGGGGAACGAGAAGAGATTTTTCTCTGCTGGATGTGAAGTGATGAAAGATGGGAAAATGTCTTACTCAAAAAAAAAAGGGTAAGACATTTTCCATAAAACAAGCCTCGTTTTCCTGTGTTTTGGAAAATCACTTACAAGGGGAGTTTATTTTCCACCTACCAAACATAGGAAAACAATGAAAACCTTTTCTGTAAAATATTTTTACAGGCAAACAAATACAATCTTAATTTTGTTATAAAATTATAAAAAAATATTCTTTCTTTTAAATTATAATTAATATTACTTTTATCTTTTCATGTTAATACGTTTATAGTCATTATATATTACCTTCATACACACTGATTACTAATAGAAGCAACTGACATTGAGAAATCAGAGTGAGTATGCTAATATAAAATTAAACCAAATTGATAGATTGGCACGTACGTTACACGTAATGGCAAACTTCAACTCTATCCATTGTATCCTTATACTTTCCCCCTGCATTTGACTTTGTTGGAATTTGCAGACAACTTCAGAGGTAAGAAAAGGCCTCTTGACGTCCCAAGGAGTCACTAATCCTCAAAACATTGTTTTTGTCTTGAATCACTTAAAATTGTTGGTTTATTATTGTAAACTAAAAGCGTTAGTTGAAAAATATGATAAAATGGAAAAATCACAATAACAAACCCCCAAAAAATAAACATTCATTTTATAAATTATAATAAAAAATAAAATATTTAAATTAATCTAAACCCAATTCAAATTATTTTCTAAATCAATTAGAGTCAATTGAGTTAGAAATTAAATTAATTAAATTATTAATTTTTTAATTCAATCCGATTCGATTCTGAAAAGAAAATAACTTGATAGGTTGAGAAAAATCATAGAATTAGAAAATATAATAAAGGAATTGCATTGGTTAGTGGTGACATTTATATAAAGGATAAGAATCAAATTCCCAGTCTATGATGTGATGAATCAGCAAAGGACATGGGAATGAAGTCAAATAAAAATTAGTGAACCATATTCAACAATACCCATGTGTTTGACCCATACATCTATATGTTAAGTAATTTCATAAATCCAATTAAAAGAAATGGTTGCATGTTATGTTTTTTTCTTGGTATATCTTGCCAAACTCAGCCATCTGCAACATAAAGTTGAAGAGACTTCTATATGGGTAAAGATGAAGGCATTCCATTTTATTTAAGTTTGTTTGAAAGAATTTGAGCAAAGTATTGTTCATAGTTAAGTTTGTGATTTAATATTTAAAATTCGAGTTTAGTTTAACATAATTTCAAGTTCATAATATGATATGTATTCTTATGTTATATATATATATATTTTTTTTTGTCTTAATTGCTAGGCTATATGTTACCACATGTGTTGGCTTATTAAAAAAAAAAACTGTATTAATTAGTAATTAATTGTTTCAATATTTATCCTTTCATTGCTTAAGATTTGGTCTTCTTCGTAGTTGCCATGTAACGTTAATTATTTTTTTATTTTATTGAACGACAGCTGTTTTGATGGAATTATCTACCGTTTTGGAGACTCCATGCATCGGAATCTAAAATTATAATTATTAGATCAAATATGATATTTGTATTTTATGAAAGCTCTAAATTTTAATACTTAAAATAATAACAAAAATTTTTAATATTTAATTTTAATTTTAATAATTAATTTTTATCAAATTTATCTCAAAACTCGAATTAAACTATATCTATCAAACTGTATTTTACAAATTAGACTTAAGACTAAACAAATTAAATGAGAGTGCAACACATGCTGAATGTTAATGATAGGATGTGACTTGTATATGCAATAAATTAATATTTATTGTTAAACAATCACCTCGTTTGATGAAATCAATATTTGGACCATCTAAAAAGATGCTTCACGACTTCTCCTGTGAAACCCTCCAAAGCTCAATTATCAACTCCCTAACACGTAATTTTGATACAAACTCTTTCCAAATTCATCGGAACTATCTCAACGATTCTCAACATTTCAAGTGTGAATTGTCTACCATTTCTAGCATATCAACATTTCCATATTTTTCTAATTTATAGTGTTATAAAATTTAAAAATATGTTGTTTTTTTTAAAGGGAAAATGGAATATGTGAAGGTAATGATAGTCCTTGTCAGGAAGGAAACATATCGATGACCATGCCCATATATTGGACCGCTGAGGGTGAAGCAGTTGCAGTTATAGATTAGAGTGGTGGGTGCCCCATCCCGCGTCTCTTTCTTACCTTTGGAATTACCAATTATTTGTTTTTAAGTTGAATATTTATTGTATTATTTGAAAGTGAGGTAGGTTCCACCAACAAGGCTCAAAGACGAATCACCCATTCATCTCCCCCCCCCCCCCCCCCCTTCACCCCTAAATAATCAGCCCTTTTATTTATTTATTTTATAAGCCAAATAAATGGTAACAGAAATTACGTCAATACCCAACACCACACACACAATAAAACCAAACAGCCCATTCCCCTGGATCTTTAACATCCCAACTCTGGGGATTAATCCTTAACCACAGAGGGGCTGAATGGCATGAATGAACTGAATCTGTTTGAGTTTGATTGTTTTCTATAAAAGAAAATCAATGTCATAGGCATGTGGTGAACAGTGGAAGCGACCAAAAATACAATATCTCAAAAATCATTTGTCCACGTCAATCTCCCCCCCTAATAAACTTGTGACGCGTGTATTCCTATATAAACACAACCACAAATATCTATTTTCCTCAAGTCTAGGAATATTATTACTAAAAAGATGGGATTAAACGGTGTTGATGTCTTCTTGGTTAATGGTTAAGGATTTTGCTTCCACACAACTCTCATGTTACATGCATTGCATTTGGACGTGACATAAGGATGTTTGATGAGTGTGGAATCCATTGTATATATTTTTCTAAATTATAATTTAGACTAAATTGATTGGTTAAGTAAGGTAATCAAATATATTTTATCATAATTATAAATTATAAATTGACTCATTTAATTTAAGTCTAAGAGCTATTCATTTTAGATATAAAACAAAAAGTTATCTTCAGATTTCTTTAAGTTTTATTAAACTAATAGTTCGTCAAACTATTATCAATACAAAACAAAAATTAATGAGTAAATAATCAAATATCTATTACAAATAAAAAGAGATGGAAATAAATCACAGGAGTTAGATGAGATAGCAAGAGTTTTTTCTATCTTAACTAGTGGTTGAGGGTTCGATCCTCATTCTGACTACGAAGTAGCTTTAAAATTCGTGACCAACATCTACCATTTTAAAAAAAATCATCTTCGTTATAATTTGGAGTTTGGAAAAAAAGGATGAGTACTACGGCGGTGTCCAGAGGTGGTAGAGTTTGGAAAAAGGTTAGGCTCCGTGAGGATGAGCCTCCGGATGATTGTGGTAATGCGGCTATAGAGGGTATTGGTTCTTCAAAACCCTTTTCGTTTCGTGATGCCGTGCTTAATTCTAGTTTGGTGGTGGAAGTGTTGAGGATGATTGGTTGATTGATGATCTTGCTCTTAAGGATGATGATGTTCAGAAGCGTGTTATTGATGGTGTTCCAACAATTGATTTTTCTGAAAGAGTGTTTGATCTTATTGATGAGAGTATGTCAAAAACGCTTATAGTTAAGTTGCTTGGGAGACGAATTAGTTACAATGCTCTTTGGAACAAAGTCTGTGTTATGTGGAAGCCATCAATGAGGTTCCAACTTATGGACATTGAGAATGGCTACTACCTTGCAAAATTTGAATCAGATTTGGACTGTAATAATGTGGTTTCGAGAGGGCCATGGATCTTTTATGGCCATTATCTTATGGTGCAACCATGGTCGGCTCATTTTTCGATTATGGAGGAGTTCCTTAAAAGTGTGGTGGCGTGGATTAGGATTCCTGGCCTATTTGGGGCTTTCTACAAACGTAGTCTTCTCTAAGAGATTGGGAGTTTGATAGGGAGGTGGTTTGAATTGATATGCAGACCGACAAAGGTACTCGTGGACAATTTGCAAGGTTTGCTGTTCAAATCAACTTAGCCCAGCCTTTAGTTTCAAAGGTGCGTATTGTTGAAAAAAATACATCGTATTGAATACGAATCATTACCACATATTTGTTTCAGTTTTGGGATGATTGATCATTACGAAGAGGTCTGTCCAACTATTTTGAATGGTGGTAAATGTTTTGGAGATGGGAAAGATTTTCTTGGTGCCCAGTCTCATATCCATAATTTAAGGGTGAAAAAGGTCCAAGAACGGGTTGAGAATGAAAAATTTGGTGACTGGATGGTGGTGGAACGCTGCCAAAGGAGGTAGCGGTAAACTGACCAACAATCGGTTCTTAAATATGGAAAGATTCGGGGTGGATCAAGATTTAATTTATTGTTTAATTTGGAGGATCTGACTGAGCATGATTCGGGGATGAATGCTGGTGTTTTCCAATTCGGACAGTAGGTAACAACGGGCAGTATGGAGCTAAATCAGTCGTTAACAACTGGAGCAGATTGTGGGAAAAAGGTTGTCTTAGTTACGGTGAATAGGGCCAATTCTAGTAAAGGGACTAGAGTTGAGGGAAAGTTGAAGGCTGGTAAAAGCCGACTGAATTTGGATGGACATAAAAATGAGAGTTTGGGTCTACAGAAAGAGGGCTTGGGCTCGGGGATAAAGTCTGGTGGGACTGGATTCAAAGTTGGGTCAAGTAGAAAGATAAAGGAACGGGTCATTGGGTTGCGTGATTTAGACCCAAAGAATTACTCGGTTGTTGTTCTGGATGAGAATTGTGATCCAAATTTACTAGTTTCAAAGGAGGAAAGTGCTCGCACAACTCTTGGGTTTAAAAATTTAATTAACCTAAATTTGTTACCTTCAGCTTTAAAGAAACAATTGGTTTAAGATAAGGCTAATTTGGGAAGTAATATGGGGGGTGATCTCTAAATTTCCATGGAGCAATCTGTCCCTATCGATGGTGCAATTACTAGTATTGTTAGACGCTTGGAGGGAGAGGGATGTACCTCTGCTAAAGATAAAGGGGCCCCTCATTTTATTGGGCAGTACATTGATCGAAGTTGCTCGATGGAAGGAGATGGTGACGATTGCGATAAGGATGAAGAAGAACCGGGAATGGATGACGTTTCTAATTGAGGGAATGCTTAAGGTTTGTCTCCTTTTCATTATTATTTTTTTAACGAAGATAAATTTATTTATGTGAAATGTTTAGGGAGCTGTCAGTTTGAGTTTTCCTAAAATCATGAAAGAATATTTACGGGAATTCAGTCTGAAGTTGGTGGTGTTGGTTGAGACTAGGGTTAGCGAGTTTCAAGCCAATCGTGTTATTCAAAGTATTGGAATGCCGAAATCTCACAATGTGAAAGCTCATGGTTTTTCTAAAGGGATTTAGGTGTTGTGGAAGGATAGTGTGGAGGTGGAAGTTCTTGTTAATCATCTTCAGTTTGCTCATCTCAAAATTAAGTTTCCTGATAGTAATGAATGGGTGTTCTTTACGGCAGTTTATTGTAGCCCGAGAGGGAAAGATAGGAGGAGACTTTGGGCGGAGCTCAAGATGATTGCTAGTGATGTTTCTGCCCCTTAGCTTCTTGCAAGGGACTTTAATGCATTACTTAGTGATTGTGTGAAGAAGGGTAGGTCACGGGTTGGCTCTGTTGCTTGTGGGTTGTTTCAGTCCTTTTGTTCATATTGTAGTTTACGTGATTTAGGGTTTTATGGGCCTGAATTTACTTGGAATCAGGGGTCTCTGTTCAAACGGCTTGACAAAACACTTTGTAATTTTGAGTGGGAGGAGTTTGCTCCAGCTACGATGGTTCATCACTTGTACAAATTGAAGTCTGATCATCGTCCGATTGCTATTAGCTTGGATAACAATAGCTCACCCAAAGTATATCGACCTTTTCACTTTTTAAGTGGGTGGCTATCCCATTGTGAGTATAGTTAATTTGTGAAAGAGAGTTGGGTTGATGCAAGTGGTTTGGAAGGGACAATAATGAATTTTATTACAGCAGCAAAGGTATGGAACAAGGAGGTGTTTGGGAATATTCTAAAAAAGAAGTGAGTGTTGATAGCTCGTATTAATGGTATCAAGAGATGTCTTGAAAAGTAATATTCCACTAGGTTGATTGTGATAGAAAAAGATTTACGTAAGGAGCTTGAGGTCGTGCTTGACAACGAGGAGTTACTGTGGAAACAAAAAGCTCGAAATGATTGGATTACCAATGGTGATAGAAATACAAAGTATTTCCATAGTCAAGTGTACAAGCGAAGACGTCGAAATAACATAAAGTCACTCAAACTGAATAATGGAGAGTGGTGTTATAATGAGGAAAAGATAAAGTTTGAGGTTGTTGAGTTTTTTAAAATTCTGTATGATTAAGATGGGGTGAGTAATGGTGCTAGTTATGTTCGTGGCAGTTTTCCTCATGTTTGCACTAGTTTGATAAGTGATCTTGAGAAAGACGTCACTAGTCAAGAAGTTTATGATAGCCTTTTTGATATGGCACCTTTGAAGGCTCTTGGAGTCGATGGTTTGCATGCTCAATTTTACCAGTCTCAGTGGAGTATATAGTTGGTGGTTCATTGATTTTTATGGTTAAAAGAGGGTTTGAATTCGGGGAACTTGAGGAATATCTCAACAAAACTTTAATCATCCTCATTCCAAAGGTTCCAGGTCTTGAGGTAATTTCACAATTTCGACTAATAAGCCTATGCACGGTCCCTTGTAAGTTGCTTACGAAAGTCTTTGTGAATAGGCTGAAGCCTCTATTGCCTTTGCTTATTGATGAAAATCAAGCTAGTTTTGTTGGTGGACGCCACATTATGGACAATGTTGTTATAGCACAGGAAGTGGTTCTTTCCTTAAAATTAAAGAGAGGTAAAACTGGTTGGATGGTGATTAAAATTGATATGGAGAAAGCGTATGACCAGTTATGGTGGAGCTTCAAAAAGGATACTTTAGAAGAGGCAAGGATTCCTAATACCATTGTTAGTTTAATTATGAGATGTGTATCTTCATCTACCTTGCAAGTGCTATGGAATGGGGGTTTCACGGAAGAGTTTCGTCCCTCTAGAGGTGTTAGACAAGGAGACCCAATTTCTCCATACCTTTTTGTTCTTACCATGAAGAGACTTGGCCATGCGATTAAAAGGGCGGTTTCGTGTGGTTCCTGGACACCTATGTATCTGAGTAGAGGGGGACCACCTTTATTTCACCTTTTGTTTTTCGATGATCTAGTGCTTTTTAGAGAAGCGAGCTTGGATACTGCTAGGGCGATGTGATCTGTTCTTGATGAGTTTTGCTTGCACTCGGATTAAATATTAATAAAACTTTTATTTAAAATTTAAAATATATTTTTAATTTTTTAAAGGTATTCAAATTTTCCTTCCATTTAATAAAAATCGAAATTAATTTAAAATTTTTAATAATTTTATAAATTAACTTAATGTTCACTATTAAAATAAAAGATTTGAAATAATAATTTTTTCCATTCAATTTTATTTTCAAATCATTAAAATCAATATCTAATGATAAAATTTTTGGGTCAATGTGCAAATTTGCTACTATATATAACTTTTTCTGATACTTGTTATTGTACTTTTAAACTAAAGGCAAATTTACCATTCTACTATATATTGGATTTTGCCACTTCACTTTTGTTAAATTTAATTTTTGATTAAATTTTATCATTCAATTTGAATTTAAATGAACTTAAGTTAGATTTAATAAAATTTAATGTTTTACTTAAATAAATAAAAACAATTGATTAATTACCATAATATTAAATATTAATAAAATATTATTTTTTATATTTTTAAAAATTTTCAAGCCTTCCTTTCGCTACATAAAAAACCAAATTTAATTTATAAATTTTTAATAATTTTATAAATTAACTTAATGTTGACTACTGAATCAAGTATTTGAAATAATACGTCTTTTCATTAAATTTTGTTCTCAAATCATTAATGGTAAAGTTCTATTTAAAAACTAAAGTTGGTGACAAAATTAATTAAACTTCAATGCTTAGTGACTAATGTTAATCATATAAAAGTTGAGCCGTGAGCTTGTCAATATTCTTAATACATGAGCGGTGTGTCAAGGACTGGAACTTCAAGTTTCGGCATATTCTACGGGAAAGCAATACAGTAAAAACAGCAGTGGGGAATTTGAAGCAAGTAGTGATTTTTGAGGAGCTACCGCAGCACGTTTTAAGGATGTTGGAGGAAGATGTCTCTGTTTCTTCAGCTGGTGTTGTCAATGTTGACGAATATCTCCTAACGTTAGGAGTATTCTATGTTTATATTAGCAATATATATATATGTATTGGCAAATTTCAATATTTACTTATAGTATGGTGGAAATTTTACACTACAACACAAAAATTTTATTTTTAAAAAAAATCCAAGTTGATGACAGAATTAATTAAAATTAAAAGTTTATTGGCTAATTTCAATTACATAAAAGTTAAATGGTAACTTTATCCATATTATTAAAGTATAATGGTGAAATATCAATCAGAATAAAATAGAGTGACAAATTAATACTATAACCCTGTAGTGATTTAATTTAAATATGAAAATAAAAATAAAATGAAAAAAATTTTAGAGATAACAAATAATAAAGCCATTTTGTGTAATAATTAATTTTTAAGTAACAAAATTCAGAAGCTCTGTTTTCTTTGAATTGTTAAAATAATTATATAAAATTAAAGATTTCCTACTTACATATTTTCTGATCTAAAAAAGTGTCAACATAACCTTATTTAATTTGGTCATTGCTAACAGAAAACATGGGCAATTTCTTGTCTTCTCATTTTGATTTTGAAATTTTAATCTTGATACAATGGTAACAGTTAAATCTCTCTGGTTAAATTATGTTATTAGTCTTATATTATGCATAGAGTTATAGATTTAATCCACGTTCACTGATTGAATCATTCTTAGCGATCTTATTTTTTGAATTTCAAAATTTTAATATTAATGCAAGCGACAATCGTTAAATCTGTTAACTGATTTTTTGTGAGTAATATGTGAAAATAACAAACAGATATAGTATTACACATGTGATAATATGGTCGACTACACATCAAAATTTGAAAAAAACACTTAATGAATTTAATAATTATCATTTAGTTAAGACTAAAATTTTTAAAATCTAAAATTACAAGGACTAAAAATAATCAAATTAAAGTATAAATACTAAATCCATAACTTATACAAAATATAAGGTCTAATAGCTTAATTTAACCCATATATATTTTTAAATATGTAAACATTAGCAAATTATCTTAACAAAACATTTTCTTTTAATATATTATAATGATTTATTATTTTAAAAATAGTAAAATTAATTGTATGAGAATGAGTACATTATAACAGTTGTATAAACGATGTGTGTGTTCATTACCTCATATGTGATTTGGGTTTGAGTCGCATTGTTGTTAGGGTTTTGCCTTCTCTTTGTAATTCACTAAAAAAAACTTTAAATTTTAAGATATCCTAATATAAGGTATTTTCGAGGAATATATTTGAGAGGTTTTATCAAATTAATTTTTTTTATTAAATAAACCAATTTAGTCCATGTACTATTAAAAAAATCAATTAAAGTCAAATTTGAATAGAATTAACATTTACTGTTTAAAAAATATCTCGAAAATTATTTGTTAAACAGTAAATGATATTTTCTATATAGTAAATATGAACTCTAATTGAAACTTATTCGATTCTTTTTAATAGTATAGAGACTAAATTAATCTATTTAATAATAGGTGGACTAATTTGATCTAATCCCCATAGACCTCCCAAACACTTTAACTGATGTTTTTTTACGTATATGAATATAACATGAAATATGATTATAAAAATGTTAATCATATAAAAATTAAAAATATATGTCGATTGAATGTTAGTTTAGTTGACATCGACATTGTTATCCGTACAAGAGAATCTGAATTTGAGTGCACTCTTTCTTTTTAAAGATTGAAGAAAAATTATGGATAATTCTCGATATTATTGTTATGTGTCTTTTTTAAAAAGAAAATTACTATAATTTTGTAAGATATTTATCAAATTTTTAACTTTATTCGTGGAATCTAAAATAATGTAATAAAAAATTTTTCTAATTATATTAATTTTATGTGGGAGTGAAATTATAAAAGGTGAAAACAAACGATTCTCCAATATTAGATTTGAGTCATTTGACTTCTTTTTTTCTTTTTTTCCAGAAAAGGAATTATTTGTATGATATCACGAAATAAACGGAGGCTTAAAATAAAAGAAAATAAATAAACAAATAAATAATGATAATGAGATGATTAGTGAGTGGTGGAACCCTGTCAGCCTTTTCTGGTTCCTATTTCTATGCTTATAAATTCATTCCCTTCTTCATGGCTGCTTTGCCTCAAAACACTCTCATCCCCTTTTTCGCCTTTTTTTTCAACACCAACCTTTTTTCATTCTCCTCTTTTCCCGGCTCTTCAAAGGTAAATCCCCCTTTCCTCACACCTCTATATACATTGCCTCCTTTCTCCTTTTTTTTATTCAATTTATGTTGATTTAGGTTTTTTTTTTTTATTTAAAAATTTTAAAAATAAAAAAAGTTCTTGCCAGGTTACAGAACCTGCTAAGACATGAACTTGGGGATTTTTTAGTGTTTATCTTCAGATCTAACGTGTTTCAATAGTATTATTGCTAGACTGTTGGGATTTTGGATAAGAACATTCGGCTGTCTTTTTCCCCCCCTACCTTTACTTTCCAGGAATCTGGGTTTTCTCGTTGTTGATAGATGATTTGTTGGTTTGCTGCCTTTTGCTTTAATTCTTTTGATTCTATGATATCATACATTTCATCTTAAAATTTCATCTGATAATTGTAGTTTAAGTTAGGGTGGTTGGGTAGGTGAAGTCAAGATCTGGGTTTTACAAGTTGAGAGATATATAATATGCCCTTTGAGTTGTTCGCCTCATTTGTGTTTCTACCACTGCAAATAAAGTAATGCCTTCTTTTTCCAACATGTTGGAGTTTTTGGTTTAGAATGATAGAAAGGAACACTTACGCCACCACCATTATTATTATTAGTTTATATTTCTGATTGACTTTGGGTGTTTCCCACCAGTACATACGTCACTGCTGCCGGCCTGGAAAATCATGATCAAAACAAGTTGTCTATTCGAAGACGAATCGCTGTTATATGAACTGGATATGGAATTGGTTGAATTGACCTTTCTTCATTTTAATTTATATATTCAGGTGGTTACTGGTTTCATCATAATGGAAGTTATTGGGGGCTAAACCTTCTGGATTTTATGGCCTTAAGAGGTATTGATTTGACAATGACCTTAGAGTTAAGCTATTGTTTCTTTGGTTTCCTATCTTCATACTAATTGGTTATGGTTTTACAATCTTGCATTTAGATATTTGGGCAATGTGTGGGCAAGGGAACGGGTACAGAGGTGTGGGAAAAGCTTTGCAGCGTTCAACAGGAAGGAGGGCCTTTGGCATGGAATATGAATCAGATTGGACTAAGAATAGAGTTTCATCAACATTTACAGCTCAAGTCATCCGTTCTGCTACATCACTTATGCCTTGGAGTTGTAAAATCCCTATAGGTGATGGATTTCATGAGTTTCTTTAATTAGTTGACTAGCATTTATAAATATTGACGCATTCTTTTGGGAAAATATATTTGTACCGCATACGAGAACCATCTAGAAAAAAATGCCTGGTTTTATGAGAGAAAGGAAGAGAATCACAGAACCCAATATGTGTCTCAGCTCCCTGCTTATGCAAGATCACTCAAAAGGCAATCACCGTTCACCCTCTCAGGCTGCTGATGAAATAGAAAGCCCGTTGCTTCCAGGGCTACCGGATGATGTGGCCATGTATTGCCTTGCTCTTGTTCCTCGTTCTAGCTTCCCTTCCATGGGAGGTGTATGTAAGAGGTGGAGATCATTCATTCAAAGCAAAGATTTCTTAGCGGAACGAAAGATCGCTGGAATGCTTGAAGAGTGGCTTTATGTTCTAACTATGGATTCTGAAGGAAAGGAAAGCCACTGGGAGGTTTTGGATTGTTTGGGCCAGAAACATAGGCTTCTTCCACCAATGCCTGGTCCAGAAAAAGTTGGATTTGGGATAACTGTCCTCAATGCAAAGCTTCTTGTACTAGCTGGCTATTCAGTCATCAACGGGACTGCTTCTGCCTCCACAGACGTTTATCAATATGATTCTTGCCTCAACTGGTTTGTTTTTTGTTCACTTTTTATATGATGCTTAATATTTTGTCTTGGACTTCTTATTGGTTTTAACACATCATCATAATTGCAGCTGGAGCAAACTAGCAAACTTAAATGTTGCTCGGTATGATTTTGCTTGTGCGGAGGTAAATGGCGTGGTTTACGTCGTTGGAGGCTATGGGGATGAAGGCGAGAGCCTCTCCACTGCAGAGGTGTATGACCCTGACACAGATAAGTGGACACTTATTGAAAGTCTACGTCGACCTCGCTGGGGTGGTTTTGCCTGTGGATTGAACGGAAAACTTTATGTCTTAGGTGGTAGGTCAAGCTTCACTATTGGAAACTCAAGGTTTGTTGATGTGTACAACCCTGAGAAGCAGACTTGGTGTGAGATGAAAAATGGGTGTGTGATGGTCACTGCCCATGCTGTGCTGGAGAAGAAGCTTTTCTGCATGGAGTGGAAGAACCAGCGGAAGCTGGCAATATTCAACCCAGACGACAATAGCTGGAAGATGGTTTCAGTTCCATTGACAGGGAGCACAAGTATAGGGTTCCGTTTTGGGATATTGGATGGGAAACTGCTACTATTCTCAGTGGAAGGGGACCCTGGTTACCACACGCTTCTGTATGATCCAAATGCAGCCCCGGGTTCAGAATGGCAAACTTCTGAAATAAAGCCTTCTGGTCTGTGCCTATGCAGTGTGACTATTAAAGCTTGAAAGAAGCCTGGCCTGATAATTTAAGGATCGTCAGTGACCAATGACCTATGTTGTATTCTCATTTAAGTTAAATTTGATTGTGTTAAACTGATTTGGACTGGGAACATGTCAGAACCCAAAACCTATGTTGTTGAGATTGAACTTGTTAATTGGATTTCTGTTTTATCATTTCTTTTTTCAAAATATACTGGGTGATAATGCTTTATATCTTTCGTCCTGCTTTTTTGGTGGTTGGGAAGTGGCAATTAAAGAATGACGATTTTTTTTTTCTGCACAAAACTAAAGCTGTCTAGCTTCCTTACTTAGATTAGCGATTTAAGCAGGATTCGATATGCAAATATAGAGCAGAGAGGAAGGCTGGTGATGAGTTTAATATCAGGGATGTGGAAAGGAGATAATAATGGCTCAAAAAACAGATGCCAGGTGGAATATGTGGAGTGGCTGATTAACCAGTGATGCATACAATTGAAGGCAGCGTCAATCAGCACGATCAAGTTTTAGCCAACAAATCCCATTTTGTCCTTCTTGATCAAGGCTCCTTCAGTCCTTGCTTAATAAGTTACCAAACCCTTAACTCATCTTTCTCAAGTCTGAGTCACATTAATTCAAGTTCCGCCTATAAGCTGGGTCTACAAAGCCCACCCCCTCCATCTATTCTTTTAGAAAGGTTTGTTTTTGCCATACATAACCACCATAAGTTCAAATCATGTCTAAACTCTCTTAATTTTGTTTTAACTTAATCTTACCTACCAATTATCTCTAAAGCGATTTTGATTCAACTCTTCAATTTATTTATCTAATTATACCTTCTAATGCTTCACCTGATTATAATTTATACAAAGCTTATTGCCGTAATACTGCTTGTAACTAAAACTAAGAGTTGTTTTGCCATAACCCCGCGCTTATTTTGCAATAAAAAGTTTGGTAAAAAATAATTGACTAATGAAAATCTATTTTTATTTTTATTAGAAAAAAAAAAGTTATTTGAAAATTATTTTTTGAATGGGAGTTATTTGAAAATTATTGAGATAAAACAATAGGTATAGATCTTAATTTAAGGATCGAGAATAGAGACATCCCTTTCTTGACTTGAATATACGTTATAGCTAAAAAGGATCAATACATTTAAATGTAATATAATCATTTTTATATCAAATTCACAAAATAAAAAAAATCAATTAAATACCAAAAAGATTTTGCACAATCATTCAAACAATAAAGAAATAACCTTTTTCGTAAAGTATTTTATTTTTTGAAAATCATTTTTGTATAAGAATCAGACCTTAAGTTGTTCGAAAAAAGGTAACGCCAAATATGTTAAAATATACATTAAAAAAAGGAAAAATAAAATAAAATATGCTTTTAAGTCCATGTATACTTGGTAAATGCTACTTAATTCCTCTACTTTTATGTGAAAAAAATTTAATCCATCTAATTTTCAATTTTAATACTTTTATTTAAAAGAATTTAATCCCTTTAATTTTCATTTTTATAAATATGAGTTTAATTGTTGACACAGTCAAAATTTTTTCATTGAATTAGATTCTTTACAGTATTTTTTTTTTTTACATGATTACCAAATGAATATTATTTTAATTTCAAAATGTCACACTACCGTTATCAATTAGACTTAAAATTTGAAATTTGAAAAGTATAGAGATTAAATTCATGAAAATATAAGTAGAGGGACTAAATTCCAAGATTAAATTCTTATGCATATGAATCCGACTGGGACTGCAAGAACTCAAGCTTCAGTCTCTACAGTAAGGAGCATGCATGGTAAGAACTAGCCCAAGCTGACCAAGCTTGATCCGTTGACATTTCCATAGAGCTAAACATGCAACTGCGTTATACGTATATATTTGAAGAACTCGTATAAAAGTTGGATTCAGTAATTTTCTAAGAAACTAAACTGAACTAAAGACAAGAAAACGCATATCTAAAACTAAAATAGAACTATTTTTTGTGTTTTAGTAGGGCTCCCATAAGCATTTATATTTTTCACCTAAGATAAGAAAACTTACATCAAAATCTGCTACATTTCATTGTATGCTTCTGCCATGATTAATAGCACCAGCGATGTCCAACCAGTAAATACGCGTGCACCCTTTCCCTTACCCTGCTTTTGATCATATTGTTCCCACAAGAACCCTGTCCGGTAATAGTTTTGAACTACGTTTCTGCCACATGCCAAACAAAATTTGAATTGAACTTGATAAACGGCCAAGGTTAGTAAATAGACCTAACCTATAATGTTTAATGTGTACCTTATCAAATTCTCTCTCAACTCTTCATAAATGGCTCTAGCTTTGTCTCTGTACGGTCCATTTTCTGTACACAATTGCTCAGTAGATCAGCAGGAACCGAGACATTGAAGTTAAAATGAAAACTATCAATTTTCTTCCCCCCTTTTTTCCTTTCTTATTATTTTTTTTTTTTTGAATTTTTCCTGTTTTTAATTTTGTGGTAGTAATGGGAAGAAAAGGGAAGAAAGGTGAGGCGAAAACTGTTTACCTAACGAGTAATGCCGGAGTGAAGAAAGAATCATGTAGTTCATATTCATCCAAATTGGACCTCTCCAATAAGGTGCGTCATGCTCTGTGTTGCGTTTCATGCACATGGAGCTAGGGCATGCAAGTACATGTTTAATAATATATTCAGATTGATTAAAGAAAACTAAAGGAGCAAACCTAGCATTATACCTAACAGAAAAAACTAGTATATTATTCAGGATTACCTAGTTTTGGCAAGTGAACGAAGTCCATAATTAGTCCACAAGACGCTCCGGTTTGAAATGAGATCTAGCTGCTTTTCCAGAATCCATGATTCCTGTGCAGATAAAGTATAAAATCAGAATTCTATCCAGAAAAGAAAGAGAAACATGACAAATCTATAATGATGGATGAAAAGTTAAAAAGATAAAGCTTCAAACTGTTTAAAAGACAACATGGTAAAAGCATCTGTTAACTGATAACATATTAATTTGGGAACTTACAGGTGGAATAATTCTCGTCATAAATGGGAAAAGGCTGACATAACCAACATGAGGAACCAATTTCAGCTCTGGCCTTTCCAATACTTCCCGCACAAGCTCTCGGTTCACATAATTATTTCCTATCATATTTTCTCTCCAACTTAAACGGACCTATCATATATATCAGCAGAGAGTTTTAAAAAAAGGTAACTCAAGTCCACAACCTGAGATCTTAAGCAAATGGCACGACAACCTATTTAACAGAGGAAAATCCAGCTTCATATCACAATGTAGTGACATTTTAGCATGTTAATGTAAAAGCCTGACACACTCCATTAAAAAGAATGAACAGCACAAGAAATGTCAATGCCCAAAAGAGTATTGTTTGCTTAAAGTTTTGAATGTGCATTAAGTGAACCTTGTCCAAAACACCAACTAAAGAGCAGCACAAGGGACAGAAAGTCTCTCTCTCTATATATATATATATCACTGACAACAGTTGAAAAAGCATGTGCACTTAATCTGTGTCTCATTAGCATATAATGCAATATAAAATGGAAAACATGTAGCACATATGATTTATTCATGAATAATATTACCAGATAAGTATACTTCATATAGCAAGATGCAAGCAACATACCTTTTCTGTATGGTTCCCAAAGTCAAAATAAGCTCCTGAAGCATGGTCAAAGTGCATCTGGTAAAACATCAAGACAAATGAGACATGAAAAGGCTGAATTCTAAGAACAGTTAGTAAGACAATCTCATGTAAATTGAAAAAACATTGTAACACTTTCAAATTTTGCTCTATGTAGAGAAAGGAGGTTGCAGGTTTGAGTGGACTTAGGCACATAATGTTCTCCTCGAGTATAAGTGTATAACTAGTTAGAGGGTTTGGAGAGGTTTAAAGGGGTAGCTTAGGAAAAAACATAGTATATTATAATTAAAGAATTGTGCATCACTCACTAAAAGCATCAGAAAGTAATAGGAAAGCAATTTGAACGACATCATGATGAAAGTCATACCTGATTCAGAGTATCGAAGTCTGAAAGCAGATTGGATGTAGAAGCATAGTCCTGCACCGATTCATTTTCAAGATCTATTGTTAATAGTTAAATGATACTTCTGAGGATCTAGTTTTCTCATTGCTGCATTTCTAACCTTTCCAGGTTTGTTTTCCTTCCAAATCAATTCTGCAACGGAATTCATGCAATCTGCTGCAAGAAGCATCCAACATCTAAGATCCAAGTGACGCTCATTTTCAGTTGGGTGTGATGCTCGAGGATAATCATCCAGTCCAGAGGAAAGTGTCTGGACACAGCCAAAACCACTCCATTTACTACAGATGTCTTCCGAAACAAACTTTATTTCCTTTTTCTTTTTTTTTGAAAAATCCAACTTATATGATATTAAATGAAAAGGGTAAACTATCTGTTCTAACCAAAGCTCCATAAAGCAAAGCTTAAATAAGCTGACTTGTTTCAAAACCAGGATATGAAAAGCCTTTTAGGCCTTAGACAAGGTCAGAATCCAACGGCACCTAAAAGGATAAAACATCAAAACAGTAGCCCCAAATCCCACTTTTTTTGGTAAACAGTTCAGGAAAAAAGATTTTGGCTAAAACATCAAAACAGTAGCCCAAAATCCCAATTTTTTTGGTAAACAGTTCAAGAAAAAAGATTTTGCAAGCCAAGTTTCTCACGCTTATGGTCAGCAATATATCCTGACAAAATTATATTGCTTTGACCTCAGGCCCAAGCTCAATGAGAAAACATGTATTTTTCAAGAACCATAGCTACCATGGCATGTTCAGTATAAACATATATATCATTACTATTGAAAAGCTTGAAAAGAAAGCAGAAGTTATGTTTTCATAGGACTATCAATCTCTTAGAAGTGCTGCAACAGAGAACCTTTGGGTTTAGTTCACGAATTGTCAAATTGTCTCTCCCATGCCAGTAATAGCTACCAACATCCTTCCCTGATGTAATAACATTAAAGCAGAATTGAAGAGGGAATGTTAGAAACAGCCAAAACCATTATCTCAAGTTCTAAACAATTCAAAATGCCTTCTCCAAGTATCCATGCTGAACGTTTCAGAAAATTAGAAAAGACTGATAACTACCTAGTAATAATTTCTATAAAATATCAGTTCAGGAATGTGCTTCCAAAAAGTTGACCATATATCTGAAACAAATGGTAAGAATTATAGTTGCTTATATCTGTATGATTTTGAGCTACATGCTCAATAGCATTGCTCAAAAGGCTACCATATTGTCATCTACCCTGAACTTGTTGCTTTAGGAAAGTTATGACTAGAAACAGGACACAACATACAAGAGAGCATGCCATGAGTATGTGTTAGAATCAATGAAAGTTCTGTCTGGCTCTACCTGCTTTACATTATATCATAATGCCATTGCAGATGAAAAAAAGTAAATTGATATGATATCAATTCTTTCTGTGAACCTCCTAAAGATAAACTATTAGTAACATACCTGACTGGGTAGTATTGAACCACTGGAACCATGCTTCAAGCCGAACAAAAGCCTGCTGTAGGAAGGAAATGATCTCACTGCTTTCAGAGGCCATAAACTTGTTCTTCTTTATACCATTAACAAGATCTGGACGAGACAAGTTCATATTTCACATCATGTGTATAGAATCTTAATCCAGGAAAAACAATGAAATCAGATAAAAGGAAAACAAGATCTAATATCTGGCAATCATAACAATATAAAAAAGAAAGACTACTGAAAAATAAGAAACACAAGCAACATGATAGTCTGATTTCATGCCCATCAGTTCACTTGCTTTTTCTAGTTTCCTGCACATTTATTGATTATAAGAGACTAAAGCGTTTCTGCTTGTTTGGCAGGATATCTCCAACTCTTCAGAAATACATTCTTCACAATCAAATTGTTTATATTCATGTTCATCTGCAAGCACTTTATCCAAATGATTTCCAGCTGTGAGCTTAATCTAAATTAATAACCTCATCCAAGCATGATAGTCAAATTTGCAAAGAGAAGCATACACTAGTAGACTGGCTTTTTAATCCACAGATCTAATCCGATCTTTTATCTTATTCATGTGTGAAGTGTGCAGTCTTTCTACCAGGAATATTTAACAGTCAAATAGTTCCTCTATCAGAAAATAATCAGTTGAATTTAGATGAAAACTTCTCCCATTTACTTTAAGAACAATCATTTATAGTCATTCAACCAGTTCTGGTACACTACCCTCCAGCTATGCACTGGGCTGAACAGCATAACATTGCAAGAGAACCTAGGACCAAATCCTACTACATTCATGAATTATTCAAATCATTAGCATCATTGCGACAACCCTTTTCATGATACTGAAATAATCTCTTCCCTTCCATACAAGTTGTTTGACTTAAAATCACCCTCCCAACAGCATTAGAACACAAATTAAATTTGAAAACAACATACCACGTAAAACCAAAAATAGTGTTGGTGGATTTCCATTACTTGAATGCTGTAGAACAAATTCTGCAGGAACCTTACTGCTTAAATCATAGAAAAATTAGAGTTTTATCTCCAGATATAACTTGGAACTTTGAAGTTACTGCAAGTTACCTTAGTGCTTCAGCACCCAAAATTTGCTCACGAGGAATCCAGCCATCAATATTTATCAGATCTAACCAGTGTCCTACAATATCCAAGCTTATATGAAGATCCCAACGCCTGCTCAACATTTGTGGACATATGTGCAGGCACATGCCCCAAGCATGATAAGCATGATACATCCTAACCAACTATAGATTGTGTGGCACACTGAAGAAATGAACTTACAACTATCAAGAAATTTATCTTTCAGACAAATGCACAACTAACCAGATTAGTAGCTGATGAAAACCTTCATCCCAGAGAAATCCCCTTGGAAAGAATGGCCGACTTGGAACAGCGGTGTATAGCTCAGCTGGCCAATATAGAAGAAAATCATCATGACTTTTAACCTGCAAGAGATGTTAGCGCACTGTGAGACAAAGAAGTCTGTTTATGATGAGTACAAGTTCTAGTAAATTTTTCTTTTTCTTAATAGAGTTAAGTATAAATGAATAGAAGGCAGGAAACAACACACAAATAGACTCCTACAAGCAAACAACATGGACCATGTTAACAAACAGCAAAAATCTAGATTCTGATTGCTAAATTTTCATGGACTAGGTTATTCCTTTATCTAGGACAATAAATCCCCAATAATTACTCAAATAAGAACAGAGGATATCCTAAAGGAAGATTAGCCAAATGATAAATGTCCATATAGGACTGAATTTAAATTTATTGTTAAAGGACTTAACAGAGAAAAACATTATATGAATGCTGCTACTTCAGGAAGCGTTCAGAAAAGAAACTGCTGCCAAAAGGTTGTTGTTACTTGGAGTCTACCGAACATACATTTTCTGAGCTCTCAGAATCCCTACTCTCAGATGCTTATTGGAATAGCTGGCTCTTACAAAATTATTAAAGAACTGAAAAGTCAACTGAATAATATCCAATAATTTAAACTATATTCTTAGGGCATGAATTAGAGAGTTAGGGCAAAGCAAAACGTGAATCATGCCAAAATGAAATATAATGGCTAGAGTGATCAGCAAAAGGTAATATGTACCTAGAAAAAACCTTAGATTAATTTAACAAAAGAACAATAAAACAAATTGCAAGTCACTCACATTAGAATTTTTGGGAATCGAGATTTTTGATTGGCCATAAAAGTAGCCAATGCCACCCAACATATTTCCAATAGCAGCCTTGCCCACATGAATGGAATTAGAATCAAGCTGCAAGTGCAATGCTACAGCATCAGAGTTCCTAGTAGAGCAAATTTAACACCACAATGTAGACAAAACAGAAAAAAGGAGGAAAAGAAAATAAGTCCTAATGGCTACTAATATCATCTAGAATGCCAATGAGAGGGTATCTTATCAAGCATTTTTGAACCCTTAACAGCCATCATGACACCATGCAAAATCAACATGTCTTCAAAAAGAGACGATATGATAGTTTGTTTAGTTGAGTTCCAAAATAATTGCCCAAGCAAGCTATCAACTACCTAGACTTTCCTTCCCAAGTAAACCATCAAGCTTACGTATAAGGCAAAACAATGTCGTTTCTAGAGAGCATAAATGATTGACACCAGACAATTGAGTCTCTTTATTCAACAACATACATTAAAAAACAATTTAGTACATGATTCAATAACCTAGATTGAAAGCAGCTTTGATCAAGGCCAAAGATTCTAAACAACTTCATTCATAACCCAAAACATGGGGAAAGAACAATTATATTCTTCCCATACATTATCAAAAGTGATTAGGGATACTGAACTGGCAGCAAGAAAAATTAGAAAAGAACATGATGCAGAGCAAAGAATAAGTAATAAAATGTGAAGAACCAAAGCACATGCGGAAGAAGAAATTACTTTACAAAAATGTATACCTTGTCAGCAAGCTGAAAGCAACTCTCAAATTTAGCATCAAATTCTCTTTGTTTCTTGTTTAGTTGATTGGTCAATGAGACACCTGCAAGATTGCTTATGCGTTCTTCTACTCTTGAATTCTCACCAGCTCCAGATACAAAAACGATATCTGTTTCCAGTGGAATCCTCCCAGAAATCTGCATAAAAATTGAAAATCAAGGAGGAGGTAGGCAAGAAAGACGAACCAAAGTTGACTTCAAGAATGCAAATATTTCAAGAGTTGTATTATCCATTGTGTCTGCATAAAATTACCTGAAAAACTAAAATGTTAGAAGAACTCTGGTAGATATCAGGTAGCTGAAGCCGATTAAATCTTATTAACTGTTAAAAGGAAAAAGAAACAAGAGTAAAGAGAAGTTATAAGGGGGAAAAGAAAAACTTCGTCTAAGTCTCTAACTACCGAAAAAATATATGATGCATTTGAAAATCCAACAAACTTGGGATGCAAGGTTTTCTTGGACAAGATCAGACAAATTGTGGATATGAGGTGTCCTCAAACCAGAATAATGAACTTCCAGATCAGCCTACAAAATAAGAACAACAAAAGTTAGATCCAAATCAGTATCAATTACCAAATAAAAACTATAGAAAAACAAAAACTCATTTAAGTCCCGTTATTTTATTGAACAAAATCCAGATATTGAACCCTTAAAAGCAATTAGTGAGAGGTTTAGGCCAAAATTTGCAAGAAATAGTATGGGAGCATATAAGCTATTTGATGCTAACATTTAGCAACAGGTTAGCCTAGTTGACTAATATAATTTAGATGCTTTCTTGTTTGAATCCAGGATGCTCAAATTGTAACATAACTAAGAAGTGCACATATTTCTGTAAATATTAGTGGCCAATTTTGGTCAGTCGCTTTCCTAAATGCTAACCAGCAATAAATAGATAAATGAACATTATTTGAGTTACTTTGGTAGCGTGAATGGCAAGTAGGCCAAGAGAGCTTTCTACCATATGAACTAATTTTCCTCATCAGTATCAAATTTTCATTCAAATAAAAGTATTGTAATTTCTAATTCTACCATTCAATTTCCCTCTACCTTCGATTTTAGATGTAGCTGCCACTCTCCAATGTCTGTTCGTGACCCTGATGCCAGGAGAGAATTCTCGTGAATGTCTAAGATATCTCCACCTAAACTTAGAGCATTTCCATTTTCGTCAGCCAAATAGAAAAAAAGGTGCACATCTTTCTGCATCTCCTCATTCCACCTAGAGATGTAAAATGGAACATGATAAACTTGATCCCATAAGGAAATTGAATAGTTGCCAAGTACACTCTCAGAATTGAACATTTTGCTCCACATGCAAGTAAATGCATTCTATAGATATTTTCAGACACACCTTGTTATTCTAACTTGAAAATAAACATGCAATTATGAGCGTATGGAGGAATGTAGAGAGGAAGCAATATTTCTAATAGCTATATTTGATCAGGATTTCCATTCACACTACTGAATAATGAATTTAAAACTCATTCTCCATGAGGCAGGCTAGCTATATGGGAAAATATAATACCTCAATACATTAATTGACTCAAAGAATTCTACACCTAAAATTGAAACATGCATGGCACTAAAAATGTTAAGCCACAGACTGTCATAAAATTGAAATATGCATTAATTGTACATTTACAAATTCTTCAGTTATTCAATCTTTTTTCTCGGACTGTCATAAAATCAACTTCAATATTTTCCTCTGACTTATCTTCAAGAAAGCACCAGGTTAAACATATGCAATTAACAACACAAGTAAAATAACAGATCATGCAACATACCCTTGATTTTGTATGTTAATTCGAACTGCCCAGTCTCCTCCATAGCCACTGTCATCCTCCTTATATTTCAAGAAACTTGTTGCTAAAGTCATATCCTGGTCAACCAGAACTTGATGTCCAAAATCCCGTCCATTATGACTTGTCCAACCATATGTGCTCAGACCATCAGAATCTTGGCAAATGTGTCGAATAAAATACCTTCCATCCTTTACACCGAGCCACATTAATCCAGCAACTAGTGACAGAGGAGTCCTGCCAGATACAGTTTGCTAATTAACAACCTCCAATTACATCACTTTTTAGCCAAAAAATAATTACCATGCAATTATTCACATGAACTTTTTCTCCTCTGTTCAAAATTACAAAGCTACAGGGAAAACATTTCTAGTTCTACGAATGTAAAAATATGATATTACCTTGCACGAATCCCAAAATAAACATGAGGACGATAAGTTCCCCAGTATAAGCTCTCCTTATGCTCGCCTTGAAACTGTCACAAATCGAGTGCTCCATTACCAAATACATACATATACGTATAAAAAAATCTATACTCCAATATACTTACATTTATATTCGCGATTTAAAAACTTATTTTAAAAAATTTTGAAAAAAAAAAGTGAGAAAGGGATAGAAATTCACAATTGGAGTACCTGAGGTAAGTCCATGATTTTGGGAGCTGGAAATGGAGTGACGACTCTAGGCCTATGAGCTTCTTCAGCCGTGCTAATGAGATGATTGACTAAAAAGAATATAATTAAGACGGCGATGATGCCGAAACCTAGAATGATTTTAAGATCAGCATTGAGGATTCGAAGTGCGGTGCCGTGATCTTTGGTTTTAACTCTGCGGTGTTTGGAGATTGGTTTAGCTTTACTGAAAGCATCATCATCTTCGTTGACATCGGTGGAGGGTTTGGTTCTGCTTCGAGCGCTCCGTCGACCACCTCCGGTCATTCTCAGATTAGGGTCGGAGAGTTTTTGATATTAGGTGAATAGGCGTTTTTCTTGCACTGATCGATGGAGGAATGGAGCAACGCAGTGTGTGCGCCAAAAATGGCGGCCATCTTAGGATTCGGCCCAGCCCATCACGGCTCCCGTCGCCTGTGACGACTAACGAGTAATGATTCCGTGTCATAGATCACATGTTGGCACGTCACACGATCCAATAACATACGATTTAATTTTTTTGAGTAAATTATCCCGGTTTTCCCTCAACTTTGGTTGAAATTACGTTTTTGTCACTGAACTTTCAAAACTTTTAAAATTGCTTCTAATATTTTCGGGTTTGAACAAAACGATCACCCAGCCGTTAACTGTTGTCTTATGTGGCACGTTAGTTTTTCATGGATTGCCACATAAATTCAGAGAAATAAAAATAAAATTTTTAATAAAAAGTTAAATATTTATATTAAAAAAAAAAGAATAGTTCTCTATTATAAACCCAAAGCTAATTTGTGTTATACTCAGCCAATTTCTTTTTTCTTTTTGTTTAGATTCTCCAACTACGAAGAGAATAAGATAAGAAGAAGGAAGAAAGAAAAAAAGAAGAAGAAGAAGAAGAAAAGGAGTAGCTTACTTTGAATCCAATGTACTATTATGGAAACCCAGCAAAATTAACAACTTCTTAATCTAATGACAACCAAGGATACAGTCAGGAAAATTTTTTAAAGGCCGAAATTAAATTATAATTTTTACTATAATAAAAATGTAATTTTTAAAAGATTAAATCAAAATTTTATCATTTTTAAAAGATTAAAATATAATTTTATCATTATTAATTTAAAATTTAAAAAAAAATATATTTTAGAGGTTGCTAGGATGACAACCCATGTAAGAATTTTTTTTTGTTGTATGAACTACGGTTATGAAAACCATATTTGTTGTCGGCTTTTTCCTGGTATGACCCATCACTCACTGCTCATTCAAGAATTATTTTATTGGGGATGGTGAAAAATGTGGAAACAATGAAGAAGGAAAGAAGGAATGAGAGAATCATATGGTTAATAGTTGTGATTATTTTGTATTGTAATGTGCGCTATGAAATGAAGAAAATAATTGTTGTTGATTATGATTAGGGGTTAAATGTAGGGTTTTTTATTGTTCAAGTATGAAAATGGGGTTGAATTTTGGGGAATTTTTTTTTGTTTGTAGCACCCTAAAATTATTTTGTTATAAAAGTAGTATAAAGTAAAAATGGTGTATAATGAATTTCTCGGTAAAGGGAAATAAGGAATATAATTAACAAATGATAAAAGTTGATGGATCCCAAAGGAAGTTTAATTACTAAGTAAGTCATGATATATATTAATTTAAGATAGGGACTAAATCATAAAGATGTGAAAAGTTTTTGAGTCTCAAGTGTGAATATTTGAGATTTAAGGGCTGAAATTTAAATATGAGAAAGTTAAAGGATCAAAAGTGAAAATAACCTAATATAATGTGACATGAAATTGCTAAGCAGGGACCAAATTGAATAAGGGGAGGAATATGAGGGACTAAACCATAGTTTTACCAAATTAAGTGATGGTTCATTGAAGGAATTGTAGAGAATGTTGAAGGGTAAAATAGTCATTTCTCGATTAAAATAATTTTCATGAAACATCATTATAATTAAAAATATTGGTGTTAGATTTTGATTGGTTAATTTTATTTTATTATTATTTTAATATAATATATTTTATTATTTAATTAATGGTTAAGAAAACGAAAAGAAAAGATTATGGAAATTTTTTCACCTTTCTTTCAAGCTCATGTCCACCGTCTTGAAGAAAAGAAAGTTTTGCTTTCCCTGCAATTAGGTATTTTTCATCAAAATTTACCATTTTCACTTAGAAATCAGAAGAATATTCATAGTCACCAAAAGGGAAAAGTGATAAGAAGACTATGGTGAACATGAATATCAATTTGGATTCAAGAAAGATAGAATTGGAGGAGAGAGAAAGTCAAACTAAGGTTTGAAATCAAGAGAACAATGTATGAATATCAAGGTTTTGTCATGTTTTCAAGTTTAATCTTGTTAGAAAAGTATAGAAATGATGTTAAAGTAAAGATTACTCATGGAAAGTTTTATGTTCTTGACATGTTGTTGAAGAAATAAATTGAGAAAATGAATAAAGTTATAAGGAGAAAGGAAAAACAAATGATTTGAGGTTGGTGATAGGTAAGTACCATTGAATTCTCTTATTATTTAAGGATTAAAATGTAAATTGCTATGATCGAAATACACCAAGAGGGCAGTGAATTGGTGTTTTAAAAAAGTTTCGGTAAATTGAGAAATGCAAACGACTCAAGAATTTACAGTGGTTCGGTCTCAATTGCCTACGTCCACTACCTTAACTTTCCTCAACTAAGGATTTCCCAAATCCACTAGATTTGAACCTTTAAGGGCAATGTTTAAACTTACAACTATCTATCTTTTCAAAGGTAAGATAGGATCACTACCCCTTAAGGTTTTCTACCCAAAACCTTAAGTAACACCTCACAAAATAAGAGAAAATAAGAATGAATGAGAATGTACCTCCAAAAGGCAATTGATAAACAAATAAGCACTCTCACACAAAGTTACAACACTTGAAAGAATGATTGAAAACTTAACCCACAAGTGTGTACAAAAAAAGTTTGCTAGAAGATTGATGAAAGATGGAAAAATGAGTTCTTCAAAGTTAAGCACTTGTTTCTTGTTTTTGTTGACTTCAATGGGGAGTCTTAACCTTGTATTTAAGTCCTCTAACAACTTTGTGGACGTTTTTAGCCGTTAGAAATAAATTAGAGACGTTGCAGTCATTAAAACTAGCATTTAATGCAGACAACAGCTTCGTTGTTCCGGTAGAAGAAGACTTGTATCGATAGAAGCCTTTACAAAATATGATCGTTGTAGTCGTTGTACCGGTAGATCCCAACTTGTATCGATAGAACTCTGAGAGTTTCATTTGATATCTGTAGAACCCATCACAACGATAAAAGTGCAAGGGATGCTGAACTCTGGCTACTGACTTGACTTGTTTCGGTAGAAGCCTTCCAGGTATCGGTAGAAGTCCCAAGCCATAACTTCTTTGCTCTCTGGAGTTTGTTCTACCAGTAGAAGTCATGGTTGTATCGATAGAAGTCAGACAGGTATTGGTAGTTTGTCTTCTTCTACCGGTAGAAGTGTGAAGCATTTACAAAGGTTTTTCTACCTTGTGTTCTACCGATACTTTTCCACTAAGTATCGGTAGAAGTCTTTCAGACTTCAAAAATTATGTTAAAAACTAAGTCATTTCAAGGCTTTTTAAGAGTTTATTTGTCCAACACTTTGAAAATTAATTTGAATGACTTATGAACAAGTTTTGCAAATTTAAGTAGGGATTTTAATGTACTTTTTGTTATATCAAAATACTTAGAAAACTAGGGCTAACAATTTCCCCCTTTTTGATATAACAAAACATTTTGAAAAAATTTGCTAACTCCCCTATCTTAAACATTATTTTCAAAATAAGCTCCCATAAAAATTTTAGATGTTATTTCATTTAAATTTCCAATTTGAAAAATTTTGCTTTAAAAGTTAAGTTGAAAATTAATTTAAGCAAATTTTATATGTATCTCCCCGTTTTAGTTATATCAAAAAGAATAGAGGTCTCAAAAAAAAAAACTAGGGAAAGTTATGCATAATACCTGAACCCAAAAAATATATAAAAAGAACAAGTGAAAAAAAATAATAAAATGGTAGTATTGTTGAACCAAAAGCATTCAAACATAATCAAAGTGAAAAACATCCCAAAGCAACCAAACAAGAAAAATAGATATCCTAAGACAAACACCAAGCAATTCAAAATATAATCCAACCAAAAAGCAGAAATAACTCAACCAAGAGATGAAGTCCTAATCTTCCGATGGAGGAAATCAAGAGGCCAACTCATGTAACCGCTTATCGAGTTGATTGTAGCGATCATCGATGTGGGCAGTCAATTCATCAAATTGTGCATTGACTTGCAATGACAATCCATTGATCGCCTCTAGTAGACGTACGGTGCGTAGAGACGGAAAAGGGAGGAGAGCTGGATGTTCCTCATATGAAGACAGAAGAGCATCGGAAGATTGTGGAGCTACCGGTAATCTAACAATCTCGATAAGAATTAGAAAAATAATGGAAGCTAAGTTTAGGGGAGTGTCGGTTCTAAAGCAATGCCACATCCAATAATCGGTGTGACGGAACTTGGAATATTTATTGGTTGGGGCAACTATCCATGTGAAAATAAGGTGTAGGATACGGTCGTGAAGGTCCATGTCGTTGCTTGCGTAGTCATTTGGTCGAACTAAGGAGTGGTCATAAGGGTCGGTATGACGATCATCACCCTCATTGGTGATTGAAAGATACATAAAGAGGGTGTCGACTGAGATAGTAATCTCTTGGCCCATAACTGAAGAGGTAATAGAGGTAACTAAGTGAGTGTTCGAGTCGTGTTTAAGTTTAGCGTTAAAATAAAATGCCCAAACAAGGTTGTCGTAGAAGGGACCCCTAAGTTGGAGACACTCTAGCCAACCCCAATTGCAGAGTTGATCGAGGTATTTGAATTTAAGGATGTTGGCTAAAAAGTTAAGATCAACAGGATGAGATATCTGAACTGGACGAGTTGCAAAATAGGTGTTGAATTTTTCGAGAGCATCGCTGCCTTTGAAACATTCAAGTACCGAAGGATTATCTAAAGGATCAGAAGAGGATTCACCTCTAGCGCGTTTAGTGGCTGGACGCTTACGAGATGTACGAGGAGGCATACTATCTAATGAAGGGTTAAACTAAAGGATAATGGGTCGAGTAAAAAAAATGGACCTGTAGAAAAAAATACGAACAATTTACATACCCAATAGCAGCAGATGCAAGTTTGAAGTATGAGACAATGATGTTATATAAAAAATAAGTTAGAAATATATATAGATATATATAAATAGAAAGACGGTTTTTTTTTTAAATTGTATAACAGTATATATATATATGTATGTATATCAGTATATATGTAAAAATAGTATGTGTAAATATAAAATAGTGTATATGTATAGATATATAAAAAATATACAATGTTAGGTTTTACTAATCTATGTATAAAAATATATATGTATATAAAAAAAATATGTAAAAAAAATATACAATGTTAAAAAATATGAATATAAAATTACTAATCTAAGTTCTCCTAAAAACTAACATTATTTATAAATTGAAAATAAAGGAAAAGAAAAGGTTAGGTTTTACCTTAAAAGAATGTGAGAAATGGAGAAAATGGTGGAAGGTGGAGTTGGGAGGTGGGGATCGAAAATGAGGATTGTGGTTTGAGGAATAAGATGATAAAAAAAAAGTTTAAAATAGGTTTTGTGTCAAAAGAAGCCGCTGCTGGGTATATAAATGCCCGCAACTACTGATACTTGTACACTTCTACCGATAGAAGTGTCCAGGTATCGATAGATGTTTGATTCTACTGATATTTTAAGAATGAAAATCCAGAAATGCCATTTTAGCACAGAACTAACGATACATCCTATGTACTATTGAAACAAGTATTCAGAAAATGAAAAATTAAAGAGAAAGAAGTACAAAACACACAAATAACATACATAAAACAATAAAATGTTATACTTAAACAAATATTACTAGAAAATCAAGTAAAATGTATATATGTACACAAAACATACATAAAACAAGTGTCCAAGAATGTCAAATATATATATATATATATAAGAAGCTTAAAAAGGCATGTTCATTAGACCTAGCTCTCCCCTAATTGTCCAAAATCTCTCATTTTCTAAAGGCTTTGTAAAAATATCGGCTAGTTGATGCAAAGTATCTATAAACTCTAGAACTATGTCACCTCGTTGCACATGATCTCTAATGAAGTGATGTCTTATTTCTATATGCTTTGTTCTAGATTGTTGGATGGGATTTTTGGTTAAGCAAATAGCACTAGTGTTGTCACACCTTATAGGAATGTGATCCATATCAATTCCATAGTCAACTAATTGTTGCTTCATCCAAAGAATTTGAGCACAATAAATACCTACGGCAACATATTTCTCTTCAGTTGTGGATAAAGTTACACTATTTTGTCTCTTAGAGAACTAAGATACAAGCATGTTGCCTAAAAATTGACAAGTTCCGGAAGTGCTTTTTCTATCCAACTTGCATCCACCAAAATTCGCATCGAAGTAAGCATGTAAACTAAATGATGTTTGGGATACCAAAGTCCTAGGTTTGGAGTGTCCTTAAAGTACCTAAAGATTCTTTTAATGGCTTGTAAATGTGATTCCTTATCAAGCTTGAGCATAAACAAAAACTAAACATTATATCCGATCTACTTGCGGTAAGATAAAGCAATGATCTTATTATAGACCTATAAAGTTTAGTATCAACACATTTACCTCATTCATCTTTATCAAGCTTTATTGAAGTACTCATTGGTGTTGATTGAGGCTTTAAGTCCTCTATTTTAAACTTCTTGAGCATGTCCTTGAAGTATTTGGCTTGATTAATGAATATGTCATTTTGAGTTTGCTTGATTTGGAGCCCTAAAAAGAAGTTGAGCTCACCTATCATGCTCATCTCAAATTCACCTTGCATAATCTTAGAAAATTCTTAACAAAGAAGTTCATTAGTAGCACCAAATATAATATCATCTACATAAATTTGTACTACTAAAATGTCTTTGTCTTTACTTTTTATGAACAAGGTGGTGTCAACTTTGCCTCTTCTACAGTCATTTTCAATTAAAAATTTGGAAAGTCTTTCATACCAAGCTCTAGGAGCTTGCTTTAAACCATATAAAACTTTAGACAATTTGAAAACATGATTTGGAAAATGTGGATTTTCAAAACCGGGAGGTTGTTCAACATAAACTTCTTCATTTATAAGACCATTTAAACATGCACTTTTGACATTCATTTGGAAAAGTTTGAAATTGTTTGAACATGTAAAGGCTAATAACATCCTAATTGCTTCTAACCTAGCTACCGGTGCATAAGTTTCATCATAGTATATACCTTCCTCTTGGCTATATCCTTTGGTAACTAATCTAGCCTTTTTCTAACAATATTGCCATTTTCGTCAAGTTTATTTCTAAATACCCATTTAGTTCCTATAGTTGGATAATCACTAGGTCTATCAACAAGATTCCATACTTGATTCCTTTCAAATTGATTTAGTTCTTCTTGCATAGCCGTTATCCAAAATTCTTCATTTAAAGCATTATCAATGTTCTTAGGCTCTATGCAAGAAATGAAAGCAACATAGTTACAAGTATTTCTAATTGAAGATCTAATGATTACCCCTTTAGATGGATCACCAATGATGTGTCCGTCCTTAACATATGAAAGCTCTCTTAGGTGGCTAGATTCTCTTTCAACATGAGTTGGTTCTTGAAGTTCATCAATTTTGAGTTCTTGAACCGATTCACTCATGCCTTGATCTTCATGTGATGCTTGATTTTGCTCAATTTGATAAATTTCTAAATCATCAAAATCAATAGATTCCTTTCTAGAAGTAGAGTTAAATTCATAAAAAAATAACATGTATAGATTCTTCCATAACAAGGGTTCTCTTGTTAAAAATTATATAAGCTTTAGAATGAGTGGAATATCCAAGAAAAATACCTTCATCACTTTTGGCATCAAATTTTCCTAAAGTTTCTTTTCCATTATTCAAAACAAAACATTTACAACCAAAAGGATGAAAATGACTTATGTTAGGCTTTCTTCCTTTAAAAAGTTCATAATGAGTTTTCTTTAAAATAGGTCTAACTATAACTCTATTTATAATACAGCAAGAAGTATTTATGGCTTCCGCCCTAAAAAGTTCATAATGAGTTTTCTTTAAATGACTTATGGCTTTTCACATAACATGGTTCTAGCCATTTCCTCTAAAGTCTTATTTTTCCTTTCAACAACTCTATTTTGTTGAGGAGTTCTAAGTGCCGAAAAGTTGTGACTAATACCATGTTCATTACAAAAATTATCAATGCCAAGGTTTTCAAATTCTTTTCCATGATCACTTCTTACACTTGAAATTGAATATCTCACTTGGTTTTGAATCATTTTACAAAAAATAATAATTTTTTCTAAAGCTTCATCTTTTGAAAACAAAAAGAAACCCCATGTATATCTAGAATAGTCATCAACAATAACAAATCCATATTGTTTACCTCCTACTCATAGTTCTAGTTGGCCCAAAAAGGTCAATATGAATAAGTTGGATTACTCTAGATGTAGAAACTATATCTTCAGATTTAAAAGATGCTCTCCTATGTTTACCTTCAACACATGCATCACATATTTTATCAATGTCAATAGAAAATTTAGGCATACCAACAACAAGTTCATTTTTAATAAACTTTGAAATAACACTCATGCTTGCATAACCTAATCTTCTATGCCATAGCTAACACATATTTTCATTATTAGCCACAAAACAAACATTAAAGGAAGATATGTCATCAAAATGCACCATAAAAATATTATCTACTTTATGTCCTACAAAAAGAATTTTATTATTTACAATATCTATAACTTTTCATCCATTGGACTCAAATATTACTTTGAATCCCTTGTCACAAAGTTGACTAATACTAAGGAGGATATGCTTAAGACTTTTGACATAAAGCACATTTTTAATAAGAATGAAAGAATTTATACCTATAGAACCAATACCTTTAATAAGTCTTTTGGAGTTATCACCAAATGAAACTTCTCCTCCATACTTTGGTGTTAGTTCCATGAAATGGCTTTTTTCACCAGTCATGTGTCTAGAGCATCCACTATCAAGGTACCATGAGTTCTTCTTAGAGTTGCTTGCCTTGAAGCAATGCTCTTCCTCCTACAAACATAAAGTTAAACTTTGGATTTTGGTACCCAAACTTTCTTAGGTCCAATAGCATTAGTCCTAAAAATTTTTGTTCCCTAAGGAATCCACTTCTTTAAAGCTTCCTCATTTTGAGGTGTGTTTAATCCTTTTGGAATCCACACACTCTTAGTGAATTTACTTCTAGATGTGAGTTTCCTTAAAGAACAAACTTGCCTATCATGTCCCTTTTTATGACAATGAGTACATACAAGTGAGGCATCATAAATATAGCTTGGTTTCTCAAAGAAATTTTTAAATTTAGTTTCTTTTTGTAAATTTACAAAATCTAAGCCACTCTTATCAAAGAAAACTCTTTGAGATTCAAGCATATCATTTAACTTTTGTTACCCCATTTGAAACATAGAAAATGAATTTTGCAAGTTTTCATCCGTTAAAATTAAATCATCAATTTGAGCTTGCATATCATTAAATTTCTTTTCCCTTTCCTCTTTAACTATGATTAGAGACTTATTTTCCTCCTTAAGTTTTGAAATCATTTTCTTATGTTTAAAGTTCATAGTCTCAAAATATCGAATGCATCTTGTAACTCTTCAAAAGTATATTCATTTAATTCACTAGAGTTTAGAGTTACCTTTTGTTCTTCAATAGTCATAAGGCATAGTTAGGCAACTTCATTTTCTTCCTCCTCATCGGATGAGTCACTATCACCCCAAGTTGTCATCATGGCTTTGTTCTTTTGTTTTGATGTCCCTTTCTTCTTCAATTGTGGAAAATCAAATTTCATGTGACCCAACTTTTTGCACTCATAGCAAATGATTGGGTCCTTTTCCATTTTGCTTGATTCACCCTTGATGATGTCTTTTCTTGGAAATCTTTTGGCTTTGTTTAATTTTATGAATCTTTTGAATTTCCTTGCCAACATAGCCATCTCTTCCTCATCATCATCATCATCATTGGAATCTTCATCCTTCTCATTACTTGTCGATTTGAAGGCAACTCCCACTTTTTTTGGCACTTCCTTTGTTACTTTTGTATGGTGGTTGATCTTCATCTCGTATGTCAACAAGGAACCAATAAGCTCATCAAGGGAGAGTAAATTGAGATCCTTTGACTCTCCTATTGCTGTTACTTTTGGCTCCCAAGATGTTGGAAGACTATTCAACATCTTCTTCATCATCTCTTTGTTGAGATAAACCTTCCCAAGAGCTTTAAAAGCATTGATAATGTTGGTGAAGCGATCGGACATCTTTTTGATTCCTTCATCCGGTTTTACCTTAAATAATTCATAATCAAGGGTGAGAAGACTTATCTTTGATTTCTTAACTCTACTTGTTCCTTCATGGGTGACTTCAAGTTTGTCTCATTTTTCTTTGGCATTGTTGCACAAGGAGATTGTATGGTACTCATTTGAACTAAGAGCACAAAATAGAGCGTGCATGGCTTTCGTATTCAATTGCACCAACTTGATATCATGATCATCCTATTCATCCTATTCTTTTGGAATAGCTACACCTTCGACCCTCTTCATTGGAATGGACGGCTCATTTGTGATTATTCTACAAACTTTATAGTCATTAGCTTGGACGAATAACTTCATTCTTTTTCTCCAATAAGAGCAGTTAGTTCCGTTGAATAGAGGAGGCCTCATGGTAGAGTGCCCTTTTCCCACCATGATAGAGTTTTGCTTCAATGTCATGAAGCACATCTCTTGACTTGTGGTCTCTATCTTGGATAACTTTCGGATTTTTTCTCTTGGTTGTAAGATCGTCTTTAGAGTACTAGCTCTGATGCCAATTGTTATAATCGAAATACACCAAGAGGGGGTAAATTGGTGTTTTTAAAAAGTTTCGATAAATTGAGAAATGAAAACGACTCAATAATTTATAGTGGTTCGGCTTCAATTGCTTACGCTATTACCTTAGCTTTCCTCAACTAAGGATTTCCCAAATCCACTAGATTTGAACCTTTAAGGGCAATGTTTAACCTTACAAATCTCTATCTTTTCAAAGGTAAGATAGAACCACTATCCCTTAAGGTTTTCTACCCAAAACCTTAAGTAACACCTCACAAAATAAGAGAAAATAAGAATGAATGAGAATGTACCTCCAAAAGGCAAATGATCAACAAATAAGCATTCTCACACAAAGTTACAACACTTGAAAGAATGATTGAAAACTTAACCCACAACTGTGTACAATAAAAGTTTGCTAGAAGATTGATGAAAGATGGAAAAATGAGTTCTTCAAAGTTAAGCACTTGTTTCTTGTTTTTGTTGACTTCAATGGGGAGCCTTGACCTTGTATTTAAACCTAACAACCTTGTGGACGTTTGTATCCGTTAGAAATAAATTAGAGACGTTGCAGCCATTAAAACCAGCATTTAATGCAGACAGCAGCTTCGTTGTTCCGGTAAAAGAAGACTTGTATCGGTAGAAGCCTTCGTAAAATATGATTGTTGGAGTCATTGTACCGGTAGATCCCAACTTGTATCGATAGAACTCTGAGGGTTTCATTTGGTATTGATAGAACCCATCAGAATGTCGGCAGAAGTGCAGGGGATGCTAAACTTTGGCTACTAACTTGACTTGTTTCGATAGAAGCCTTCACGGTATCGGTAGAAGTCCCAGGCCACAACTTCTTTGCTCTCTGGAGTTTGTTCTACCGGTAGAAGTCATGGTTGTATCGGTAAAAGTCAGACAGGTATCGGTAGTTTGTCCTGTTCTACGGGTAAAAGTCTGAAGCATTTACAAAGGTTTTTCTACCTTGTGTTGTACCGATACTTTTCCACTAAATATCGGTAGAAGTCTTTCAGAGTTCAAAAATTGTGTTAAAAACTAAGTTATTTCAAGGCATTTTAAGAGTTTATTTGTCCAGCACTTTGAAAATTAATTTGAATGACTTATGAACAAGTTTTGTAAATTTAAGTAGGGATTTTTAATGTACTTTTTGTTATATCAAAATACTTGAAAAACTAGGGCTAACATAAACTTTGTGAAAGTTGTGGGAAAATAGTAAAATAAATTGATGTGAAATAGAACATGTTAAAAGAAAGCTTAATTGAAGTGAAATATGGTAATGAAATAGATATAAAGTGATGTTGAAGTGAGATTATAGTAAATATTATATGTTCATGATGTTAAGGATTAAAATGTAGCCTCTGTGAAATTTATGATTGAAATAAGAAAAGTGAAGAGCATGTTAATTAGATATGTGAAATATGACATTATGATGAATTTTTTTATTGAAGTGTTATGTGGTCGTAATTTTGAATGAAGGGTGAAACTATAATGATATTATAACAATTATTGAATTTTTATAATATTAAGAACTAAATTTTAAGATGTTCAGAAATGACTATAAGTATTAAAAATGTTGAAAAGAATTATTCAAGTGAAAAGTTACATGGAAGAGAACTTATTTAAAGTGTCTACTATTGGGTATTGAATTTCGTGGCAAAAAGACTAAATTAAAAATTATATGAAAGTTCTATGTGTTATTATTTTACAATTGAAAAATATGTAGAGTGCAAAATATATGATGTATTATGGACAAAAAATTTAGTGAATAAAATATCATGATTATTGTTATTGAAATTGCAAGTATTCTTTAAATCATGAAAATAAGGATTAAAAATAAGTGTAAAAATATAGTTAAATTGTGAAAATCGTGAAATAAATATTAGTATAAATAAAGACCGTGAATAGTTCTGAAATGGAAAAGAAAAACTAATATTTTTCAAAATCTTAATCGTTTGATTGATTAAAGTAGCATTTTTTTTTTTTGTAATGAAAATGTCAATTGAATGATGTGATAGACAGAAAAAGGTATAAACACTAAAGGGATCGAAATTTTTTTCTTAAGGGACCAAACTCAAAATTCCAAACCTTTTTAGAGTCTCCCAAAGGCAACCCAAATCAAAACTATCTAAATGAAGTTGAGGTATACATTGATTTAATTAGATAATTTTTATATTTGTGTTTGTTTATGTTATTAACTTTTTTTTTGTTATTAGTGTTATTTGTGTTCACTATAAAAAATTTTATTGAGTTAATATTACGGATTAATAATTGGATATCAATTTTTAAATGGAAAAAGATTGACACTAGTTGCTTAGCCCTCTTAATCTTATTATTATTTTAATATAATAATGCTTTTTTAATTATTTTTTAATATAATATTAGAAATTATTTACACGTGTATGCATGTAGAAACCGCACATTTAGAAAGTAGAGGTGTGTTTAAAAATATCATATAATAAATAATGAAATCTATGATTTGAAACTAATTAATAATAACAAATGAAAAATGTATGGTATTAAAATGAAAAAGATAAATTAAATTGTGAGTAAAACAAATTTTAAACACATAAACACATTAGATTAAGAATAATAAATAAGTACAATCATTTATCATGGCGCTGTCATCAATCTTGAGTTGGTGTTGATTCAATCAATAACATTATTAATACTAGAATTCTATCAAACACGTATGCATGTGAAAACTGCATATTTATAATGCAAATGTGTGATTAAAAATAACATACAATAAACAATGAAATGTAGGTTAGAAGCTAATTAATAATAATGCGTTAAACTTGTATGGAGAAGCGATTGTATGAAACTATGATTTCATGTCATCCCGATCCCTTTCAATAGAAGAATAAAAAATTAGATTTTTCTTCTTGATTTTTTGCTTTTTAGTTGGATTTGAATTTTTCAGGAGGAAAAAGATAAAAATTAGGAGGAAAAATCTGATTTGTCACTCCCTTATTGAAAAGGGATAAGGATGACATGTAATCATGGATTCATACAATCCTTTCTCACTTTATGATATAAAAATAAAAATATATACTAAAATAAAAACGTATAAATAACATCAAAATAAAGCTTTGGTTGATTGATGAAAGAAATAAAACATGAATATTAAAATAGGCTTAATGCTTTAAAAGGCGCTCGAACTTTTTCGAAAGAATCAGTTAAGCCCTTACAACTCCTTTGCACCCAATTGAGCCCCAAACTAAAAAAATGGCCAAATAAGCCATTTGACTAATGTTGACCGTTACAGAGCTGACGTGGTTGTTTATAGCGTTGATATGGCGCTCCACGTCAACGACAGTTGCTAACATCAATTGCCACATCAACAAAAAATAAAAAATTGAAAAGGAATATTTAATTTTTTTTTTGCTAGAATGAATTAAGACACATAATTGTCCAGGTTCATTCATCTCAAAGCTTAATTTTTAAAAATAATTTTTAATTTTTTATAAATTTATTATTTTATAAAAAATATTAAAAATTTATAAAATATTGAATAAATTTCAAATAATTATTAATTAATAATTTATAAGAAAAATCTAAAAGTTAAGTCAAGAATAAATTTGGACATATAATTGTCCAGATTCGCATAAAAAATATTAAAAAAATAATATTCTTTAAAAAATTGATGTGTATCAATGTTTTATTCTATTGGTACTTTGTAGGGATGTATAAAAAATATTTTTTTATAAAATAAATAACTATAAATAATTTTAAATTATTAATCATATGTGTAAAGTTTTTTTTTAAATGTATGAATATATCCAATTATTTAAACCGTTTAGGTTAGAAAATAATTGATACCTACAGATAATTGGTATACTTTTTTAATTGGGTATATTCATACATTAAAAAATTTATACATACGATTAATAAAATTGAAATTTTTTATATTTATTTTATAAATATTTTTATTTTTTATACACTAAAAGGTAACAATAGAATTAAATCATTGATACAATATACTTTTTTAAAATAAAATTAATTTTTAATACTTTTAAACTTTCTATTATTTAGAAAAAAAAAGTCTTAAATGAATTTAAACATATTGTTGTCCTGATTCAAAGTGAATCTGGATAACCTTATTTTTAGAATATTTTGGACTTAACTTTTAGATGGTTTTTAAATTAATTTTTTTATTTTTTATTTTTGAACTTTATTTAATATTTTTTATAAATTTTAATATTGTTTTAAAAATTTATAAAAATATATATATATATATATATTTTTAATTTAAAAAAATAACTTAAGCTTTAAAACAAATGAACCTGAACAATTATATATCCAAATCATCTCAATAAAAAATTTAAATAAATTTTTTAAAAATTTTGAATATATCAGCACCATTAACAATCATGTCAGTGCTGTAATCAATGTTAGTCAAAGGGCTTATGGCCAGTTTTGTTAGTTCAGGGGCTCAATTAGGTGTAAAAAGGTCACAGTTAGAGTTGATCGTGGGTCGGGTCGGGTCGGGTTCAGACCGAACTTCAATAAATTTTTAGGCCCAATTGCTAGGCCCGGGTCCGGCTCAGTCCGAAAAATGAGTCTAAAATTTTGTCCAAGCCCGACCCGAATTATAGAAGTCAAGCCCGAGCTCGACCCAGCCCATATTAATTTTTTTAGATTATTTATTATATACAATAAAATTAAAAAATATATAATATATCAAATAAACTTAAAAACATTAAAACGAACTTTAAAAAAAATAAATTAAAAATAAATTAAAAATTATTTATATTAAGATAGTTGCAAATAAAGTAGTAAAAAATTAATAATAAAACATAAGTTCTACAATATTCAAATAATATTTAAAAAAAGCGAAACAATAGTAAAAAGTCATAAAAATAACATTCAAACAACCAAAATGACAACCAAAACAGTAGCAAAAATAAAAGCAAAACAGCAACAAAAATAGCAATAAAAACAGCAACAAAAACAGCAATAAAAATAGCAACAAAAATAACAACATCAAAACAGTAAAAAAAAAAAACAATACCAAAACAGCAAAAAATAGAAACTAAAACAGTAAAAAAACAATGCCAAAATAACAATATAATTTTTTTATTAAAAATGGTTAATTTATTCAGGTCAAGTCGGATAGGGTCGGGTCAGGCCAAAAAACTCTTACTTGAGGCTCAGCCCATTTAGAAAATAGGTCTCACTTTTTGTCTAAGCCCATTTTTCAAGTTTATATTTTTGTCCAAATCCCCCCATTTTTCAGGTGAGCGTTCAGGTCAGGTCGGGTGGCCCAACCCATGATCAAGTCTAATCACAGGGGCTTAATTAATTTTTTTAAAAAGTTTGAGGGCCTTTTAAACCATTAAACCTAAAATAAAAAATGTATAAATAACATCAAAATAAAGCTTTAATTGATTGATAAATTTAAGATTTTACTAATTTAGTTGACATGAACTCAAATCCTAATGGATTTTTTAAAATAAAAAGATTAAAATATCCTCAAATAATAAAATTTATTTTAATTACGTAAAGATATTTCTATATTTTTCCTAACCGAGTTGGTGCTCGATTGACTCGTGACACCAACTCAATCATATGCTTAAATAATAGTATAGATAAGTATTTTTTAATAAATATATATATATATATATATATATATATTCTTACTTATAATTTAACATTAATTTAAATTTACATATATTTTAATAATTTATTATATAATTCAATTTAATGTGCTTAATAATCACTAACAAGTGTTATATACAATGGCAAAATACATTGCATGCCTAGTGGGAGACATTGGTTCAAATCTTAGAATGACATTGTTGGTAGGGGTGAGTATTCAATCGAGTCAAGTTGAATCGAGTAAAAAATTTAGTGTTAGTTGAGCTAACAAATCCTATTTAGTAATTGAACTCAATTTGAATTTTTTTTTCGAATCGAGTCAAAAAATTCTGAGTCGAGTTAATTATTTATACTCAATGTTGTATTTATATAGACCAATTGTTTAATTAGTAGATGAAGTATAAGATTATTTAACTTCATAAACAATATAATGATTTTACCTTTTAACTTAATAGGTAAATGACTTATCAAAAAAAAAAAAATTTGCATTTTAACTTAATGATTTTGACTTTTAACTTTAGAAAAAATAATCAAAACGATGTAGTTTTATCTTTTTTTTATTCAGATTTTTTGATAACTCAAATTGTATAATTCATATTAGAGTTAAATCGAAAAATTTGATTTTTTTTTTATTCGAATTAACTCGAACCATTTAATTCAAAATTTGAAATTTTTATTTAGTTTTTCGAATCGAATCGAATTGTACCCAACCCTAATTATTGGGAGAAAAAAAAAAGAAAAACAGATACAAACAATTGAAGATATTAGTACAAAAAATTGCTATCTATGCCCCTACAAGTAATATTAGTTCAACTTTTCACTTTCCATTATAGAAGATGATCCTCGAAAAAAGTATAAAAATACATTTACTCCCGAGTTTGGGTAACAAAAGCATAGGATTGTGGTGGTGGTAAACAACAAGTAAGGGTTTGTTTAAGATTGTATCTTGTTCAAACATATGCTAATCTTGATAACTTGTGAAGAGATTTATACTGAGTAAATATGTAGCTTACCTTACCTAATCCAACCCATCCATCAATATTGGGCAGCCGGGCTTGGTAGCCGTTTCTTTCTTCCACCAAAGCTCATGTCCCGCACCAAACTTGGAAGGCAGCACTGCGCAGACTCCGCTGCTTTCACGTCTTTCCTTGGGACGTATCCCCTGTGTGGTGTCGCTTTACTACTTCCAGCAGCTGAGTTCCCATCATCATCATCATCATCATCCAAGCTCTCACGAAATAACTCGATTAGTTGCTTCTTTGTATCAGTTGGAGACTCTCCATGTGCATCCACTGCACCCTCCATCGAATGGTTGCTTTTCTGGTGGTTTGGACTGTTCCCGGAAGAAGAGGCGGAATCTGTATGGAAACAAGCATTACCCCAACTCAAAACCACTTACAAAAACCCTGCCGCCACTATGTTACTCGGACTCCAAGAGTCCAATGCGAGTGTCTGACTCTTATATTTTGAGGATCTTACTTCATATCCATATGCAATGTTTGATTCAACTATAGAGGGGAAACGTAGTTAGGGGAGACTCTCACCACCATTGGTACTGAAGAAATCTTCAAAGTCGGACTCTAACCAGGGCTGGGAATCAAAAAAGCTCTCCTCTGTTTTACCTGGAGAGAAATTATAGGCACACTTCAATTACACGTGCTAAACATGACCCAATTTTACATAAAGCATTTATGGAGCAAAATATCCACACCATCTTGAATCCTGCAAAGATATTGCCATTGCATGCATGATTAATCATCATGCCATTACACTTTGCTTCATACATCAACATATCTTGTAAAATGAGTAAATCTCAAATAGTTCCTTGTTCTAGGAAACATGTGCCTGCAGGAGAATATTTGATATTCCAGTGATAACATATACAATAAGAAATAAAAGGGCCATTTTTTACTGAAAGATCACAGAACATACTATAGTTGCTGACATAATTAGAGACGATTTACTCAAGATAATCTTGTTTGAGTATTTACTTAAGAGCAAAGGGACAAGTAGGTGAGGACTTGGGATTCTCAACTTCATATCAGTCCTCTCTTTCTTGGTTAGAAGTTAGGACAGTAACTTTCAACTCTGAAAAAAGACACAAAAAATAGGAAGATACCATGAATAAACACTGTTTCCCTTGTTTGAAATAAGAAAAAAACAGCAAAATTTCTAATTTGGCTAATGTGAGTGGTCCAAAGCCAAAGGGTTCTGAGCCAAATAGTAAAAGACTGTCCCGATCAGTCAAGCAGATTGCAGTCAGTCCAAAGAGCAAAGAACAGATAAGAGTTTCCAACATTTATTTTATATTGTATATATCTGATAAATGAGATCAAACCTAGGCACTGATTTAAAACCTAAAGTGAGGGCAACCCATGATTATAAAGGAATGAAGAAAGGCAAGTTAGAAACATACCCATTTCTGGAAAACTAGTTTCTCGTTCCATTGATGAAGGCTGAAGCCTGGAATCGTATCCAACACTTGAGGGCTCCCTTCTAACATTGTTCTCCTTAATGGGTGATTGAATTCGGGCACTAAGATCCATGTCTGCAGGATCTTTGTTCTTGTAAACTGTAACACAATTCCCCATGTCTTTTTTGTTTTCTCCTCCTCTACTCAACCATGAGACAGAAGGTAGCACTTTAACTAAGCCTGTGTTTTCCTTCAATGCAAGGAAACAAGGAAATGGGGTATTAATATTAAGCTTTAAGCTTGAATTCATTCACTCAACCATATTGTAAGGAGGGAGGGGGAGTTGGGAGTTGATTGGTCTTGAAAGCAAAGTAATGGCACTTGCAGGCATGGGTCCATATTCAATGACCCCTTTATTTACTACTTTGTATACTGTGTTATCTTTGTTTGATTGGTATCTTCTCTTGCTATACTTCTGGAAAAGCATTAAAAGTCTGCTCGGCTCCATTATATTCCTCTTTTCCATTTATTAAAATTTTCCTTTTTCCCCATTCAAGATTTTCTCACCATTTTTTTTTTTTTTTACTTTGTATGCATCATTCAATATATATACTGTATACCAAAATAGAAGCGTCAAACACAAAAGCTAAAAATTTCGGCATTTAATTGCTTCATTTAAGTTTTAAACTCCACACTCGAAAGTTAGTGTTTTGAATTAGGGTAAACTATAAAAATAATCATTTTTGTTTGTTTCAGATTATATTTTAGTTAGAAATATTACGTTTTAGTTATTTACATTATCTTTTTGTTACGAAGTAGTCATTCTACCGTTAAGCTCCGTTACCTCCCTAACGGTAATCCTATGTGACAGTTCAAATGAGTTTTAAATGCCAACTTGGTTGTCAACTAGATTTTGACTGCAAAATTTATTCCCGTCCCAATTGGACGTCCAAGTTGACATTTAAAACCTATTTAGACTGCCACATAGGATTGTTGTTAGGGAGATAACGGAGCTTAACAGTAGAGTGATCATTTTGTAATAAAACGATAACATAAGAGACTAAAACATAACATTTCAAATATTAATAACTAAAATGTAATCTGAAGCAAACAAAAGTGACTATTTTTATAATTTACCCTTTGAATTATTTAACATTGCTTTTTTTCTCCATGAAAGAAGAAAATTTCAAACCTAATAGACTGATTACAGTTAATAATACAAATTCTAATAGTATACAAACTTTGGTATGGTTGAGTGGTTTGTGGCATTAACAAAAGAAATGGGAAGAGAAAAGCAAAAGCAAAAGCAAATGTTAGGGTAATTAACTATTTGTGAGCTGACCTAATATTGGGCAACAATGATGAAGGCTGAGGTCCACCACAAATTAATTGTTTACGACTTTAGTGATGATGAAGAATCCGATAGTTTTCTTGCATGTCTTGTCTCTTTCGGGCAGTTGCATTTGCCCTTGCAAACATTAAATCCTTCCGTTTGACAAAATTCAACTGAATTGGAACATGCAACAGACTGCCAAATTCACAAACTAAGTGTCCTACATGATATTCTTCACCATATTTTGTTTTTTTTCAAGAGTTCCATTGAATAAAAATGTACTTATAAAACATTAACGATTTTCAAGGTTCTATTCGTTTTATTTATATTTTGATTTATAAAAAAATCTTAATAAATAAAAACTTAATGATTGTTAACGTTTTGTATTGACGAAAATAATTCATTGAACATTACGTGGGGGAATAGAAAAAGTATCAAATTCTATAAGAAACTTTTACAGTAATTCTTTATAGAATAAACTTTAAATATTAGAAGATGAAAGGGGATAAAAACTTTTTGTTTCTGAGTTGGTGTTGTGTCTTGATATATCTTTGTATTTTTTAGTATGTGATGTAAATGAAATTCCGTTCATGTAGAAGTTGAAACAAAACAGCCAACGAGTATGGAAATCCCATCGATTGTTTTGGTATATGTATTTCTTGCGGGAAATGAATGAAGAGAGGCTTCCTGGCCTGTTTGATTGCCTCTTGGACGACTTCTCCCCGAACAAAGAACTTGTTTTATGGCAAAGAGGTGACAATGAATGTGGACTACAACAAGTACATCCTCATAGAGTTGAAGTTCGAGAGGAGATTTGATTTTTCTATTGAGTGGATACGCTTTTTTACTAAGAAATTTTATTAGCACTCGCGTTTACAAGATGAGCATAAAATGATAAACTGAAAGAGATATTGGTGATCTCTTTAAAAAATGTCTTCAAGATGGTTTTCAAAACAACGTGAATGTGCCCTTATCGTCCTATGCTTTTCCCCTTTTACATCAAGTATGGGATAGTCAAGTGTCTTCAGGGGGTGACCTCAAAGCCCATCTACTATATTACAAAGTTCTGCCACCTACCCAATTACAACGGGCAAGTATTGTAACACATCTTACCCGACCTAAAAATTGGATATGAGTATGATGTGTTACAACTTAGAATCAAAAGAATTTTTAATCAAATCATTCAACAGCGAAAGCTTTGTAAAACTTTATAGATTTATGAGTATAAAACGTACGATGAATTGTTCCCTTACAAAAGTTTCAATGTGCATCATTGGTAGTTAAAACAACATTCAAATCCATTTGGCGTATAGGTTCAAAAAGGAAATCTCATGGAACAAAATATATTAGATTTAATACAAGCATTGAACGTTTCATAAAACTCACATAAAACAATATCCTGACAAAAGTAGAAGATTGTTATACAAGTTGATTTCAAAAATATATACACGTCACCCCCAGCGGTTTTCTGGCGTAATCCCTTCAATAGAATTCCTTCCTTCAAACAACAAGCCTGAGAAGGAAAAGATAACAGAGTAAGTTTAAATGAACTTAGTGAATTCCAAGATAAAGAGAGAACACATAAGTCTTACACATAGATGCTCAATATAATACCAAACCTTTCAGAGGGGTTTACACTAGAGAATGCAGTGATGTGATCCTGTAACTCCTTAATTTGTGCGTGTCGCTTACCCACCATAGTAGAATACCAAGAATGAAATGTTGAGTTAACCTGTCGTCATTTGTTTTGGATGCAATCTGTTGAAGTGTCCCAAATCCATTGAATATGCATGCCCTTATCCTTCTGATTATCCCAACAAGCCTTAAACTTCAATTTCCAACAAATGCCCAAGTTGCAACTCAGTGTAAATTCTATATCCAATAGTAAAGGGTAGTGATATGAAACATCGGAAACAAGATGACACAACCGATGCATATGGAAAGAAAAGCCACCGATCCTTGTATGCTATAGCTGGATCCAAATGCTCCAGAAAAAGTGTATCAAGGTGATGGTTTTGCTCCCGAAATTGGTCCATATGTCGTGCACATTGTAATTCCCATTTAGTTTCTCAAAAGACCATAAGATCTCCTTGAAATTGCCAATACAAATCCAAGGTGAAGAACTACGAGATTGAAGCTTGCAAAGCAAAGTCCAAGCATATCCACAACCACTAACTCGTGGTTCCTTATACACTCTAGTAAACCTCCAAGCTAGGCAATCCACCTCACCTGAAACCTGCATATCAATATGATTAGGAGAATAATGGAGCAATGACAAATAAATTATACCCTTCCACCACACAGCCAAACCACCCCATTTATCATTAACACTCAAACACAATACACACTGAAATCCACAAAATCATTGAGTACCAAAGTAACCTACATTAGGTAGCTTTGTCTCGCATAGAAAAACCACATTGTTGGCTTTCTTCAAATATTAAAATTAATGATGAAACCAACGATGATTGATCGCTTTCTACACCCACAGCGCTCATCATCATCATATCATCAATTGTCATTATTACTTGAATTTGATGCTCGACAACCGTGTATTAGAGATTAACTACATGCCTCAATAACGTCTTGCATGATAAGCTAAGACCCTAAAAATGTTATAGAAACTGTGGTGAATGCCAACTCGAATGTTTGATTTAAAACTTTCTCAACACATTTGAAGGTTTATCACGTGACACCAAAACTTAGCTATCTCAAACCTAATACCCACAATTTCTTATATTTTTTTTTTCGATGTTTTCGCTATCACAACTCAATGATATGTCAGCCAAGACACTTGGAATATTTTTATAATGACAACGTTAATGGGCGGTAGTTACTAACGTAAAAGTCAAGCAACAAAGTTACCGTTTGTTATATGGTTGGGTTTTCCGGTGAAGTGTTACATTGCAATTGCAAAGGCCAAAGAAGATCAGTTTTTTTTTTCCCGCCTTTTTTAATGAACCCACAAATTACCCGAGTCAAGTAATTCAAAATCTTTATTCAGTTTTTATTTATTTTAACAATTTTTTTAAAAAGTTTATAATTTGAACTAAATTTCAACATAAGTAGTAAACTCATTTTCATTGGGTAAACGAATTTCATGTGGAGTGAAGCTCCAAGATTGAACTTGAATCAAATTTCAAGCCTCTAATGTCAAGTTCAACAAAACATCTTCCATATAATTCACCATATAACTTCAAGGAGACTATACCTTGCAAAGTTGGATTTTCTTTTATACAAATATATATACATATACATTCTCTCAACCTGGAGATAAAAGAAGGAATTTACATATATTAAAATTCAAATTTCAAATATGCCGAACACCTCAAACATGTGAATACATGAATCAATCAAAGGTAGCTTTGGGTAACAGAAAATTTGTTCTATTTCATCAAATTAATCATAGCATGATAAAAAGGCAAAAAGTTTTATTACTCCTAGTAGTAGTAGGCCTATTCACAAAAACCACACGCCACCTCCATAAACATTGAACATTATACAAACAAGAGTAAAGCAAAATGAATAGCAGACTTAGATCTACATACACACACAAATACCGTAAAAACTTTTCGTGACCAAAAATTCTATGAGCTGAATCGTCTAAAATTGTTCCAACTTGAAAACGAAACACTTCACAATATATCCATGGCGGATTTATTCTAGCTATTGATCCCTAGTTTCTTTAAACACACCTTATAAAATTTTTTAAGTTTTTTCATATATGCAAAAGATCATATCTTTATATCTATATCCGAACATACAATGAAAACAGATGTAAAAGAAACTAAAGTAAATAGGACATGACAATACAACAATTTCACAGATAGCAAATATGTTAATATGATAAGCTTCTCTAGTTTTGATTGATAGGAAGGATAAAATTAAACAGAAAATAAATGAGTAAGAAAGTGTTTATGATACATAAATGAATGAAGAAATCAACGTGGACTATAGTGTTAGCAATATCTCTTGCATCAAAATTATCACCAATGATGAAAAGAAACTAAAGTAAATAGGACATGAAAATACAACAATTTCACAGATAGCAAATATGTTAATATGATAAGCTTCTCTAGTTTTGATTGATAGGAAGGATAAAATTAAACAGAAAATAAATGAGTAAGAAAGTGTTTATGATACATAAATGAATAAAGAAATCAACGTGGACTATAGTGTTAGCAATATCTCTTGCATCAAAATTATCACCAAATAAATGAGTGAGAAAGTGTTTATGATACATAAATGAATAAAGAAATCAACGTGGACTATAGTGTTAGCAATATCTCTTGCATCAAAATTATCACCAATGATGAACATCTAATTCACAAAGATAAAGGAATAAAACCCCACCACGGTAGAAATTGTAGAATATCAACAGCATATTAAAAATGGAAGAAGATATACTCTTAAGGAACCTAGGGAAAAACAATGCTACCAAGTTTTTGCCATCATTTTCAGCTTATCTCTGTCTTACTTTTAGGTCTTTATCATCCTATCAGCTACCCAATTCCAAAATATATATACATAGAACCCAAACTTAATCTGACAATTTTAAGACAGACACTGATATTAAGCATATTCTTAGGCATGGATGGAGAAGATGGGATGAGAACTTGGAGCTTTCGCTACGAAGACTACAATAATAGAAGAGCGTTTTTGCGGAGCTATCCTCTCCATTGGGGCGAAGATGAAGACAATCAAGAAACAGTGGCTGTCACCAAAGAAAACATAACAGCAAAGAAGCCTACGAAGAAGATTATCCTAGCTGCATGTCACTGGAGTGGTGAAAAGGTCGTGGTTTTGAGGAGATTCAAGCATAGGCTCACTGCTTATATAATGGCTTGTATTTCTATCCACTATAAGTCATCTACTGCCCTGATTTCAGTTTGATCTATTTCTTTAACCCCATCTCATATCTTCAAAATTGCATGACTTGCATAGGGCAAGTGGCAGGCATATGTATGTTGCCAGGTACGATTAAAAAGAACATAAATGCTTAGTGCACAATTTCAGATTTCATTAGAGCAAAACCAAAACTAGACATTGTATAGTCTCATGTCCTTTTTCCTATCCCCCCCCACCCCAAATGCAAAATCTGATTTTATGGAAAAGATAGGAAAATGAATCCAAAACTTAATCCAGTTGGTTCATGCAAACTACCTTTAAGAGGTGACATCTAGTAAATCTGAAGTTTGAATTTCAGCATCTGCAACTCCTTTCTCTATCCTTATGTTATGGCCTCCTTTGTACAAAAAAAAAAAAAGGTAAATTAGATTGATCAAAAGAATTGAGTTTTTAATAGAACAGTTTGGAAGAAGAAGAAGAAGAAAGGCTAGGAGATTTAATAATCTAATGAAAGGAATCAAACTTGGCAATCATTGTTGTCCATCCATTATAGCCTTTAGGTCCACTAGTAATGGCAGCACACAAGATAAACTGAAAATTAATGCTAGGATAAATTTCAGGTAAAGTTTGTATATAGTTCTCGGAAGTGTTATTGAAACTCTTTTCATCATACAAACCCTTTAAACATGTCAATTTTAGACAGGAGATACATTTTTCCACATGGAAGAAATGAATCCCACTATTGAACATGCAGAAGGCGCTTGTGCTCAGAAAAATATTATTGACACCCCCATTATGAAGCATCCTACAGCCACCCAAGGACTTAAACGTTCACCTGATTCAAGAATCGTTCATGTTAGTCCCACAGGTTGTAATGCATTGCTAAAAAAAGATTGACAAGCAGCCAATTTGATCTCCTCCCCCCCCCTCTTACCTACATACTAAATGGTTCACTATAATTCCACATCATTTTTGTGCATTGAGTCACTAACTGAATCCAGAATACAATCCTAAATTTTTCTCCAAGGAACAAGCTTTTGAAAGAAAATGGAATCTGGACATATACTAGTATAAGTCACACTAATGAAGCAACTTAATAGAGCACCTAGTCAGGAAAGGAAAATTATATCATTGTTACATTTGAAACCTTTGGCCCACATAAATATTTACATTAGCAAGCACATATGCACATATAGTTCAAGAAATACAATGGCAGGGCTCAACGCTATATATAAATAAAACAAAAAGGCCACAGGTTCAAATTTACATTAAATCCCATTAAGGATTTCAAAAAACAAAATCTGATATCAGTTACTATAATAATCATTGTTCATTTGCATCATAAGAAGCTGTAACCTCAGAGTCAAAACATGCCAGTTGGTTATACAACTAACATGGGAAAAAAGATTCAATTGCTTCTAGCTAAAGCAGCATCGAAACCGCCAATGTCTACTAAAAGGATGGAGGATCAACATCCTTATCATTATGTGAAAATAACCAGACCTAAACCCCACTGGACTGTTGTTCGACATGCTCATTTTTGTCTTCCCTTTCCCTTTCAGTCAATATAACATCACTATCCAATTCCAACTCACAACTTTATGAAATTTTAAATCTAAACCAATAATATTATCATTGCACTTCAACAACATTGGTCCAGTTCAATCCCAGCTCCATCAATTTACCACACAAAACACAAGGATGGTACGGTTCCTTTGTCTAAACAAGACAGATCCAAATATTTTTGTCTTTCATTTTTATTCTCATTCCAGCTTTTTTTTGGTATCATAATAATCACCACCCCACCTTGTTTGTGGCATTAACTATATATTTATTGGCAAATAATTTGAGGGTTCTATAGCTTATAAACTTAAGTTCATATTCTTTTAATCTTTGGCTTCGCTTCCTTCCAAAGAGAATCACACCAGTTTCCAGTCAACCACTTTTGCCAATTCGAGCATCACAAACCACCTTAACCTCCCAAAAAAGTGAAAGGGGTGAATTACGTGTCAAAAGAAGATTCATAAGGGGGGAAACATGGGCATGACTATTTCAATGGTACCAGAAAGAAGAAAACCCAGAAGAAAAGAAGACCCACCTATTCTCGCTGCCTTCCAAAAGAAACCTTGAAAGCTGTAAAATAAGCATATCAGAGATCAGACCACATTAATTCCATTCTCAACACTTTCTATGAATGAACAGTGAGGCTGAAGTAACACCTATAAACACTAGAAATAGAAACAACTAAACCAATTTTGCTACAGAAGATAAAAGACAAAGAAGGCCAAAATTAACTGGGGCCATGCAATTTTAATTCTCTAACCTCTTCAGGAAAAGGAAAAAGAAAAGTTCCAAGTTATTCAACGGGAAGCAGAAGATTACAGAAACATTAAAATAGTTCCTGTTAACGGTTAAGATTTGATACACTAATACTTCTAATTTTACCAATAGCAAAACTGATAACAATATCACTGTGGCTATATTTGCAGCCACCCAAAACATTCAGATTTATTTACTAACTTGGGCCAAAATCAAGACATAACTAAAGATTTTTAAAAAGGGATTAATGGTGAAACAATACAAGCAAAAGAAATAAATTCGAATGCTCAAAGACCGGGAAGTAAAAAAACTGAATACTAGCAAGAAAGTCATCTGCTTTCCTTTATTTTCTATTTTAATTTTTTACGTTCAACGGTTAGTGCACACAAGGGAAATCTAGTTCCACAGACACTTGGTTAAAGCAACGGCCCCAACATCCTCCATCTTAAAAAAATTCAGTTCAAAGGCAGCCATTCCAAATTACAAAGGCAATCCAGAATTCGATTGCCAATAAACAAAGTTCAATTTTCATAGAAAAATAAATGTAAGGTTAAATGAAATACAAAACAACTAATGAGAACAATTTAGCAGTAAATGAATGAAGCAGATAGAAGGAAATTAGAAAGAGAGTGAAAGGGCATACCCAGTTCTCTGTTCAAGGATTGCTGGAAATTGCATCTTCAAGAAAGTGCAAGTGCAGATTCCCAATACACTACCGTTAAAAATGAAGGGAAATTGAAGAGTGCCGACTAACATCGCACATATATATATATATATATATATATATATATATATATATATATAAAAGGTTATAAGTGTCACTGATTCGAGGGGAAAAATAAAAAGAAGGAAGTGATATCCCAAATTTCAAAGATTGGAAGGCTACGTCCTTTACCATGCTTTTGAATCCTTACTCGATTGATGAATTATCCCACTTCAGATGGTGTATAGAAGAAAAAGAAAATCGGCTTCCGTTGGGATCAAAAATCAAAGCTTTTAGAGGAAACAGAGAGAGGTACGAGTGAGGATCCGGAGTTATCAATCTAGCCACCCGAAAAGGCAAAGAATTTTTTCCCTTTTGTAGGAGTTAAAATTGGCGCAGCCGTCCGAGCCCACGATGATTTATGAATTTGGTTTCCAATTGATTCAAGTCATCATTTAAATTTGACTGTATTTCTAAAAATATGTGGATGAAAAAATGAATATATATAAAAGAAACTGAGTAAAAAATAAAAAATAAATTACTTAATTAATCATTATTAATAAAGGAAAATTGTAAATGATTTAATTTCTTTTGAGAAATTGAAAAAATATATACAAATCTATGCTATAATAAAATCCTTAATTGAATTGACGTGATGAGTTGCAAGTTGCAAGTTGTTTAGTATGACAAAATTTTTAATTGAATTAGTGTAATTAGTTAATCAATGGAATCTGGTGCAGCAGAGGGTGGTGTTATTTTCGCCATCACATGTTCGATGTTATGGAAGCAGCGTAACTCTTTTGTTTTCCAACAACAGATTGGGTCAGTTGAACATATTGTTAATGCTGTCATTTGCATGGCAGCTAACATCTGTGAGATTTATAAAAAACAGGGGCGTATCTCAGCAACTTGCAAGGACCAAGTGAAGTGGTCACCTCCTAGTCCGGGGTGGACAAAGATAAACTCTGATGGAGCTGCAAGTAGGGAGGAGGATTGGGCAGCGGCTGCTGGCGTGTTATGCAACTCAGATGGGGAATGGGTAGCTGGCTATCAGAGATTTGTGGGCAGTGGCTCGGCCTTAGACTCGAAATTATAGGCAATACTTCATGAACTCCAAGTTGCAAGACATCGATGTTGTCCGAAAGTGGTCATCAAAAGCGACTTTTTGGAGGCTTTGGGAATGATCTACAACTGTTTGGAAGGCAAGCCTAGGAACACCATTGCTAAAAAAATTGCTACAGTGGTTAGGCAGTTCGTGGATTTCCAATTCCAATTCCAATTCATCAAAAGAAAACGTAATGCGGTTGCGGATTGACTGGTTAGAAGTGGTACTATGGCAGACATTTGACATTTGTATCATTGATATTCCCTGTTTTCATGCTCGTTATCTATTATTACAGGACTCCTTAAATAATCATGCTCATTAATAAAGATTAATCAAGCATTGAAATGCACCTTTACCCATAAAAAATCTCAAAGTAAGTTGACGTAACGAGTTAAAGTAACAAATAATATTATAAAAGTATTTATGCCTTTTAATAGTTTATATAAAAATACAACAAGCTTTAAAATACAATTAAAAATTTTATCGTACGCATATGCATGTGAAACCTAAATATTTAAATTAATTAATAATAACACGTGAAATAAATATGATATTAAAATGAAAAAATAGATTAAATTGTAAATAAAATGAAATTTAAACACATAAATAAATCATATTAAGAATATTGAATGTACCGCAATTGTTTATCATGGTGTTGTTATCAATTCTGAATTAATGTAAGTTAATTTGTGACACAAATTCAATCACTAACAAACACTTAAGCTTAGCTACTTGATAGATTCATTTAAGGAAAACAAATTAAGTTAGCACAAACCAAAATCGTCATGCGTCTCACCTTTTCCTTTCTTTTAACATAAGTATAAGTGTTTATCATGGGATATCATTATTCTTGAATTGATGTGGAGTTAACTTATAACATCAATCCAATTAACAACATTATTAATATTAAACATCCTATCACACATATATGCGTGTGAAAATCATATATTTAAAATAAAAATTTGTGTTTAGAAATAACATAAAACCAATAATGAAATATATGCTTTGACGAGTTAAAGTAATAAATTTTATTGTAAAGGTATTTATGTCTTTTAATAGTTTATGTAAATCTTTTTAAAAATTAAAATAAAATATTAAATTTTGAGTTGGTGCAATGAGTTGAAATAACAAATATTATTATAAAAATATGGCATAATGTCCATTTTTACCTTTTAATCTTATATCTTTTGTTATTGTGATTTTTATTTATTTTTTAAATTAAATTTGACCATTGACCTTTTAAAAAGAGTTAAATTTTACAATTCATCCGATTGTCACATCATCTTTACAGACTCTAAATCCTTTCTTTACTTTGTATTCTTTTTTTCATTTATTCCTAGTGTGGATTCTTCCTTTTATCATGTTTCTACAACGTAATTTTTCTGTTACAAAAGATTATTTAGAAATTAATTTAATTTCTTCAAATTATTATTTAATTGATTGTAATTAAATAATTGAAGTTCAAAGTAAGAATTAAATTAATTAGTCATCATGAATTTATTGAAAAATACAATTAAAGATAGTTTCTCATAGATTTTAATACGATAAAGTTGTCATAACTTTAATTGAATTAGAATTGAGTTGAGAAAGTGATTTAAGTTAGAAATTAATTTAGTTAGTTAATTAATATTTTAAGAAATAAAAAATAATTATTGAGTTGGATAAATTGTAAATATTAGATAAAAGTCTAGTTAACACATTTAATTATATCCAATACATTAAAAACCCAATTAGGCTCTGTTACAAAGATAGAGACGAGAAACCCTTGTGTATTCTAAGGTATCCCGTCGCCCCTATGACTTCTATTTAGAGTAGAAGTTGTATTTTTTATTAAAATATTATTATTTAATTAAATCTTATTCGAACAAATGTCTTGTATCGTTTGTCTATAAATAGAACTTTGTGTTGAATTATTTACTCACATCTATTAAGCATCATTATTCTATAAGAAAATTATGAAATTTTATTTTACGAATAAATTCTATTTTTGAAAAAAAAATGCATAGCTTTTGATTATAGAGAGAATTAAATTTCTTATTGAAAGTTAATAAAGTTTTCATTTTATGCGATTGGTTCATGATATTTGAGTTCACACTCAAAGTAATTTATGATTCGAGAATAACAAATAAGATCGTTTAGTAGGAAATTGAGATTGACTTAACCACCTCATACAAAACACGTGCATAATTTTAATTAAGGGTTTATTGCTATAAAGAAAATTTGTAAACTTTGCCGTGCCAAGAAAACAATGTTTTCTAATATGATCAAGGTCGCAAGTTCTTTACCTATCTCCTTGTTAGGTTTTGGATGATATGGAAAACTCTGTTCAATTAGGTGGACACTGAGCCTAATCGAGTGATTAATCGCATCAATAGGCCTGCAGTGAACATTATGGACGCATTTCACTCCCCTAAAGCTGGAAATTACCACACTGATCGAGGCTAACGGTTAAGTAATGGTGCTCTCATTGTCGCAAGGGATACAAATATTTCCTGGAAAATAGTCGTTGGATAGAACCAGTGGATCTTATGGCGTTGCAGCAATAGGTCTTGCTATCAATGAAGAGTAGATATTATTACTGGAGCACACAATGGAGTGCAACTCTAAGCTCCATTGTAGATTGTTATTTTTGCGACTGCTACTATGCTGACTGCGGGCTCCGGGATTGTGGGACAAGTCCCGCAAATCTTCTACAGAAAATACATGTTCATTGATAGCTTAAACCTATCGCACAAGATATTAGCAATTTAAATGAGAGTTAGATTAGTAGTTAGAAAACTGAGAAAAAAGAAGGGATATGTAGGGCATTTGATTATTGATTAAATTATTTCCTCATCAGCTTTGCTTTTTCAACTTCTCTCGTGAGCATTTGGGGACATACCTGAACACCCCAATGCTGTTGGGATGTGGGAGGCAATGCATGTCTCACTACATAATCAAGTGTTTTCTTTCTTACCCTTTTTCAGACATTTTGCAGGAAACAACCAAGCTTTAATTGAAACTGGAAACACCACTTACCAAATTTCCCAACCCAAATGACCCTACACATAAACACTGAATATTTCAAATGTTGGGGTTACTAAAACCCAAGATTCCTTAAAATTTTCAACATCAAATAACAAACTCAACATCATCACAGAATTCAAACATATGGGAACCGTTCTTAACTATGAGTGAATTGTCTTTTAAGGCCAAGTATTCATTGTATATCCCATTCATCCATCTTATCAACTTGGCCTAGGTTGAGTAGATCCCATTTATGCCCCGCCTACTTCAACCATTTCCTGTTCCACCGTGCTTGGCATCACTGGATAGTATTTATAGTAAAGTTCTCCAACATCATCACCAGATAGCTTCTTCCACCCATTTGGTCCCACGTAGTAAACTGATCAAATTATTAACCTCATTTAAGTAGGGTATCACATATATATAACAGAATTACTAAGAAAATTCATTTCAACTTGAGAGAGAGATAGAGAGAGTACCGCTGGCAACACCACCACTGGCTCCATCTCGGAATGTGGCATGATAAATAGCTCTTCTGGCCAACTCTGCAGCCTCTTCAACAGACATATCATACCGATAGCTACCACCAACATCCAGAAAAAAAATATTAACAAGTATGAATACATAGAGCTGAGCACAAAATGGGACAAAAAAAAGTCCTAACACAGTTATATAATTAATAACAGGAATAGTGATGTTATCATTGATTAAAGCAATCAAAAAGATTCTCTAGGGCAGTTATATTATGGTCAAAGCTACGCTTCGGCAGCAAACCACGCTTAAAATTATCAAAATGCAGGCAACCAATGTTTTTAACAGGAGCAACTGGAAGTTGATGGAACCAACATGTTAAAATAAAACATTTAACAGGTTTTTTCAACACATCCTCCTCGATTGCTTTGTATCTTTCTTAATAGACTGATAACTTTACAAGGAGACCATGATAACTTTGCAGCTTGTTGGCCAACCACATGTAGCTTCTTCAACTGAAGTATCATTTCATGTAAACCATGATAACTTTACATCATAATATCAGAGCATTTATCAATGGAACAATGACAATGAAATAACATAAAGAAGAATGCATACCCATTATCCAGCACACCATAAGCATATGGTGAACCAGATCCAACAGAGAAACGCATTCCTTTTAACCTTCCCCCTTCACTGTCCACATAGTATAGTCCAGGGCCCTAGAATCCAGGTTAGGCAGAAAGTTAAAACATGCAAGTATTAGTATGCAAGGGTAAAACAACAAGAGAATAACATTTAGTTCCAAATACCGTTTCATCCCATCCAGCAATCATGGTTCCAACCGAAAGTCCCATTCCTCGGTAAGAATAGAGAATGTTTGCCAACAGTTTTGATGCCCCTGTAACTGAAATTCTACGCTTGTTTGCTAATTCATGCAGCCGGCACTAGATCATGGAAAATGATCATCCATTAGCACTTCATGTATGTAAAGAGCAGTTGGAAAAACACAATAATGGGGCCTAAGATTGTTCACTACTAAATCAAAGCCAGAAAGGTTGCATTGTGGTCGATATTCACACCAAAGGAAAGCCAGAGACCTGAATAATGCTAGAGTTCTCCACTTTTTTTTGACAATATTCCATTTTGATAGTAAGGCAATTAGACAAACAGAATGCTTAAATTTAGCTACCCAAGCAATCAGAAAGTAAGCTGAACTCAATTTGAATGCTTCCTACTCAAAAGTTTGCTTTCCTAACTAGGAAAAGGACCTAATATTAGAAATCTACATTCTCTTAGGTTAAGAGAGTACAACTGCATACATATCAATACCATTAAAATAACTTTGCCTAAGTAGAACATGGAAGGGTTAATCTGTGTGTGTCACATTTGAAGGTGATATTGAAATTAGTTAGCTATTAGTAAGCTACGCTAAATATCAGATCCTTTTTTCTATTCTTTTGTTCCCATATACATGTTTCTGAAAAAGCAGGACATCTGTAGTTCAATTATAGAGCCAATTCAAAAAGTATATATCTGAAACCTTTGAGATCTCACTTTCTACATTGTATAACCCCATGGTTTATCATCAATGAAAACTGCAAGAGAATGCCAAAATGACCAATAGACTTTTTTTTCTCTACAATTCCTTGCATAGGACCCAATATGCAAAAATATACAATATATAACAAACAATAATAATCCAACACAAAAAGAGGAGGAAAAAGTTTCCTGATTTTAATATCCCACTGACAAGAGGGCCACATTTGTTCCATTACCTTGATGCCTAAATTTCTGTGCCAAAACTGGCAGTCAGCAGCTCCTCCAGCCATTGTTCCAAGCATGTAAGGATTGATTTCAATAATTTTCTTCACTGACTGTGAAGCTGCCAAATTTTAGGATAGGTAAAGGAATACTAACAATCACGATTCAATTTCCACCCAAACACAACCAAAAAGAAGAAACAAAAGATTGCAAAAACTATAGATTTTTTTATTACGAGGTTTAGACTATTTCCTAACCAACAAATTTCTGAAAAATAAAAACTAATGCAAAATAGACACAAAAAGTAAAAGAAACATACAGATATAGCCTCCCATGCTAGCTCTAGAATCAGCGGCAACCATGACCCCTTCCTTGAAGATAAAAGCAAGGGTGGTGGTACCCTTAGCAGGTTTCACCATCTGGATAGCTTCCTTTTGAAACCCATCAAACTGCAATACGCCGATCACACATAAAATAAGCCCTAAACCTCTCCCTTTACACGGGAAACTAATAATGTTGTACCAAATTAGCAGAAATTTTTAACTCACATCAGTAGCGTTTGGGAGCTCGAACGACGGAGCAACCGAAAACCCATCAACAAGTTCACTGGGAGCACCCCAGACTGGCGCAGCCGATTCTAGTCCGCTGGTGTCAAGCTTCATGATTGGTTCTTTAAATTCTGCAAAAGCGCAAGATTGAATCAGAAATTTTGATGCATTTGATGATAATTTCTTCCTCCCCTCCCCACCCCCCCAAAAAAAAAAAAAATTAAAGAACAATACCCTAAGCGAAGAAAAAAAATGCTTTCAAAATATTAAAACCGAAAAAGCGAAAAGAAAACTGAGGTTGATTAGAGAACCTTTTCGATGATCCAGACAACAAATAAAGAGAGGTGAAGTGAGAATGAGATGCAGCAAACTGAAATATAAGGAGAAAAAAGGGTTGATTTCTACTTTTTCTTCCTCAGTTTTCTTGTGATACGGGAAACTGGGAAAATCTGATTGTTTGGGTTGTCTCATATTGGCCCAAGCTTTGATCCAAAACGGAGATGGGAGTATCGACTTTGTAAACCACACAATAACCCAACTGAGTCCACAGCATTTCGTGCAATTATCAAGATCTATGGGCCTAAGAGCTAGTTTTATGAAATGGGTTGAGCCTTGTTTTTGATAAATTCCAATGCCCATTTAAGATTTCACAAATATTTGTAACCCTGTAGGTTACAAGTTACAACTTTAAGGGGTAGTTGCCCAAACTCTAAATCACTATTCATATCAAACCTTTAATTTTAAGGATAAATATCAAATTTATAATAATTTTGATAATCAACTTTGATTTTGTGCAATTATGTATATGAAACTTGATTTATCATTCATATATATATATATATATATATTAAATTTTGATTTTGATTCAATTGAACATATTTAAAGAAATGATTACATACATTTATTTTCATGTCAGATTAATATAATTGTTTGTATATACAAAAAAATGGTGTTAATTCATTAATATTTTAATATTTTATGAAAAACCTCTTGATTTGCTATTATGTTCCAATATACTGTCTCAATTGATATTGAAACTTAGTAGATTAACAAGTGGATTAAAAGCGAGTATAACAAAACAATAAAATGACACGTAATATTTGTTAACGCAGTTTGAATAACAATCTTACTCGATAAAGTTAGATTTTAATAAATAATATATCTAGAACTGTATTAGTTAAAGTCCAATCTATCTTTATTTAGTGAGATATTTGTAGCCCAACCAAGATCCTCAATTTACTATCACTAACCCCAAACAATCTCGATTACAAAGAAGGTTTACTCTCCAAAAAATGTCTAAAAACAAATAGTGCAATTAAAGGCGAGCATCCGATCAAATTGAGTAAACAAATTTTAACTCCATATAAGTTGTGGATATAGTCCTTATACTTTAAATTGACCAATTTTAGTCATTATTCTTTCCAAATTGGTCAATATTAGTCATGGTACTTTTCGGTTTTGAAATTTTAGTCCTAACCAGATGATAACAATTAAATACGTTTGGTTAATATCTACCATTAGTCCTTACTATGGGTAAAGATGTAGATTTAGTCTATGTTCTCTAATTGGATCATTCTTGAATTCTGGAATTTTAATCTTGATCAAGGTAGTCATTACCATACTGGTATTTTTCTATTCGTACGTATCGGTACTTGTCTATTCCGATGTATCGTTTTGGGTTTATCACTATTTAAAAAAATATATTTTATATATGTATATTTAAAATATTTATAGATATCAAATAATGAGGTTAAATAAATCTCAAATATAAAATACTCATAAAAATAAGATTTTGGTTGAAATGGTAAAGAAAATATTTTAAAAATGTTAGTGGCATGGGTTCAAATCTCACCATATGTAAATTTTAAGATAAAAAATGCTCATAAATTATATAAAATATTATTTAATAAATTTTGCAAGTGCAATCCATCATGAAACAAATTCAAAATAAATAAACAAAAAATAAATCCATAAATTAAAAAATAATATCATTGTATACTATGCATATAACAATTTATAATTAAACAAATTCAAAATTTAGAATATGTTTTAAAATATTTTTTTACAAATAAATAATAAAATTTTATTTTTAGTCCTAAAATTAATTTTTGTATTGGTCGATACACCATATTTTGATATGTACGGGCAAAATCAAGTGGTACGCATTGGTACAACCGGTATCAATTGAAATTTACACCGAAACAGAACCTAAAGTTTATTGTTCCAATTTACTATTGAAATGAAGCAATCTGGCTGGTATGGACAATCTCAGAATGATACTAACTACCATGGTATTGATGTGTATGACAAATATTGAATCCATTAACTGCATTTTTTTGAGTAATACGAGGAAGGCTTTGTTTAGCATTGTTTTTCAAAAGTGCACTTTTTGATCTATAAGCAATGTTAATAAAACAATGCTAAATTACCTCGTAATAGCAAATTGATATGGTATTAAAAACGTGATATTATGTTTATCGCATCAAATTTTGAAAATAACATAGTTATCATTTAGTTAAGATCAAAATTTTAAAATTAAAAAATATACAATGATTGAAAATATTAAATTAAAGTACAGAGACTAAATCCACAACTTTCACATCGTATAGAGACTAATAACATAATTTAAGGTAAATTTATATGATAGTTTTTGTTCTTTTGCCTAATGATTTTTGGTGCGGGGTTCAAGAGGGAGTGCTCCTTACAAAGAGCTTCGTTAAATGTTAATAAGAAAATAAAAAAAAATTGTAACACCCCTACATCCGGTTCACATGTATAAACCCCGTATAAGAGTATTACATACAGTGTCAGAGAATTAAAAACGAGTATAACAAAATTTTCTTTCAAATACTATGTAATTGAACCGTTTTACTCAAAATATCACAAAATAATCAAGTATAATCAAAATCGAGACTTAAAACCAGTTTGAAAATAATGAAAATGTAATTTGTACTCAAAACAGGGCAAACATCAATATCACCATAAAAATATTGATACCTCTGTTCTAAAATCAATAAATATAGTCGAAAACTTAGTAATAACCTCTTGAAACAACTTAAAAACTTCCACAATATTTCAAATCAGCCCAAAACACAATTTTAACCATTTCATTCAATTCATGTAAATTTTCAAAGCAACATTGATAACTCATTCATTAGAGACACATAGGTATACCATTTGTACATGTCATTTCACACAAAATAAATACACATTATCTTGCAATCTTCCAATATTGATGTGATTTGATGAGAGGCACCTAATCCAATCTTAATTTCTCGGAGGTCTTAAACCTACGCGTTGAAATAAACGCGTTAAGCCGGTGAAGGCTTAGTAAGTATTACAAGAGTCATTAATCATTCATCTTTTAATCACACATTTAAAACTCATTCATATATTTATTTATTCATTTAAAATGCATACCTTTTATGTGTATAATATTTAACTTACAGTAGTGTTATGAATTCACATATTATTCCTCATTTCACATTTTAGCCATTTCAATATCTTAGCTTACTTAGTTTTATCATTATTTGATTTCTTATACATATATTGTACTTACCTTTCATGTGATTATCATTTCACTTACCTCAATGTCACAATTTGCACATTCTTTCTTTTTCACATTATTTACCCTATTAACAAGACTTGGACCTTGGTGGAAACACGGATCCAACCAAACAGACCAGAATGGCACCCAGTGCCTCATCGGATAGTTCGAAGCAATAAAGTGACACCCAGTGTCTCATCGGCCTAGCCGAAGTAAAGTGGTGCCCAGTACCTCATCGAATCTATCCGAAGTAAAATAATGACACCCAGTGTCTCATCGACTCAAGGTCGAAGTATCCCTGAACTCTTCCAATCCTATGGCATGCCAACTATATCCGACTCAACCCGACTAGTTAATAGAGATTTTCAATTTACAATTCATATCACTTTCAATCCCAATTTCACTTTCACTTTCACTTTCACTTTCAATTTTGATCATAAATCATTCACAACTTATACATCATATATACATTTTTCATCACATATATATAATCATGTATTTCTCACCTTTATTTCTTCAATGGCTTTCACAATATCACCATTTTATCATATAATCAATATTTGTAATTAAACACATAATATTTCACATATACATTGTTCATCACATATATATCATCATATACCTCTTTACTCTTATTTTCACATTAATTTTCAAAACTGCCCATTTGAGTCATAGTTACTAAATTATTTATATCTTGAGATACAGAATTCAATATTAATATCCGCTTAATGTTTCTGAAATTAGAATCACATATATTTTTACCATAAAAATTTCAGAATTTTTAATTTAGCTAATTTGTACAGTAAATTCTTTCAATTTACCCCTTCTCTGCTGCTTGACAGTTTTGACCTTTCTTCACTAAAAATTATCTATCTTTTAGTATAGTAATCCAATAATATTATTGTATATTTCTTTTGAAAATATACTCATTAAGGATTCAACCATATAAATTTCAGCCTCTAATAATTTTTCTAAATTTTTATATGATTTTTCAAAGTCAGAACAGGGGAACTCGAATCCACTCTGACCTTGTTACACTAAAACTAGTATATCTCAGAATGTACAATTTCTTTTCTTTCACTGTTTCTTCCATATGAAACTAAATTCAATAAGATTTAATTACATATTTAATTCAACTCTTAACTCTTTTTATACAATTTTTGGTGAATTTTTGAAGTTAGTCTTCTGTTCTGTCCAAACTGTTTTAATGGACATGCTTCCTTTTTCACGTCTCTTTACACTAAATTTCATTCAATCACACATAATTATCATACTTATAATTAAGCATCTCATTTTTATCATGATTAATCATATATATTAAAATTATAAACACTTTAACTTAATTAATTCTAAACATTTTAATACTTGTAGTACTTACAACTCTAGTAGAAAGCTTCATTTCTCTCTTTGATCTTCTCTTTTCCTTTCTCTTCAATTGAGTCATTCTCCTTCTTTTCTTTCTCTTCAATTCCATACAAAACACATATATTCACATTAAAATCATTCTAGCATATCATAATCTATGTTTCTAAACCAAAACTAACATGTATTTAAAGAGGAGTGTAGCTTTCTGACCTTAATCACTTGTATTCAACAAAATTCTCATTTTCTTTCTCCTTCAAGACAAGTATGGATGCATTTCTTTTAACAATTGGATAGCTACTACACTTCTCTATTAATTTATTCACTAATCTTGAAAAAATTTGGAAGAAACTAGCTTAATTGGTTTGTATTTGGTGAAAAAGGACTAATTTGTAAGAAAAGCAAAAGTTGAAATGGTGGAAAGGTGGCTAACGTGAAGCACCATGGCTGATGGCTTTTATAGTCTTTTCATCATTTATTTTCTTCATTTCTCTAGATTTTTCTATCAATTTCTCTTTATAAAAATATCTTTCTTTAATAATGGTAAAATTCACTTTTAGTCCTTGGGCCTTCCAACTTTACACTTTGGCCCAAAACATTGCCTCCAAAAATATCTTCCACCAAATTACTCTTTTGCCCCTCCTTAATCACTATAATTCCCATAATGACTTATATTTCATTTTGGCTGAATTGCTATTTAGTCCCTAAAGCTTTCTCACAATTTCTAATTAATACTTAATTTTTCCTAATTTTCTTATTGTAATCACATATTAACTCGACACTATTACTGTTCCAACTCCGGTTCAAAAACGCAGATGTTACAAGGGCAATTTATCAATATTTCTTAGGATTTATCAAAATTTATAAGATTTTACCAAAATATTTAAGGATTTATCAAAATTTCTAAAGTTTTATAAAAATTCTAAAAATTTTCTTAGTGTCCTAGACCCAATCAACTCAACATTTTGATATGCTAAAATTTGTAAGGATTTACCAATATTTCTAAAGTTATACCATAGTGCCCAGATTCGATTAACTCAACATTTTAACATACCAAAAATTTTAAGAAATTACTAATATTTTTAAAGTTATACCACTTCACCAAAATTTCTAAAGATTTACCAAATTTTAAACCAAAATTTTTAAGGTTATACCAATATTTTTACTGGTTTACCGATATTTATAAGATTTTACCAAAATTTTTAAAAATTTAACAATATTATTAAAGGTTCACCAATATTTCTAAAGATTTCCCTGATGACTCAAACTTGACCAACTCAACATTTTGTGGTAAACTCTTAAAAATTTTGATATAACCTTAAAAAATTTTGTAATTGTAAATTTCGGTACGTTTTTTAAAATATTGATAAATTCTTAGAAATTTTAGTATGAAAATATCAAGTTGATCGTATCTAGGATACTAATAAATTTTTTTAAAATTTCGGTAAACCCTTAGGGTGTGTTTGGATAGATCGCTTCTTAGAAACAATTTTCGGCGAGCTTTGGTTTATAAATTTTTAGGGGAATAACTTATATTAGGATCATCCTAAAAATTAAGAATTTTAGACGCTAATAAAATTTCATCACATTATCAAATTTTAAAAAGATGAAATTATTATTATTATACACCCATCCATATTTAACCTACTCTCTAACTCTAATTTTTTAAAACATAAGTAATTAAAAAAAAACCGCATAAAAACTTTAAAATTTACATAATTCTTATTACTAAAGATTCAATGCAATATAATTTTTACTTTTAAAAAAGGTCTACTATGAAATATAAAATAATTTAAAATAAATTAATATTTTATACATTTAATTTCTAAATTTTTTTTTATAAATTACAATTATTTTTTTATAAAACTTTTTTTATATATTTAGTTTCTAAACAATGTTTTTTTTTTTTTTCTATTTTAAATTTCTTCTAATTTTATATTATAATTTTTTAAAATGTAACCCGAGCAATGATTGATCTCCACAAAAAATGCTTTACCAGTACCACCACTACCATATATGAAAAAGAACACACCAAGTTGCTCATAGCAAGGTGAAGCATATTGAAGTAGATTTTCATTAAATTTGTGATGAAGTGCATGTCAGCATAAACAACGGTTTAAACGTTAAAAGTGTAGTAAATGATTACATTATAGTCATTTTTTCTTATGCTTTTTATTATTTAGTAGTAATTGTTTTTTTAATATACTGGTATGATTATATGATAATATCGATTTATATTTTATTAATTTTTTCACGAAATATACACCTTACACACACACATATTTGAACCCAAATATCTTAAAAAGAATATCATTTTTTTTCACTGGAATCACTTATTAAATTGTATTTAATAGCAATTGTTTATTGTTTCAATATTTGTTTTTATTTGAATAGTTGCCCACCACTATAGGTGTTTATTTTTATTTGATTAATTTTCCACCAACATAGGAGAACACGTTGATCACCGTTTTGGATTTTAATCTTTGCTTTCTCATTAATTTATTAGAAAGACCTTTTCCACCATTTCCATTGTGCTCTAATCAAATATCGTACAAAACAAAAATAAGATACTTTTTTATTTAGGTTGTGTGTAATACTTTTTAAAAATATTTTTTATATGAAAAGCCAAAATGAATGTTAAATAAATTATTTTTAATTGAAAATTTTGACTTTTCAAAAAATGTTTTTAAAAAGAAAGTTTTGAAAAAAGAAAGAAAAGAAAACTAAAAAATTTAAATTATTTTTCAAAAAAAGTAATGTTAAATTAGGCTTTAATATGAAGAGATAAATATGCTAAATATTAAAAAGGTGAAGGTTTTTTTTTTTTCATAGACTAACGTGACACGAACATGATCCCATAACTGGGGGGATATGATGAAACCGACGGATGATCCATAATGATACTGAAATTCATGCAAATATCAACTAACAATATTGAAGGGATTCGTTTCGCGTTAAAAGTCAAACCCTAGGGGGCAAGTAAGCTAAGCAGACCCATAAAAACATTAATAAACAATTATTGCATGCATTGTAAACCTTCTCGAAAAAGGCCACTGCATGTTCTTCTCCCATTTTAATTCTCAGACTCGATTAAAATTCAACACCCACGATTTGCAGCAATCTTAAGTTATATAATATCAAACTGGAAATGCCAACCCAGAACACTAATTCACAAGCATAAATTATTATTTAGTTCTAAATATATATATATGGAGTATATATATTTCAAAATATACACTGTAAAGGGATGAATGAACTTTGGAACTAACATGAAGATTATTATAATATATATAAGATATATAAATTGATGAATCTCGAATCTATGGCTATATATATAGATAATAGGAAGTATGTTTAATGTTGCAAAGGGATATATTTAACCTAAAGAGGATTTGAGCAGCCAATAGAGTTAAATAAAAAGATGGCAGGAAATGGAATTTTTGAAGATGAAGAAAACAACTATACTCACAATAAAGTTCTGCCTGTAGCCTCTACTCCAACGTAATTATGTCACAAGTTTGATTTACTTCGTTTTGAGGACTAAATTATGTTTAAGTCAAGCTAACCTTTCTTTCATATTGGCAGGCCAGGGCAAATTAAGGAAGAGCCTGATGCAAAAGTCCTTTTGTTCACTAAGGTGTTAGGCCTTGAAGAGCTGTTCTCCTTGGAGGTTAGTGCGAGAAAGGCTTGAAATGAATTGCTAGGAATTTTGGTGGTTAAAAAAAAGGCTTAAATTGAATTATTAATCTTTTAAAAGAATAAAATAATACAATTTTTTTTATTTAATTTTGGGAGGGGCTTAAAAAAAATTTCTCAAGCTGAAGGCATCCCTAGCCATTAACTCAGAGATTGATAGATATTTTTGTGAAGTTCACTTGCATTGCTTAACAAGCAAACTGGTGCTGGGTTATAGGTATGGAGAGCTTCATTGGCAGAGCTTCTTGGGACAGCAGTGCTGGTTTTTGCATTGGACACCATAGTTATCTCCACATTGCAGACCGAAACAAAGACACCCAACCTTGTAATGTCGGTCCTAATCGCTTTTGTCGTTGCAGTTCTCCTGCTTGCTACCTACCCCATCTCCGGAGGCCATATCAATCCGATTGTTTCCATTGCTGCTTTACTTACCGGCCTGATTTCCATTTCCAAAGCTGCCATATACATTTTGGCCCAATGTGTCGGTGGCCTACTAGGATCACTAGCACTCAAAGCTGTGGTTAACAGCGCCATTGAACGAACGTATTCGCTAGCAGGATGCACCTTGACTATTGTCGTACCAGGTACCGACGGACCAACTGTGATCGGCCTGGGGACGAGTCAGGCCCTTTGGCTTGAGATAATCTGTTCCTTTGTGTTCCTTTTTGCTTCAGTATGGATGGCTTTTGACCGTCGCCAAGCTAAGGCCGTGGGACGAGTAATGATCTGCATTATCTTGGGAGTAGTGTTGGGTCTTCTAGTGTACATTTCAACTACAGTTACTGCAACAAAAGGCTATGGTGGTGCTGGGCTAAACCCAGCAAGATGCTTCGGTCCAGCAGTCGTAAGAGGAGGCCACCTATGGAATGGACACTGGATATTTTGGATTGGACCAACTATTGGGTGCGTGGCTTTCGCTCTGTATGTTAAAATGATTCCACGTGAGCATACTCACAGCTACTAAGTAAATGAACGACATAATTACATGGTTACAGTTGTGAATTGTTGTTGGAAAAAAATGTTGTTTCGCATATTTTATCCTGAAATATATTACCTTCAAATTTTAATAATAAGACCGCATATGGTCCTTCTGTATTATAAATTTGTATACTTTCTTTTGAAATATTTTTTTTATATTTAATAATAATTGTTTAATGTGAAAAAATACTTTATTTATTTATTTATTCCCGGGAATGGCAGGGAGTGAAAGCTACTGGTTATAAAAGTTCTTAGCAAGATTACCAGCCCTTTTATCGAAGGGGAAGATAAAAAAAAAGCAGGTAGCTTTGCCGCCTGCATATAAAGTGCGATTTAGCATTTGGAAACAAGTATTTATTTAGTGTGAAATTAGGGAGAGGAGTATGGGGAAAATGGGGAGTGAAATGTTGATTTATGTTTTGCTGCTAATGGCGGGGGTGCTAGCGAGTGGCCAGAGTAGTAAGGTGAAGATACGGCCAATGCCGACGTCGGTGAGTTACGGCCATACTCACCAATTAACTTGACCAACGATTTCGGGTTCTCCTCTAACTATGGGTCTGAAATACTCAAAGACGCATTCGACCGGATGCTTGCTCTCATCAAACTGGATCACGTTATTGGTGCCAATTTCTCTGCCTTCAACCCTTCATCTTTGCTCCAGGGTCTGGATATCGTTATTTCCTCTTCAAACGGCCAGGTTCCTCCTTTACTCTTCTTTAATTTTATTATTATTAATTAAGAAACAAACAGAAAATTAAAGATTTGAGATTGAGATATTAAAAAAAAAAACCATCGCTGTCTGAGAATATGGAGGGTTGAAATATATATATATATTTGTTCGTTTTTAAATTCATTTTAGAAAAGCTGATAACGAAGCTAGAAGTAACCGGAGCGTTGTGGGGGTGTTTGATTTGGATGTGATTTTGATTGCGGCTACAATACGGGGTTGATTAATCGGCATTGATTTCAAAGAAGAAAAATCAAAGCATTGATTTAAAACATCAGAAGATAATAAACTTATATTTTTTTATTTTTTCTTTTATATTTTCTGTAATTATTAGGACGTATTATTTTACATTCAAATTTTTATTCATTTTTTAATATCTTTATACAATGTTGACTACTTAATTTTTGCTTAACTTGTTTAGCAGCTTTAGTTTGTAGATAATAATTAATTATCCTTTCTTTTGCAAAATTTATTCTATTTCCTATAGTATCTATAGTTTCAGCATCTATTCCTGATAGTTTACTATGTTTTTCTAAATAAGAGTCGTATTTCTTTATACAAATCCTATCCCATCGAGGTGGTAATTTATGAAAATATTGGTTTTTCCAAAGCATGAAGAAATTTTTTAGAAAAGTTTTTTAAATATTTAATATCACACAATTTAATTTTTGACAAAACATAACTAAATATGCTATTTTGATCTTTTTTATCAACATACCTAAAAAAATTTATTTTTAAAATTTGTGTTAAACCTTTTAATACATATTTGGGAGTTTGAATCTGGTTGATTAATTATCATTTTTGTTTTTTTTCCTTTATCTGATTCTTCTCATCTTTTTAAGAATTGTAAAACATCTCTTTAAAATGTTCCAACAAAATAATTTAAATTTTTTTCTTTTGTCCAACTGTTGTTGTTTACAACAATAGTCATTGATTGTGCCCAATTATCTATTTTTTTTCATTGTTTGATATGGGAATATTTGTAAGATCTAAATATATTCCTCCTTGAGCAACATTTCTTTTATTAAGATCATTTATCCTATGTGGTATAGGTTGATTAGATGATTCTCTTAAATTTTCTGGTTTTATTTCATTAGTAGCAATATTTTCAATATCATTTGTTTGATTACCAAAAATTATTGTAGTACTATTTAATTGCTCATATTGTTTATTACAAGATCTTAAAAAGTCATTATTTAAAATATCTGAAATTTTTTTTTTTCCTTTAGGATCTTGATCTGTTTGATCAATTTCCATAGGTTCAGGTATATCTATATTTTCATCTTCATCTGTTGAAGTGTTTTCCTATTCAGATTGATCACTTGTTACTTTTATATCTTCTAGATTTATACTATTATTAGAATTATTAGAATTACTACTACTATCTGTTGTGTCATAATTTAACATATAGTGATAATTAAATAATATAAATAAATCTTTATGTTGTTCATAAAGTTGTTCAATAAATTTTAAATATTCTATTCTTTCATGTTTATCAGAAGTCTTGGAAAATTTTTCTTTCCAATGTTTTATAAATTGTTTTTAAGATTGAAAATCATATTTTTGTTTATGTGTATATTTTTTCTTAAGTTTTTCATTTTTTGAAGATGATTCTTCAGAAGAAGTTTCTTCTTCATCTGATAGAGTCAATATTATGTTATTATTACCGTAATATAAATGACCTAAATCTACATCTTGTTCTATATTTTTATTTTCTAAAACATGTTCTAATTATTATTAATTTCTACTAACATATTTTTAGATTCGTTATTTAAATCTAATTCAGTTATTATACCTAGATTATTTATTTGCTATTCAGTTTTATCAACTTTATTATATAGCTTATGAAAATATATAGAAGTAATATCTATTAAACTATTAAACCTTTACTAATAGATGAAATATTATTTTCGTTTTTGGAATCTATGTGCATAGTATGATTACAAGTTTTATCTTTATATGAACAGTCAGTTTCTTCCATGAATTTTTTATCTCAGGTGCCTAAAACTGTCTGTTATCTTTATATTCTCTTACCTAAAACGTTAAACTCTCAACACCGAGATAAATAGACAACAGTAAGACAAAATAACAGATATATGAGTTTTAAGATAAAACAACCATGAAAGTAACCAGGATTGAGTATAAAGGATAGAACTTATAATAACACTATGATATTATTCCTTCAGAAAACGAAACACTATAGCTCGGATACCAATTACAGGGAAAGGGTGGAGCGGAAGTCAGGCTAAATATATTACAAAAGTTTTTTACAAGAGATGGTGGAAATTTTACAAGGGAAGCTATAGAAGATAAGAAAGACTATGGATAACTTTGAATGATTTCAAATTATCCCGAATGCCTTGTTTAGGCTTCATCCCCCCCTTTTTTATAGGAGATTTTAATAATTCTTTTTTATGAAATTTGAAGTTTGCACAGTGTCGGGATAAGTATCACTTATCTTCATCTCTTTTGATGCATGACACGTGTAAAGATGTCTTTTTTCAATTTTGTTTGCTTCTGGTAGATTTTTACCAAGTAGTATTGCCGTGAAATATCTTCTGACATCTCTTGTTTTAAATCAATGCTTTGATTTTTTGTCTTTGAAATCAATGCCTTAATTTTTACTCTATAGTGCCTTTTTTTGTTTTGGCACATTTCTTGTCTTTACATGTGGTGGCTTTCACGTGTTAATTTTCCTGAATGTTATCAAGATTCATTTTTTCAATTTCATCCAGATTTAATGACTGATTGGATATTCGGGGTGAATTTCAATTTTTCCTTATACTTTTGATATTTTCAATAATTTCTGGTGGATACTCATCAATTTCCATATAAACTATCTTTTTTAACCGCTGAATAGTTTGCTCATCTAGCTCATCACTCCGATTTCGATTACCATAACAGTAATGATATGCAAATATCCTTCTTCCGTCTATCCAGAAGCAATATGTTGTTTTTGTCAAAATTTCATTGGGTTTGACCATAAGACCAATTCTTGCTTGGATTTGATAATAAAGAAAATTATTCTTGCACTTGTCAATAGATTTTGTCAAGTACTCCTTGTCTTCATTTGCAGCTGAGAGTAGGGGTCCTTCAAGTACAATTTTAAAGTCTCATATTTGATATGGCTGATAAATTTTTTCTTTTTCAGCAATATCAATTAAGCTGTGAATATTGATATGAAAATACTTTATATAATCTTGATCTTTAGTCTGCTTGATTAGCATTGTTTTTTTAAAAGCTGGAAAATCTTTTGTTAGATGAAAAGAAAGATTTTGTACTGTGAGTTCTTTTACAAAACCTCATTCAATACTTGTTATATCAAATGATTCATGATCAAGTCTGAATTTATAGCAATGAATTTTTCTCCCAAAATATTTGTAAAAACAAAATATTGATAAAAATATTCAGAAAAAGATTTTTGAAATACATCCTGCCGTTTGCAGATGCATTTATTAATTTTTGCAAATATTTCTGTAGGTAAAATAAATTGAGCTTTATTATAAAAACATAATTTAAATAATTTATTAATGATTGAATTATTAGTTTCTATATCTCTAAAATATTGAACTGTACCAAGAAAATTGTTTATCTCCTTAAGATTTAAATATCTTATAGTCCCATCACTGGAAAAACCGGCTTACGCCCCATCTTGAGGTGCAGACAACTAATCCTTTATAGCCCCTCTATGCTCCATTATTTTTGTTTGGGCAAAATACTTTTCGTTTTGGTCAATTAGAAAACATTTTACTAATCAAAATTTAACTATTCAAAAATTTTATTTAATTTACTGGATTGTTAAGTTTTTTTTTAATTTTGTTAACGAGTTTTAAATAACAATTTGAATATTGGTATAGATCAATACCCATCAACGAGTAAAAAAATTTACCTTCATAGTTGGAGATTGAAAAAGGAAATTGTTTGAATTTTAATTAGCAGATTTTTTACATACAAGGGAGAATCTAGGGAGGCTAACGGAAGTCTCGACCCCCTAAAAAAAATTTTCTATTTAAATCCTTAATTTTTTAAAAAAAATTTTAAAGTACTAAAAATAAAATTACACTTTGCCCCCTAAAAATGATAAAATTTCGATTTAATTTTTTTAAAATTACATTTTTACTATTGTAAAAATTATAATTTAATTTCGACTCCTTAAAAAAATTTCTGACTTCACCCCTGATGACGTAAAAGAGAAAAGGAAAAAAAGCTTTCAATTGCGGCTGATAAGGGCCCGATCTCCTTAAGATGAAATTTTTTTTATTTATGTTTCTTTAGAATTTATAAAATTTTAAATTAATAATAATAAAATTATATTTTGACCCAAAATAATAAAAATTAAATTTAATCATTTAAAAATTATAAATATATAAACTATTAAAATAATGAAATTACATTTTTATTATCGAACATATACAATTTAATTTTACCCCAAAAATATTTCTAACTTCGCTTCTTGCCATCAGGATGTATTTGATTAGTTCGATAAACTGAATAATTTATTGGGTATATATAAGGACCGTAGAATTGATTGTAAACATTGATTATATGCTTTTATCAAGCAAGGACTACCGATAAAGCATACAATATACCTGTAGTTCCTCTCATGTATTCATCAATACTCTCAATCTAACGGAAAAGAATAACAAATTTTCATTTGAAGGATGGGGCAGGGGCCATACCAACAGAACTTGGACTCGGCCGAGTCGCAACAGTCACTATATCATGGACTGTTCCGATGGTGTTACTGGCCTTCGTTTAGCGATAGACATTACTTGTAACATTCACTTCTGTTCATGTATGATAATACTCTTGACCATGAATGATATTTTGACAAAGCAAGGTATAACTTTCTTCACCTCCACGTGTAGGAATAGTCTATAATAAATAACTTCATATAAGCGGCAGGTTAGGCATTTGATTCCATAAACTAAACCATCTATGAAATGTTTCCCTATAAATATCCACCCAAAGTTTCTGCATTCCGGAATTTACAAACAATCCACTAATTCCAGTCAGAAGAAACGTGCTGAGAGCAAAAACCAGAAATTAAACAAGGACACCTAGTCACATTTGTAACCAAGTTATGTTTTCTTTCGGCAGCAAGCTCGTCGACCACAGCAAAATAACATCTTCACTTAGACCACCCCAGAGGGTAGACGGAGAACAAGCTGCCCTCCAAAGACACTGCAAAAGCATAAATGATAATAATGTAAGTAAAACACTGCTACGTAGTTCGGCTTAGGATAACTTAGTTTCACCTTATAAAGGTTGTAACCAACCTCTTGATATAATAGTAACAGAAGTCTGCTAAAATGAAAGTTTGAACAATTTCCGATATAAGAACCATAGAAGGCCACAATCCATAACCCAGGGCTACCAGCAAGCGTCCTCGACTGTCTAAAACCTGTTGAAAGCAATAGTGAATGAATTAACATCTTAAAACAATCACCCTCATAATGACTCAGAAAAATGCTTCTCGAACCAGCATCATACAGAAGGTGTCCCTTCCACACAAAAACACTTATGTTGACACAGAACGAGGCTAATTAAAATGACATCAACTAACATCTAGAACCAACAACCTGACTCATGCAATAAGCATTCAATTCAACCTTCAGGATCATTAATCTTGCAGGCTGAAGCTATCTTTCTTTTTCCTAAGTAGATAAATTTTACAATCAACAGACTAGGTCTCAATTTCAAAATAGCTAATACATGACTAACGGAAAACCAATCACGTCACAAGATCCAACCTGGAGAACCCAGTGAGCACAGCTGAGGAACCTTGCAACACCCAACGCAAACACATAATGAGCTGTAAAAGGCTCAACAATCTGAAAGCACAAAAAGGTGAGTTAAACATAGTAATCTTACAAACCTTATTTATAAAATTATATCTGAAATCTAAGTAATTTTTACCTTGGTATTTTGCATCACTCGCAACTGAGGTAAAACTGAAACAGCTTCCAGATATACACAGAATGCCCAGGAAATCCGGTTCAATAGATTATGGGAAGTTGTTGGGTGAATACACAGAGCTAGTACTGCACAAGGGACAACCTGAATCCAAATTCAAACGCCCATATGACTTCTAGAATATGTTCAAAAAGAGAATAAATCCACTCAAGGAACAAAGAATATAATTGTATTGCTAATACGTATATATGCGTAGCAATTCAAAAATGTAATACCTTTATCAATTTTTGTTCAATTGGTTGCCAGATAAAATATATTAAATCAAACCAAGAAAGGTGAGGTATAAGGTGGCTTTCAAAGTGGTATTTAAAACAAGTGCTAAGAAGAACTGAAGACAAGTTACAGCTCAATAAACAGTTAGAAGACTATCTATACATGAAAAGAAAAACGAAGAAAGAGAACAAAACATATTATGTAGATCTTTTAGTTAAGAACCACATTTAAAGGAAAAAAAAAGATCAATATTTTATAATATGAAGATCCTACAGCCAATGGAGGAAATAATAACTTAACAATAACCCTGGAAAATACCATCATGGAATGGAAAAACTAATTAGTAATTTGCCTCAGTAAGCATGGATATTTATATATAAAGGTTAACCTAAACTTCAGATATAGAGAGAATAAGCTTTAAAAGAATCAAAACTTGCTCTTGACGAGGAAATATGATACACGAGAGATAAAGCCAATAGGATTCACTTCAAAACCCAACAATTTGTAGGACATGGTAGCATACATATAACAGCAAGTAAAGAAAAAAGTTGATATGACTGATAGAAACTCACAACATAATATATCACAAAGTTGTCCTTGTCTTCCATGTAGCTGGACTTTAGTTTGAAACGGATCATATAAATAACCCACAATGTTGTAGCCAATGTGGCTAAATCAAGTAAGGTGTGTATGTCATATTCCATGACAAAGCTACAGTACAGCCTAACAGCTAAAAAGATAGCAGTTAGTTCTTGGGATTTGAGTGATAGTCCTGCAACCATTCAAAAATATTTTCACATACAATGAATAGAACCAATACTATCATCAATAAAGACTTTCTACACTCTGTTAAAGCATACTTGACCAGTAGTTGAGGGTTAATCAATTCATTCATCTATCTTGTGTAAACAAAAAGGCCAATATAAAAAAAAGCATAATGCACAAAAGTAAAAAGACATACTAGATTTTACAACAAGCAAGCTTTAGACATAGCAGGAAAGTCAGAAGAGAGAGAGAACAGCTCCTTTTGGTCCAAAAGCTACCCTTTTTTTATCAACCAACATTCTAGCCATACTTCACTCATGGAGAAGAATAGCATAATGCACAAAAGTAAAGAAGGCAAACTCATAAAATTCATCAAACTGGTAAAACGAACAAAAAAGGGTTTATGCAAACGAATAGAAAATAAATAAATGAATATACAGAGACAAAGTCGTAAAATTCATCAAACTAGTGAGACAAACTAAAAAGGGCTTCCCTTTGCATCAAGAAGAAACCCTTCAGTGAAAGTTGATACAATACTAGCATAGAAAGATCATTATCACCCTACATATTCTAACCATCAGAATTCTATTAAAAAAACCAAATAAAAAATTAAATTAAATTAACCAATAAAAACCTTCAACAAATGGACCTTGTATTATGAAATTCAAATTCGCCAGTAGCAACATAGCGCATACACTTCATGATAGGCGGTGAGAAGAATTAGAACAAAACTGTAAGTTCATATATAATAATTAAATTCAAGTTACCAAACAAAGAAACGGATACCTTAAATCGAAAGAAATAAGAAATCAAGCCGGAAATTCAACCTAAAAACAGCTATAAAACAAACAAAAAAAAATTCCTATCGGCACAAAGTTAGCAAATCAAAACATATAAAATTTTACAATTTAGCCATTACCTTAATAAGTTCTTGAAATTACTAAACTAAGAAAAAAGCATCCATGTAGCAAGTATTAAAATTAAGCTACAAATTAATCGAAAACAATTCCAATAACAATATATAGAATTTTTTTATCAACTGGCAAAAAAAAAAAAAGCTTTTCTTTTTGGAATTACCAGCACAAGTCTTCTCTTTGGTGAGCTTATAGATGAGGACAGAGATTCCGATAGAATGGACAGCCTCGGCGGCGACGAAGAGGTTGTCGTGGTCATGTACAATGACTCGGAGAAGAACCAATGCCGCCATCCCCGATACCACCGCCAAAAAAGCCTTCACCTTCGGCGGCTGTCGTCTCACCCACATCGACACCGCATGGATCGGCCTCTTCTGTGTCCTCATGTCTTGTTTATTCTTTTTTTCCCGAGAAAGCGTGGGAAATATGGGGGATTTAGAGGATGTGGGATTCTGGATTTTGGGGTTTGATTTAAGCTTTTTGTTTAATAGGGAAAAATATTTTTATTTGGATTGTTCTACCTAGAATCTCCGATCTCGATCGCTTTGATTGGCATTTGAGAAAACGATAAGTGATTCGGGTGGGTTTTTATTTGACGGGCGAGAAATCTGAATCTGAGTTTAAAATTAAAAGTAGCCTAACTTCACAACCTCTGGGAATATTATAAAATAAGCAACAAAGAAAGTAAAAAGTGAAAACATATGTAATATTTATAAATATAAGAAATATAATTTAAATTACCAATAAAAATCAAATATCAAAAACTATTTTCTAATAAGACACTCTTTATCCTACTGTATATTAATTTTATAATAAATTTATAATACTCATTTTCAATGTAAAGTCAACGGTCCCTCTAAAATAAAAAAAAATTCAATCGGGAAAATTCACAAAATTACTTTGTCAATTCTTTGAAGCGTCTAGACGTAAGGAAAATGTTGATAAGAAAACACTTATATTCGCTTCATTATTTGAGATAAATGTGTGTGCAAAATTGAATGTTATGTGATGTTAATTTTTTGTTAAATTGATCAAGATGCCTTATTTGCATGAATTTTTTTTTTTTGTTGTTGTTAATGAACTTTTGTTTTATCTTGTGTTCAAAGAAAAAAAATTGAAGAAAAAATAAAAAAATTAATAAAATTTCTGTTAATTGTTTATGTTAAAATTGAACATAGATAATGGCAATGAAATATCGCAAAAAAAAAAAAGAAGAAAAAATGAACACACAAATTTAACGTGGAAACTGTTTCGAGAACAAAATCACGAGTAGAGAAAAAGAACAGCCACGTCTATTTATAAGTTGAAAAACTTTATTCTAATCAATCTCTAATAAAAGTAATGTAGTAACGTCAAAATACTTTATTCTAAACAAAATCAAATAGTAGAAGTATACGTCTATACGGATTCCACTTGTTCTACTCAATGATAATCAACTAAATCAAAGCTGAAGCTATAGAAAATTAAACCTTTGCATAAATATGAGTTGTCTTCAATGAATTGGTAAAAACAGAAAAAAAATACAAAAAAGGTCCAAACTAATTTTTCTGTTAAACCCCCCCCCCCAAAGAAGATAAAGCCACACAAATTAAAGAAAAATACTATGCTAGAATTGCGGGACAAAATAACTATTTCATAGTTGAATGAAAAAAATTAAAAATCATTGATTTTAATCACTAAAAATAGGAACGAACTTAATTCTGTAGTCCCTCCATTTTTTTGCTCAGCCTATAATCCTTCTATTATTGATTTTTAATTACCCAAAACCCTAAAAAATTTTTCTAACAATGAAGAGATGGGGAAGAAAGGAAAAAAAAATTCAAGAAAACCACCTAAATCCTCTTCTTCTTCTAACAGTGAAGAAACGTTGGGAGGGAGGGGAAAAACTCACGTATGATGAAAAGAAAAAGATGTGAACAACATTAAAAATGATGTGGAAATTGACTATAATCCTTTATATGTTTGTTCAAAAATCCTTCAATTAAAATGCAAAATTTGATTTGATAGTAATCAAGGTATCGAATAAAATTGTCTAGGTATTGATACTTAATTATAAGTATCGATACTCAATGTGTTTGCTTAAAAAAATTCGAAGTCAAATTACAAAAATTGTATAGATACTTGTAAAGGTATCGATAAAAATGCATGGGTATCGATACTTTTTGTTTAGGGATCAATTTTTCACTTTGTTTAAAATGTTTGTAGGGTTTTGTATAAAATATTTCTAAGTGTTGAAATTATTTTTCTTAGTATTTAGAGTTTTAGAAAGACTTTGAAATAGATTTTACTCTGAGGTTAATTTTTTATTCAAAAACCATCATTATTCAAAATTATTTTATTTGTTATATTAAAATAATTTATTAAATAAAGCTTGATTTAACTGAAGGTTTGTTATCAATGATTGATTCATATTGAAACAAAATCAAGCTAAAGTTGGAATTCCATCGTATCAATTTATTTAATTAAATATCGCTTATGCCTATTTTTACTGTTATGTCGATTACAATTATATTTATTATTTTTACTTTTATCATATTCAAATTTCTCTTTTTTATTTTTGCGCATACCGTCACACGTCGTGGGCATAACAACTACCTAGATGCGTAACCTAATTGAATCGAACAACAATTTTAGATATCTCAATCTCTGTGGAATTGTTTCTACTCCTTATAAGGCTATTTATATACTTTTTTGGATTCGGTACCCATCAGTTAGGATAAGGCATCTTAGGATAAGACATAGTCTTAGTGGAGACGCATAGGCTTAGGGTTCGAGTTGAGCTAAGGTTTGCAAGTTTTTCAAGGTTCACTAGTTGATAGGTCGGCAATACATAGTTTGCTAGAATGTTAACTCTATTGAGAGACACATGTCAAGTTCCCTTAAAATACACTACGAGGTTAGTGATGTTCTCTATACAGGGAACAACATAAATTGACAAATACTATTACGATAGTGTTTGTTGTCTTTTTCATAATTTTATACAAAATTCATAAAAAAATATTTAAACTTTAAAAGATATGCAAATGATAGGATTTAAATATAAAATATCAAGGTTTCTAAAAATCTCAAATCTTTCATTTCAACTAGAGTCATATTTATTCTTTTACATAATTTTTTTAAAAATATTGTTTCACCTACATTGTAGGTGTAATGTAATCCAGTAGCTAATTGGTGTCCGTAAGCAAACTCTCATAAAAAGTAATAAAAAAGCAATTAAATGAAACGAAAATGGTAATAAAATGAAAAACTCTTATTCGACCAAATCATACAGTCTTTTTCTTTTGAAGCTAGTGAGGCTATTTTTTTCTGGTAAATTAACGCGGCTCGAACTCAAGTTATACATGGGGCGATGAATAGTTGATACCCATTTTAAACACCCTATATTACAACAATGAAGGGTTTAACATAGATGATCTCGGTCGTCTAATGCTTGTCTCCAAAAGACGCAAGTCTTACATGTGTTTCTGTCCCCTCTTTGACTGTTGATAATAGGAACTATACGCATGACTTGATTTCTAGACAGCGCTTCAATCAATTCGTTGACAAGTTTTTGGATTCACGTGCTCTCTCCGGAACTAAGACACGACACCTCACATTGGTTTGGTCTTTCCGTTGTGATCGGAGGAAGAAAGGGAAACAAGGGGATAGGATTTCTGATCCTGAGTTGATGTATGGTTCTACTAGTATGGTGCCTCGAGAGGTGGTTCCTAATTTCTTTCCAGACTACGTCCTCTATAAATCTGTGAAAGACCTTGCATTCTGTTCCAACAATTGTGTTCTGGAATTGCCTCCATCCCTATCTTGAAAGCTTGACTCTGCAGTCTGCTCGAATCCCTGATAAGTTCTTCAGTGATTTAATTTGGAGCTATTTCCCCTCAAGTCTTTATATCTTTTATGATTGTAGTGGTCTGAAGGGTATTTATATCAAAAGTTCATCACTCAAGCAGTTGAAAATCATAAATGACAAACCTGTTGATCTCTGCCACCTTCATGTCGTCGCACTGAAGCTTGAAAAAAATTCCTTTTGACTCGGTATCCAACTGATTTTAGCAGAACTTCATTTCAGAATAGTTGTTCTGAGCCTGCCCTTCAAGATTTTGTGACATGGAGGCTGGAGTCATCTACACTGTGCTGCATCATATCTAAATTTTTTCCCACATGATTTGCAGTATGTTCTGCCCAGTTTAGAAAGATCTGCTAAAGTCTTACGACCACATGCCAAAACAATCGAGGTAATCAAATGGACCAACTTTTCTTATTACTCCTGTAGCATGACCATATCTGCATTTTTGTGTTTGATGCCTTTAAAAGTTTTTATTGGGTCTCTATTTGCAATTTTCAATGTATATAATCTCTTGTTTCGTGTTCATGGTAAAAAGTTACATATTCTCGAAGACAGACAAGTATATAGCAGCTTTTTTGATTACATGATTTAATCAAATTCCGTAGTATGTTTGATATTGTGTAATGCAAAAACTTCAATACTCACACTAGTTTGTTACCTCCAAAGTATGCTTTATAGCGTACATTAGTGAAAGTAATTCATGTATTTTAAAGCAAAATGGAAATTTTGATATATATATATATATATATATATATTTACAAAATAATCATCAATTATTCGATTTTTTTTTGTCATTAAATTATTTTTAAAAAATTTAATCATTAGGTATTAACTTACTAATGAAAAGATAACGTAACAGCTTTTAAAATTACATAATTAGTAATTTTAATCTTAAAACACTTTATCAAGTTATTCTTGATTCCAAATAAACTAAATAAATTTGTATGGTCAAAATTTTATTTATATAGAAATTAAAAATAAAAAATTATTTACTTATAATGGAAAATTAAAAATACATACCCTATTATTTCTAATATATTTATGTATTTCAACTAAATGAATAAGAAAAGATTCTGTTAAGTAATATATGACTATAAGAAACACTAATTAGTATTTTTATTTAAAATGAGAATTTCATATTTTGGGACTTGAACTTTATAATTGTTCTCATATTGGGATTTAAATTTTTTTTATCCAAAGTAATCCTTGAAAATTAAAGGTGTTCATGGGCGGGTCGAGTCTAGTTTGGGCCGAGCTCAACAAAAAATTTAAGTCTATTTGCTAGGCCTGAGCTCGCCCCGAAAAATGGGCCTAAAATTCTACCAAACTCAATCCAGGTAAAATGCTAAAACTCAAGTCCGGCCCGGCCCACTCATATTAATTTTTATATTACTTTTATATAATTTTTAAATATATATAATGCATTAAAAATACTAAAAACATTAAAATAAATATTTCCTAACAAATTAAAAATAAATTTTAAAAATATATACTTAAATAACACTAAAATAAATACAATTTAACAAATAAATGCCTCTAAAATAATAACAAAATTAACAAATTCCTCTAGAATAATAACAAAATTAACAATAAAATAAGTTTTATACAATATCCAAACAATAACTACAAAATAGTAATAATATAATAATAAAATTGTAGCAAAATAGAGAAAAACAAAAAGAAAATAGCATTAAAAAAAATAGTAGATTTTTTTTGTCTTTTTGTGAATTAAGGTCAGACCGGACCTGGTTAAAAAATGCTTTATCCAAGACTCGACTCATTTTTTAAGCGGATCTTATTTTTTTGTCCAAACTTATTTTTCGAGCTTATATTTTTATTAAATCCTCCCATTTTTCAAGCGAGTCTCGACCCGACCCATGAACAAATCTATTAAAAACCCTAAAATTTAGCCCAATATGAGAACAATTGTCAAGTTCAAACTCTAACTTAAACAAAAAAAAATTCAAATCCCAATGTAAAAAAAATTATCAATTTCAAACTTTAATATAAAAACAATTACTAAATTTAAGACTTAACTATGATTTTTTTTTTAACTCGAGAAAAATTATCAAATTTAAAATTTAAATATGATTTGACCCTAAAAAAATTGGCGGGTAAAGCAAACTTATTGCAATTGGCGTCCAGTCAATTTATTAAAACGCAGCGTACGTAGAACTGAAGCCAAAACCCTACAAAAAGGGGCAGGAAACCCTTTTCCGAATTTCTTTTTTCCCAATTAGTAGAAGCAAGAAACAAAACCAAGCTCCCTCACTCCTCTCCAGTAATCAACGGTTTCAAAAAGATATGGTTGATAAATCTGCGAAGTTAACAATGAAAAGCAAGAGGAAGTTTAACAGTTCCCAAGAAAAATCGAGTCTTACAAAACGCCGCCGTAACGATTTGTTGATCAAGGAAGCTAAAGAAGGTGAAAGCTCGGCGCGGGCTGAACCGGAGCTGAATCCCAGTGAAAAACGGCCATGGAGAAATCTACAGTTAATTATTTCCTTGCAAAACAAACAAACCAACCTTCAAAAGTTAGTATTTTAGTTTTTCTTTCCCCTTTATCATAAAAAAGTGAATTTGTTTGCTTCATTTATTTGGTTTATTTGTTAATATTATCTATTTCGCCTTTTCTTTTCATTTGAATCGAAATGGATATGCAAGATTTAATTTTGAGTAACGGAGTGTGTATTGGTGCAGAAAGGTAGAGCTGGCTTTTGATTTTGTTGATTCAGAAGAGAAAGAAGGAAGAAACGATGTGGATGGAGATGATGAAACGGTGAATATATCTCGACTGATTGTTTTTCTAAGTGATTGGGTTCAGTCATTGTTAATTTCTCCTCAAAAGACTGATAAAGTTGATGGAGTCGTTGACGCTTGTTTGGATTTTAGATGTTGGCGGATTTTCGAATTCTGTTTGAAGGAGTCTTTGAAATTGCATGTATCTTTGAATTTCTCTCGGAATTTATTAAGAGCAATTGGTTTCATTGCAAGAAATGTTTTGTCTTTTATTAGTGATCCATCTTTATCTTCGAATGAATCAGTTTTTGCTGGTGAAGGGTTTGAATTGTATGGTGTAGTGCTTGATTGTGTTTCCTTGTTGTTCTCATTCCAACATGGCTTGTCAAATGAAAATTTAGAGTTATGGATTTCCAATATTGATGCAGTGCTTCAGCTTGTTCACAAAATTCATGCTCAGAACCTTGGTGGTGGCAATATAGGTGCATTTTCCATTCAGTTTTCTCTTGTGGTTCTTGAGCCGTTTGCCAAGTTTTTGAGGATTCACCCCACTCGGAAAAATGGGTTTCGTGATTTTGTTGACAAGCTTCTTGAGCCCTTGTTGCTTCTGCTAGATGTCTTGTATGGTTGTGTTAATGAGAACAATTCTTGCTTGACAAAGAACTTGTTGATGTTGGTTGAAGAAGTATTATCTCATGGGTTATTTCATCCAGTTCATATTGATGGATTTTTAGGCTTGCGCAGTGTGGAAAAGTATGCTCTGAAAATTGATGCAAAAGACTCAAATGTGGTCATTAAAAGTTATCACAGACATTTATTTGACAAACTAGAGGGCATGGTAAAGAAGAACATAGTATTGAGTGGTATTGGACGATTATTTCACTTGTTTGTTGCTCGAATTAAAAAGCAAAAAGGAGCTTCAGCTGCAGGGACTGCTGGAAAAGTTGGAGGTAGTAGGCGCATGGAAGATGAGTTATCTGGTCATTTGTCTACGGATCCATCTCCAAGTTGTAGGGCAATTCCAGATAATAACTATATATCTAGTACTTACAGTGCAGAAGCACGGAAGTCATTATTTGATTTTTTTGTTCAGCTTTTGGAGCCTCTCCTGCTCGAGATGGATGGCTACATGCAATCTAACTTGGCAGGTAGGGTCTCATTGGTAGATGTTCATTGCGCACTGAAGTCCATTAATAGTTTAGTTGCCAGTTTTGTACATGAAAAAGTATATGTAAGAACAGAAGATATCTCGGAAGGAGCTTGTCTTAATTTCTTGAAGAAAGCTTATAATACAGTAATCTCATTTGCAGCGAAATTATTTGGCCTTTCAGAAATTGATATAGAAGGCAAGACATGGAAGGAAATGTTTCCTTTATTAGCCAAGGAGTTATTTCTTGCTGTAGGGCACTTCTTGGATATTGAATATGATGTTATTGGGAGTGATTTAATTAGCTTATGGCTCATGATACTTTCTTACTTGACCAGTCTCTCTTATTTAGATTCACCAGATCAATCCTTATTGATTTCCCCAATACTTGATCTTGGGTGCCAGCTGGTTAATCTTTATAGCGCACTTCGCCAGGTTAGTTTACATTTTTCTATATATGCACTTTCTAACTGTTGCAGTCTTGAATGACATTGTTAACAACTTGTAAACCATGTTGGACAGTGCTTATTTTCTTTCATGGGATTTAGGGGTATTATGTCATTTGATCGATTACTTCCCCTTTCTGTCTTTTTCACATTTCTTGTGCTTGAATAAGTGGCTTAATCTTTCTTTTCATTAAATGGATCAAATCCTATTCATAGACTTTGTAATTGATGTAGGTGAATAATTCTATTTTTACACTCTGCAAAGCAGTGAGACTTTTGATAACACACAACCATGGAAGTGAAATGAGCTGCACCAGAGTTTTTTCATACTCAGCATCCGTATCTAATGAAGCAACTGCAGCATCAGTGGCAATTCTTTTAGGCTCACAAGAATTTAAATTGGCTATTCACCATGCTAGTAAATCCATACCGGAAGGGCAAGCAAGTGAACTTATTCAGCAATTAACTGCAGATGTATCAGAGTCTATGGAATGGTTGAAAATTGGTTGCTCAGTAGCTGATGGAAAAGAAATTGGAAGATTGCACCTAAGAGATCATGGCATGCTAAGCTTTCACAAACAAGTAGAACTCTTGGGAAGGGTGCTATCTGAAATTTATGTGGTATTGCTAGACTCACTTTCAGTTACTGCAGGAAACTGCATTCTGCTTGGGACTTCTATAAAGGAGCTAGTAAGTACTATTTATCCTTTCATTAGTAGTCTGGGAGAAAAAAACCTTGATGGTGTCAACACGTTCCTGTTTTCTGTCATGGGAACGACTTCTGAGAATATGGTGGCTGAGAACGAAAAAGAAAAACATGGAATATCAATGCAATGGATCTTTGTTTTCCTATTTCGACTATACATGTCTTGTCGAAGCTTGTACAGGCAAGTCATTAGCCTTACACCTCCCAGCACATCACGGAAATTGTCATTGGCAATGGGGGATTCATTCACAGCATATACTGGTAGGGATTGGATGGAGAAATCAGATTGGACTGATGACAGCTACTTTTCTTGGATTATTAATCCTTCACTGTCTCTTCTTGATCTTATACACCACATAACAGACACATACATTAAAGACAACATTGAAGATTGCTGTCCACTGATTTATGTACTGCATATTATGGCTCTCCAAAGGCTAGTGGATTTAAGCAGGCATAAATGCTCTCTTGAGTATTTATTAGAGCAGAATGAGAAGCTGATGCAGGTTAAAAAGTTTGATGATGCTGATTTGTCACGTTATAGCAAAAAAGACAGAAAGTTGAAAAGATGCATCTTAGTTTTGGAGCATGAGGCAGTGCAGCTTGCTGATTTTCCGCTGGGATACCTTTCATTAGTAGCTAATAATCACTCATCAATCCTCTCCTCTGATGACACATCTTGTGAGAAAAAGGCGCATGAAAGTGATAAATGGGATTTTGATATTTGTTCTGTGAACAAGAAGTCGTTGCCGATTGCAATTTGGTGGATTATATGCCAAAATATTGATACTTTATGCATTTATGCTGATGCTAAAAAGTTAAAAAAGAAGTTTAAAACTTTCCTCACTCTTTTGATTCAGACTTCCCTTCCTTGTTTATCAAAAAGCTTTCAGCAGGTTGAAAAGCATAAAATTGAAAAAGATGGTCAGCCGAAGAAAATAAGTCTGTATCAGATTTCACAAGGTCTTCTAAAAGATTCCACCCTCTATGATCATAAAGTAAGATAATAAATTCATAAATCTTCTCTCTTTCTTGCACTTCCATTCATTTGTCGCATTTATTCTCTTCGCGTTTTTACACATTCCATTTGTAATTTTCTTATGCTTGCATGGTAGTGATCTGAAATTTTCAGGGAGATTATTTTGTGACATGATGTTCACCCCTGGTTTATTAGTTTGTTCGCAGGAATTTGTCATCAAGGTTTTGTCATGCATTGGAGAATTTGGTGCTGTTACTGTTTGGCAATTCATCAGCTAGTGACAGGAATTTTAATTCATTTCCTGTTTGGTCAGAGGTTTTAAGCGCACTTGATAACTCACCTGCGGTTGTTTCTGGTAGAAAATATGTTAAGCATGATTCAGCTACAAGATCAATTTCAAATTCATGCAATGAGCAATCTTATATGAATCCGACAGCCCTTCCTTTCAATAATGTGAAAGATTGTAAGAGTTTGCTTAATCTTCTGTGTTGGATGCCAAAAGGATTTTTGAGTTCAAAATCATTCTCCAAGCTAGGCACATGCGTCCTCCACCTTGACCAGTGAGCCCTCTATCTATTGTTCTGGAATCTATGTTAGACAGCTGGCCTTCCTCTCCCTCCTTTTATGATTTGAAATAATGTGTATTAATAATGTAATGCATAGTTTGCAATCATACACTAATGTGCATTTACACTTATTATGAAGTCTCCGTTGACAAGAGTCTCTTAATATTTTCAGGCTTGTAGTTGCAGAGCTTTTACACTGTCAAGGAACACTGTCTTCATATGGTTGTGAGCTTTTCCAATTGTTTGTCACTTGTCGGAGGACATTGAAAAATATTATTATGGCATTGGTTGAGGAGAATATAGAAGCTAGTCTATCTTCACTTCTTTCTGTTGCTGAGGGTTCATATTTTATCACATGGCTTTTCAAGTCAGAATCTGCTGTGACTGGACTCCTAGACACAATGTCGGAGGACTGTATTTCTGAGTACAAAATTAAGAAATTCTCATTGATGGATCACACATCTTATGTCTTCTTTGCTATAAGCAAATATCAATTAAGTCAGGCTGTTGATTTCATTGGAAATTCCAAGCAACCCTGTAAACATTTTTCTGGTTTTGTCAGTGATCAAAGTATTTTAAATGAACCTCCTTTGCGCTTCAATTATTTGAAAGATAGTGAAGCCTTGAAAAGATTGTCTATTGTTGCTGAGAGTTTAAAGGAACAGGCAGAGAGCTTACTTTCTTCATTGAAAGAAGCCTTTGGTAGTGCACAAGTAGGAATTGAGAAAGAAGCTGAAAATATTAATAAAATGTCTTTCTTGGTTTCTTGCTTCGGTGGGTTTTTATGGGGCTTAGCATCTGCCTTGAATCAGTTGGGCAAAAAATGTGGGGAGCTAAAGACAAAATTGTTACGATGGAAAAGTGAACCTCTCTCAAAAATAAAACTCTGCACAAATGTGTTTGTTGATCTTATTAATGATGTCTTACACATGTTTCTTGAGAATGATCAACAGCGAAGAAGTGATTCTGATTCTCAAAGTTCTGACAAGTTTGATTACAGAAAGGATTCACTGAATTTTAACGATTTAGTTGTGCTTCCTTGTCTAAATAAGCATTTGTTGCTAGGGTTGCTAAAGGGTGATCATCCTGATAGGGCAGTTTTACTTAGGCAGCTATTAATTACTTATTCTGCTATTCTAAGGCTAAATTTGTGTGTTGGTGGTCCTCTCTTGTCATCAGGCATGGCACCTCTCATAATTGACATGTCACAATTCTTGTTGTTGGAGTTGGCAAACTCAGTTGAAAGCCCGCCACCATTTACTTTTGTTTGGTTAGATGGTGCAGTTAAGTATTTGGAAGAAGTCGGGAGTCACTTTCCGTTAACTGATTCTTCCTTGAACGAAAATGTATATGGCAAGCTAATAGAATTGCATTTAAGGGGCATAGGAAAATGCACTTCTTTACAAGGAAAAAGAGCTACTTTGGAATCTCATGAGCGAGAATCAAGCTCTAAGATACTCCATGATGATACTGGTTTATCCGAGTCATTTCTTTCTCATGGCTCACATTGCCTAGATGAATTCAAAGCTAGGTTCAGGATGTCATTCAGTGTGTTCATTAAGAATCCGTCAGAGTTGCAACTGATGTCAGCAATAGAGGCTATCGAGAAAGCATTGGTGGGAGTACTAGGAGCCCATGCAAGGATATACGAAATAACCGCTGGAAGTGCCGATGGTGGCATGGTCTCCTCAACTGTTGCGGGTGGCATTGACTGCTTGGATCTACTTCTTGAGCATGGTTCAGGTATTATGTCTGCCTATCTATTATGGTCATTGTAGTAAACATACGACGTAAATTATGTCTCTTGTAGCCTTCACTGCATTTGCAGAAAAGTTCAATTTTCTTTTTATGTTGGATTTGGATAACTTTTGGTTTTGTTAGAGAATACCACTTCTCCTTCATCTTTCATCAACCATGTATAGTTATGAATCTCAAAATCCGGATGGAAGTTTTCTCTTAACAATGTCTGTGTCCCTTTGACAGCATGTTCTCTTTTACTTGGTTGGACTTATTTGATGGTGCCTTGACTTGCTTTGTAGGACGCAAATGTTTGAGTGTGATTAAAAGACACATTAGAGGCTTTGTTGCTGCTCTATTCAATATAATCCTGCACTTGCAGAGTCCATTAATATTCTACAGAAAATCTGTGAGTAATGAAGGTGACAGAAACCTTGATCCGGGATCTGTTGTTCTTATGTGTATTGAGGTATTGACCAGAGTTTCTGGAAAACATGCTCTGTTTCAACTGGATCTATGCCACATAGGGCAGTCTTTACGTATCCCTGGAGCACTGTTTCAAGAATTCCATCAACTAAGGATTTCTGAAGGACCAGTATCAAGTAACACATTTTTGGATAAACAAAATCACAATTCCACTGTAAGCATGGAATATCATGTTCTGGCCCGACAGTTCTCTATAAACCTCTTTGCTGCTTGTTGCCGATTATTGTACACCATTCTTAAACATCACAAGAGGTATGTGTTAATTTGTGTTTCTTTGTTTACTCCTTTAAAAGTCCCCCTGCCCTTCTGCTTTCTTTGGTTGTTGCAGTTCGAAATCATAAACAGAATCCAAAGGCAAATGTAGGAGAAAAGAATAGAAAAAGGAAAAGGGAGGCTGCTATGAACTTTTTTAGGTTCACCTTTTTAGATTGATACGGGAATACATTTAATGCTTTTCTTGTTTGGGAATATTTTCTCCCAGTTACCTTGGTCTGTTAATGTGCATGTTAGACTGCTCTTACATGTATTTTGTGTTTCTCAAATTTCTTACCTTTTCTTTTTTTTCCCTAATTCCTTATTGCAAGAAGATTCATATGCTAAGACTTTTTCCCGCTGAACTTTTTCTGTTTTTCACTAATTCCTTATTGCAAGAAGATTCATATGCTAATATTTTTTTTCCCGCTAATTTCAAGTGAATGTGAACGGTGCATTGCGGTGCTTGAAGAATCTGTTTCCCTTCTTCTTCATTGTTTGGAGACAGTGGATGCTGATCTAGTGGTCCGAAAAGGTTATTTTTCATGGGAAATACAAGAGGGAGTGAAATGTGCTGGTTTTCTCCGAAGAATCTATGAAGAGGTATGGCAGTATATGTCACATCCGCAACTGTTTCATGTAACTTGTGCTTATATTTCTGACGATGGTCTAGCTTGACATGTGCATTACATGAATAAGAACCCCTGCTATTCTGACCTTTGACACTCATTGTTAACTTTTACAGATAAGGCAGCAGAAAGATGTCTTTGCAGGGCACTGTTACAAGTTCTTGTCAACCTACATATGGGTTTTTTCAGGATATGGTCCCCGTAAAACTGGCATTAGAAGGTGGTAGTCAGTGCTGCTTACTATTATATATGATCATATTTATACATCTAATCCTATGCTAAATATAAAGAAAACCAATTTCCCCTATTTTCAACCAATTTGCAGGGAGATAGATGAAGCTCTAAAACCAGGTGTATATGCATTAATAGATGCTTGCTCAGCTAATGATCTTCAATATCTTCATACAGTATTTGGAGGTAAGCCATCTTGATTTACCCTTATCTTAAAAAGCACGATTGTCTTAAAACTTTTTCGTTCATCTATGCATAATTTTGCAGAGGGTCCTTGTAGAAACACTTTGGCCAGTTTGCAACGTGATTACAAACTGAATTTCCAGTACGGGGGGAAAGTCTGATCTCAGCCATTTATTGTGGTAGGTTATATTGGCAAATCATCAATTTTGTCCACTTTTAACTCATTTTAGTTACAAGGAAACGAACTTTTTAGAGAGCATCATGTTATTGTACAGTTTTCGCGAAAACTGATAAGCTTGGTGATCCCATTTGGGTTCTTAATATGGGGGATAAGCTCCATACATTTGGTCCGAGAAAGGCTAACTTATCCATATAAGATTAGTCGGATTGGGTAGAACCAAGAGGAATAATTCATGTCTTTTGTCATACTGGATTTCAAATGCTTTAGAGATTACCAGATGATTGTAGAGATTGGTGTATTGTGGGTTTCTCTTGTTTATTATTTTATTTTTAGGGGGGAAATTAAGGAGCATGGATGATGGATCGTCTCTGACGTTTCCGAGGCAGCTAGCTTGGGGAAGGTCGGTTGTTTCATTCATGAGCTTGTTGTATAAATACTAAAATTTCATTTTTAAATTTATTTTTCACCGACGTCATGGGCATGTTAGGAACTCATACCTTGGGTGGGTCTGACGACTTGTGGCCCCTATTTGGTAAAAACACCTTTATGGGCCCCCTTAATTTCAATATTGAATAAATTGATCCTTCAAAAAATCAAAGTAATTTAATCCTTATTAATTTCGGAAGTAAGGAAATAAGGACAATCCCAACATTAATGTTTGGTCTTGATTTAATAAATTTAACTCAGAATTTACATGGAATATATAAACATTGAAAGTTATTATACCAATCAAAAGTATGTATAATTGATAAAAGAGGTGATTAATTATCCTTGATTGTTTAATTTCAAAATTGATGGGGATTATGTCAGAAGAGGTGGTCTTACCCCCTATTTCTAACATGACTATAGTTAGAGAGTAATATAAAAATGGAAGTGTTGGATTCTTAGATTTCATGAATAAGATTGAGATTGATCCCTTAGCTCCAACTAGAAAAACATTGTCCATTAGCTCCATCTAAAAACTTCTAGTGATGCACTGTTATTCTGGGATTCTTTCAGCCTTATATATTTAGCTCATATGGAGATGATATTAGATTAGGGAGGATGAACCATAAAACACATTCCGAGGTGCTTGTGTTGTGTAGTCACTCCCCTTCTCTTTGTTCAATGTTAGTACTATCTATCTTATTATATTATACATTATTCTTGTAATGCAAACCATCCCCAGACCAGACAAGCCAGCTCCATATTCCAATAATTAACCTTTTTCTTCCTTATGCTTCCAACTTCAGTCAGACTGATGATTTCACTAGGAACCAAATCAACAAAAGTGCGGTCCTATCTTTTTACTATAAATAGTCTCTTTAGTTCGCATACTAGAAAATACCCTAAACCTATACCTCTTTTATGGCCCATCATATTAGAAGTAGAGGAGACTCCATCTTGGATTCATTCTCTTTAACTCCTCTGCCTTATCCTGTTCTGCTAATCCTTGCTGTCACATCTGTATTTCTCGGAATATCAAGTTACCTTAGCTACGAATCCGCCGTGGAATCTGCCGACCAGCAAATGAGTTGGGTACTTTTCGCCACACCAGTCGTGTTAATACTCTTGGCACGATGGCTCTCCTCTATGGAAGTCTCTGGTATGTTGTTTGGCTCATCACCGTGGGAACGTATCTGCCGGACTCACCATCACCCTTCTGAAGGTACATCACCCTGGGCGGTGGCTGCTTTCATTGTGTTGCTGTTAGTCCTATTGCAGTAGCAGTCCATTTTTCGTGAGAGCTGGCTGGTATGATCTTTATATATATATGTGTGTGTGTGTGTGTGTGTGGTACTATAGTTTGAAAAAACTGTGTTGGAATTTCTCTTCTTTAACAGGGTTTTGCCTTGTTAGATTCAACACAATATGTATGCTTGCAACAGTTCTAAATGACACTGCAAAATTTAGGAAAACAAGTTTCTGTAAGACTTGGAATGGATTTTGCTTCATATAGAGGTAGTTTTTCATGGTTAAAACTTGAAAAATAGTTAACAAAATATTAATATGGTAGAATTATTCTCATCATTTATATGTTTGTCTGCACAGAGATGGTTTCTCCCAAAAATTCGGTGACAGCTCCATCTATGATGGAGACTAGTTCAACTTCTCGTGTACTATTAAACTATTGATTTAGTCTATATACTGGTAAAAAGAAAGAAACGAGACCATTTTTTAAAAATAAAAAGTTATTTATCATTTAAAAGAAATAATTATATTTTTAAATTTTGCAAATGAAATGTTTTGTTCAACTTAGTTGAACCGCAAACTAAAATTTAATGTAAGGACTGGCCCTCATAAAAGTAACCTTTGAGCACATGTTGTTTGGGCTCATAGGAACAGAAAAAAGAAAAGAAAAATCCTGAAATAAACCTAAGAAATGAATTTGATGAGTTGAGTGTTAGCTTTGTTGTAATTGATCAAGGTTTAGGTACTATTGCGTGTACTATCATCTCTCAAGCAAACCAGATCCTGCATCCTGAGCTTGAAGGAAAGGCAAAGCTCAAGCAACGAGGAAACCTTTTTACTAATGAAGTTGTGGAATTGAGATCGCTCACGACTTGTTAACGTGTCTAAAGACAACTTATGAATCAACCAGTGGTAATCATTAGTCAAGTTGATCAAGAAATAAAGAAAATGCAATATTTACGCATACAATGATGATAAAAACATAAGACCAGGCAAAAGCATTGTTGAGTTTTGTTTTCTTCCAAGTCCAAGGACAAAAAACACGCTTTATCACCTCTGTCTGGTCCCAAAGCCTGAGCCATTTTGAGTTCTGTTTTGTTTTTGACAAGTTGGAGTCAAACTTATTTGACAGACGTATTTGTTTGCTTAACTCCCAAAATCAAGGCTAATTCAAAAGCGACACCCTAATTCCTAAATTCAACGTTTATTTCCGAACTTTTATCTGGGAAAGAATCCCAGTGTTCAGTTTGTATCTGTGGACCAAATGAGACGTCGTTTTCATATCTTGAAGCCTTTGTATAGGGTTTTAGAGTCACGTCATGAGACCCGAGCTGTTTCTGTCTTTAAGCCTTTGATGTCAGCAACATTCAATCAATCTAACCTACCGGTGGCCAAGCGGTCCAGTGTTTTATCAACCCATCAATATCCATCCCAACCACTCCTATCGTTACCTCTCAAAACAAATTTCTTCCTTTTCTAAGCCTTTGTGATCATAACATGAATAAATATGGGATATATCCTCCAAAAAATGCTCTAAATATATGAAAAAACTTTTAAAAAAGAATCTAACCATATCCATATCAAATACATGTCACAAATTCCCTATAATTTTCCAGTATTTGCATCTTTCTCGAGACTCGAATTCGATATCATATGCTGTAGAAAAAAGGGCATCTTTCCCTGGGTTCAATCCAGAATTTCAAACCACCAAATGAGTAATGAAGTTTAGATTAGCAAATGAGAATCAAACAGTGAGCATTTAGAGTGCCTAGCATTGTCAGTGAATTAGCTATATTTCCCACAGCAGTTGAAAGAAATTGAACTTATAGCACATGAGAACGAACATATTTTTTCCTATTATTTTGGGGAAAAGGAACTCAATAAGCAATCAAAACCCCATTGGATAACACTGTAACTCATACATCACCATGAAGCTTCAACCTGAAACAGCTTCTCTCTGTCCTTTTTATTCATTTACCTGAACCCACCTTATATATATTCAAGCAGCAACCTTTTTGGATGTTACAGAGTTGACAATTGTAGCAAACTCAGGCCCCTGCACCATCAAGGTTAAAAATGAAATCATCGGCACTGCCCCAGTTGATTATATTCGGCATCCTAACCACTCTTCTAACTAGACAGTTGAATTTTATCAATACCATTACGAAACAGAGTGATTAGTGGGAATATACCTTCAAAGAAGCACCACCAACAAGAAATCCATCAATATCTTCTTGCTTTGCAAGCTCACCACAGTTGCTTCCATTCACGGACCCTGCAAAAGAGACGTAGAGAGTCATTAGTTTGCACTTTTAGATGCCACTTGTATGGGAATGGCATGATAATTTAAACAAAACATAGAAGAATGACATAGCATCCGAGCTACCTCCATATATGATACGTGTTTTAGATGCCACTTCCTCAGAAACATTCTTTTTAAGCCAATCACGGACAGCTACATGTACCTCCTGAGCTTGCTGGGGTGTAGCCACCTTACCAGTCCCAATGGCCCATACTGGCTCATAAGCAATAACTATAATGTCCCAACTGGGTATAACATCTGCAAATGATGGAATCATTGGGATTAGGTCACAGCGCTTCCATCTTCAGTCTTTGCAAGATAGCCTAGAATGATATTTCATGAGGAAAGAAAGTAACAGAAACCAAAAAGTGTAGGCCAAGCAAAATACCAGCAAAAGCCTTCAGTTGCTGGAAGCATACATCAAAAGTTTTCCCTGCTTCTCTTTCTTCTAATAGTTCACCGATACAAGCTATCACTCCAAGACCCTCATTCAGAGCATATGCAGCTTTCTTTCCTATAAACTGGAGACAATAAATCTACAGTCAGTACTAAATATTTTAATATTTTGCATTTATAACCACAAACAACTATGCCCTCTGACTCCTTTGAAGAACATAAGTGCCAAAATTTTTACCTGATCATCTTCTCCAATAACATGTCTGCGTTCAGAATGCCCAAGAATGACCCATTTGCAGCCAATATCTTTCAGTTGCTCCACACTACAGGAAGAATCAGATGAATCATATAAAAGACAGAATTACAATAACTCAACCAAGCCAGCTGACATGTGTAGGACCAAATACCCACAACTGCAAAAAATGGAAGGTCAGCAAACAGCTTCCACTATGTTTTTGAAACAGATCAAATAGAAAAACAGATGCTAAGTTGTCTGAAACTTAGGATCTAATCAACATTACCACACCTTACTAATGGATTGAGAAAGAGATACGAGACAGGAACAAACACTTCTGTGTTAGTTTTCCCATGAAATCAATAGAAGTAGTTGCACTAAGGGAGATAAAATACATACTTAACAATGATCAAAACTAAATAAATTTAAACTTATCCACCAGCAAAAACAAATATTCCACTAGTATCAAGGCAACAAATTGAACTCATTGAGACATCATAGGAAGTAACTGAAGTCCTGTATATTTTTAAACATGTTTCTAATGGTAGACTAATTGAAAAAATGATGTGGTTTTATATTCCCAAGGAGGGTAAAAAGCCAATATTACCATGTTAAAGGCTACAAAATTATGAAGAATTAACATGTTTTGTGCACAAAGCCAAAGTTAGCTAACCTGATTTCTCCCGTGAAAGCCCCACCTTTTCCAATCCAAGAGTTCTGAGCAGATACCTCAATCCGATCAGTTAATGAAGAACTCACCTGATCAAGATAGACAAAGGGAGGTGCCACAACAACATCTGTTCGACAAACAGGAATATCAGCAATCTTCATAACATTTAACATGATATCAGTGAACCTAATGAATATAAAACTACATGGCATCTAAAACGCAATAAGCAAGTCTAGTTAAAGGAATCAAGAAACATAATACAAATTGCTTCCAAGAAAGCACAAGTAGCATTTGTCTAGGAGTAGGAGGGCATATGAACAATGATAAAAAGTTTGCAAATCTTTTAGCCACGAGCCAATATAAACCCCAAGCCTAGTTCCATAATAGATTTAACATCTCACAAGGATTGCAAAATAAAGGCTGTAAATTACCAACATCAGTCTCCAACTTTGCGCTGTTCAGGTCAGAAACAAGCTTCGTGATGGAGTCTTTTGTTCCATTCTACAAGAACAAGATGTACATCATCAATAAAGGAAAATAAGCAAGAGAATGAATGTGCCCAATAATTACAGTGTGAAATCATACAGACAGGTAAAAAACACAAAAGATATAATAACAAAATGAGTTAGAGTGCATAACGAACTCAAAGAACCTCAATATACAAAGAAACAGGTTTAATCCATTGGAAGATGTACAAAATTAACAATAAAAATAGAGCATTTTGATATAAAGTAACTAGAATGGAAAAAATGAAAATGAGGAGAGGGAGCGAAGAGAAAAGAAATCTGAACCGACATGAAAACACAACCTTTGATTCAAAATTGCACAAGTCTACACAGGTAGGGACACAGCAAACTTAAGAGACAAGTATTAGCTTGGAAGAAGATTCCACATCAATAAGCACAAAAAACTTTAAAGGAAGGCATAAAACCAAATCGAAAAAACACTTCAAAAGTGTTGGTCCGGTAAAACAGAGGCACGCATGGTATTTGACACAAACCACTGAGATTGGAAGCAAACCAAGAATGGACATAAAGATTAGAGAACATAGATAATATAATATCTGAGATAAAGGGTTCTTACACATTTCCAGTTACCCCCAACAAAGAACTGCAAGTACAAGGAAAAAGATACATTAATAAACACCGAGAAAGAGGAAAAAAGACTATTATTAAATCTACTACCGCAGAAGTTAGCAAACTGCATTTAGAAGCACCTAATGAGAAACTAAACAGTTTATCCCACCCTTTCTAGTTTCAATAGCTATCCAGCTATACTAAATTTAACTCCTCAAGTTGCTGTCACGAGTCAATCAAACACCAATTCAGTTGAAAAATGACTGAAAAAATCATTGTTTACCGTTTCAACTAAAACATCATAGGAGTCTTCTTATACGTTATACATTTAATTTCCTGAAACCGGAAGAAAGATTTACATAAAAACAATAGTGGAGGGTACCTTCCCAGAGCCGGACATGGCAATAACAGCTCTGCAAGGTTTGGGAGAAGAAGGGAGACGGAGTTGAGAGCTGAAGTCTTGAAGAAAAGACTGAGATTGTGCATTGTGTAAGTTGGGAGATGATCGGCTAAGCCCACTGAAGTGAGGGCAATATGTAGATACCATTGACATATCTAACCGGAGCTGTTTCTTGAGTTCTTCGGTGGTGATGGGAGTAGGTGAGAGGTGAGGAGCTTTTGCAGGGATTTAATTTTATGCGTTAAAGTCGCAGGGTGGTCGAGGATAGACATAATATGCACTCACGCGCCTTCCATACCGTCAAAGGCACGCTCCAGCAGGAGGTTATTGGTGTGTGAATGTGATATGCATGGGGAGTGTTTGTGACGCGAATGAGGAGCGTTGGGGTTAGCATGATTTGACCTTGAAGGAAAAAGATCAACTTTTATGGTTTGTAGTTGTGTCCGCCCTTTCACGAGAACGCATCTTAATCTTAGCCAGAAAGACAAATAGTAAACTAGAAGCTCCCGTGACAGGATGTCGTTTTAGCTGTTTCCTCTCCTCTCCTCTCCTCTCCTCTCCTAGAGGTTGGATAACATCATGCTAATCAGAGTCCTTCTCCTGTCTCCACGTGGCTTTGAATATGTGGTGACTAGTTAATGGGACCGTGGACGGGGATTTATCAACACTTTTAATAGATGGTAAAATCAATTTAATTGAGAATAAATAGGGTTGTTATTCACGTAACCTTCTGCAATGCTTTAACTTTTAACCCATGCAAGCCCATTGAATTCTAATTGATCCAGTCAGTGGCTGAAATTTTTGTTAGAATTGAAATTAGATTTGTATACTTTTAACAATAGTAAAATATAAATTATCATTTTAATAATTTTTAAAAAGTTAAATTAAATTTTTATCATTTTTAAAAGAATTAAAATATAATTTTACTATTGCTAACGAGAACCACGGCCTCTTGGATCTTTACTACACCCCCCCACCACACACGGTTGCAGTAGTTTGAATACATAATATCCCCTCATCTAGAAATTGGGGATTTACAATATTAAATAAAAATAAAAATGAAGCTTTCAACCCATGCAACTAAGCGATCTGTTGGCCGAGATCAAAAGCTTTGTTTCGACAAGGAAATGGGTCTCAACACTTACAGAAATGAGGTCAATAAAATCCAACGATGATTGTGCATGAACGGTCATTTACACAACTTCTGCATATCTAGCAACTCACTCAATCCACCAGCAAGGATGCCGATTCAAAACAAGCACAAAGGGAAAGAACATCCTATTCCATTGCATAAGTACCAACGATAAAGATGACAAGAATCCGATTCAAAATCTACTTTGGACTAACCATTCCCTCTTACCAATGGGTCTCAGAATGCTAGCTGCGCCTGGGGGTCAATAGAGCAGGTAGCTCACATTTTAACAAAACCACTTACACACAGCTTTTCTCTTGCTCAGGCGCCAGCTTAGAGTGTTGCCTGGGGGTCTTCTGGATATTTGACCCTTTCTAGTAAGGCCGTGTTGCTCCAACTTTTCATGTTTTTTAAAGTAACTTGTATTTGGTACTTCTGTCTGTCACATATCTGGATATAAGTATAGGCAAATCATCTTTTAAGGACCCTCCATTTACATGACAATTTTAGAAAAAAATTTCAACACACATGTTAGACACATACCTATATTCGATACTCTCACCCAAGTCGGAGTAATTTAGTTTTCATGCACCTCTCAACAAGGAAATAAGCTTTTCTTCTTCAAACAGTTTTCGGTATAAGCAGCTATGCTGAAAACACAATTATTTCATGCTTCTGAATCTTCATCTAGAAATCTTTCAAGAATGGCATACATAGTCGATTGCTATGTTACTCAAACTCAAATGTGAGCTTCAACTATGGGTGTCTTCAACTTATTTCTAAGTTTTTCCATTGATTCAAATAATCATATGCGTCAAGCACACGTACTTAAAGAAAAATGAAAATCAAAGCAATAGAGGCTAATTGCATTGATCAAGTAGATTAAACAATACGCGTCTCATTTTGACACAACATGAATAACCAATCGTGTCTGATGTTAAACATGAGCACAACATGGGTTTATACATATTACACATGGCTAGACATGATTAACATGTTTAAAACTAATTAGTGTAAATTTGGCATGACATTACACTATTAAACAATTACCACAGGAATAACATGAATGAAACAATGACACGAATTCTAATTTTAAGTTTTCGAATCTATAGAACCAAAAATCAATGAAATTTCTTGACAAATAGTTAAAATCTATGGAGACATATACTCAAGCAACAACTTATGTGATTCAAACAATCACAGGCAAATGCACATTTGTTCAGTTTTAGCATCTAAATCATACCCATGTTACTGGAACTCTTCATTTTTTCTTAAGGTACTCTGTGTCTGACACATTGACATGCAAAAACTTAAAAAACACTAAACACACCCATGTCTAATACATACCCATATCCGTCTTGAGTAACTATAGAATTATACTATTTATTCTGAAAGGCCTAACTTCTGCTCATATAATTTCAATAAACAAGGATCTTCATAAGGAGTGACAAACCTTTGGAGGAATGCCTTTTCAGTATACTCCAGAACAAGACATACACTGAATTTCTTGATCAAACCTTTGGATAACAAGGCTTGAAGAACCGAACACCTTGGGATAATTCTCCTCTCCAAGCTATACGAAAGAAGAACCGGACGGTTAGCGATATCCAATGATTTCCATCCCATTGTGTGGACGAAAAAGCTCATTATTGTAGTGATCTTCTTCTCAGAAAACATCATGAATCTCGGATACTTCTCAAAAGCAGAAAGAACAACTTCATTAGACCAACCCCATTGGTTAAGAAGACCGAATTTCTTTTCCCATGTTGATTTGCTAATCTGTAAGAAAGCTTGAAGAGCTGTAAGGAAGCTACGTTTTGAAGGATTAAATCCCATTTTCTTTACTTGTTCAAGTGTTCTTCTAAACTTATCAGGATTCACTGCATAGGCTCTTGGGTGGACAACAAGTTCAACCATAAGATTTGATTCAGGCACCCCATATTCTTTCAGGATTGCAATATTAGGAGCAACAATGGATTGAAAATTACGCGAAAGGACGTCAGAATAGTTCTTGTATGCTAAAAACACCTGATCATCGCCACATCGAGTGAATTCCTTGAAGGAGTTGAAGTTTGGGATGACGCAATTATCTAAACTACGTCTAAAGGCATCCGGGTTTGAAGACAAGATCCTTAAAAGTTGAGAACCTGAAATGCTTTTGGAGTAAAAGAATTGAAGTTTGGGCAAAAGGGTTTTCTCAGGGTTACATGAGAGAGATGCAGGCCATTTCTGAACGATGTCTCTAATCTGGGTTCTTGAAAAGCCATGGTTTTTGAAGAAGGAAATCACAGTGTTTGGTTGTTGAGAGGTCTCAAAATGTAGCTTATTAGACACTGATAAAGCAGACTGTGGAGACAAACCGACTGTGTTTATGAGGTAAGAAATCTTAAACGGCTGTTCATTTTCTGCAATTCCAGATTCATATCTAACAACTAGCAGTGCAATTGCTCGAGAAAAACTCACATTTGTAGCACAGGTTGGGAGAATCAAAGAGCCATATCTAATGAAGACTTGCCTTTTGAAGATGGAAAAAATCATCGATTCGAAAGCTGAAACTTGAACGCTTAAAGAAAAGACAGCAAATTAAGATGGAAATAATGAGACGAAAACAAACCTCGATGTCAAACAAATCTAACTTCTACCTAGTAAGAGTACTGGAGTAGTATTCACTTTTCCCATTCTCCGTTCCTTCTCAGATTTTAGTAAAGCAGACATGGTTGAAACTTCAATTTGGGAATGGACTTTTGAGTTTAGGGTTCTAAGTAGATTATAGCCTATCGTGTTCGCCATGATTTGGGCCCTATTTCCTCACAGCTCACGTGCGTGAAAAATAGCCCACTCCACCATAAATATAGGTGGTTAGTGCAGTTGAGCTAAGGTTGACTTGGTCAACCAAAGAATATGATTGGCTATAAATAGCCCACTCCACCATACATGTTGGATGTGAAATGATACGAAAGAAGAAAACTCGTTTCTTTCTTCTTCCTCACAAGTTCTCTGCAATTTTTCTTTCATGTTTGTTTCTTTAGCTTCCATGCTAATTTCTTTCAGAGCCAGAGTGTTCGTTTCCGTCGCTGAACCAACTAGCTCCAACCAGTCAAGCCTTGACTCTGTCGTCAAGCGGGTCAGTAAATCGGTTTTTTTTGGTGAATAATTCGTTTGATTCTCCAAACAAAACTATCCTTTAAAAGTTATGAATATGCCAACGTGATGGGAACAACGTCATCCACATGGCAAAACAAGTACTTCGTCGACCTCGATTTTTCCGTCAAGTTCAAAATCGCGATGCCGACGAGTGAGTACTTAGGGCGTTCGAGTTACCTGCCAAAAATTTGGACCAGTTGTTGGTAATTATATGGAATTTTTTTTTTGGTGAATAAAGACTTATGAAACTAAATTACATGGTTTGAATGTGGGTTACAAAGTTTTCCTTCTTGTCTGCTTTACTGAAAGTTAAGGGCGGTCTCAAACAATTGTAGTTCTCTTCTATCAAAAGCTAATTTGGCCATACAGTTGGCGTATTAGTTCTTCTCCCTTGGGATGTATCGTATGATCCAGCTTCTTTCTTGGGAAAAAATGAGGTGTATTCTTCTGATCAGTGCCGAATGTGAAGTCTTTGAGACGCTGCTATGAATGACTTTCACTGCCTCCAAGCTATATGGTTGAATTGCTACCTTGGCATGTCCTCTTCGTTTGATGATTTCGAGTCCATCAAGGATGTCCCAAAGTTCAGCATTAAGAACTGACTAGTTGCCTAGGTATCTGTTATAATTGAGGATCCACTCTTCGTTTTCGTCACGTAATACTCCTCCAACGGCTGTAAGTCCTGAAGCCACTTGGACTGCCCCATTTGTGTTAAGAAGAGTCCACCCTTCTACCACGAGCTCCCCCGTGCCGACGTCAATATCTTCAGCCACAACCTCTTTGTTTGATAAGGCAAAGTGCTTGGCCCAACACATCGAGGTTTTAATTATCTCAATCGAGCTGCACGATTTTCCTTGGAAAATAAAGATATTTCGATTTTTCCATAAGCGCCATGCAAGAAGCCCGAAAAGACACGCTCAACTAGGTTCTCCACTGTGATGGTTTGAAGTGACCTGCAAATTGAGAGACAACCATTCGTGTAAGGTGTTAGAGAAAGGATTAGAGAGCTGAGTTCTTGGGATGATCTGTTTTCAAACTTCCTTAACCAATATACAATCTCAAATGGCGTGCAAGATATGTAATTATATGAAATTTTATTCATCATAATCATGAGGAAAATACAAAAATCCACATATTTTCGTTGTTCACTTAACAGCAATTTTTAAAAGTTTAATAATTAAATTGAAGGAAATTATAATTGAGTGATTAAAATATAATAAATATATGTATCTATTTTATTATTTTTTTCATTTTCAAATGTTTAAGGATATCACGATAAATAAGAGTGTTTTTAATTTTGGTTAAAACTGAATTAATCGATCGAATCGAATTAATTCGGTTAATCGATCTAATACAGTCGGAGGTCGGTTAATAATTTTTTGAAAGTTCGATTATCGGTTAATTCAATTTGAAATCAAATAATTAACCGAACTTTCAAAAAATCAATATTATATATTACCAACTTGGTTAATTTTGGTTAATTTCAATTATTTCGGTTAAATGAATATTACCAATTTATTTGTTTATACTTTTTTTTTAACAAAAAAACAAAACATAAAAGTTTAGTTAATTCGGTTAACCGATCAAATTAACCGAAATAGTTCTGCTCGGTTATTTTTTTTGAAAAATTTTCAATTCGATTAACGATTAAAATTTTAAAAAATTCGATTAAATCAATTCGATTAACCAGTTAGGCATCCTAATTCAAATATATATTTTTTTCACCTGGAAAAGACGTGTAATATTATAAATAGAGTGATGAAAAAAACATTTGATAGGTTTATTAATCTTATAATAAAATTAAATTGTTTGAATTCCTATACTATTATCAACGAAGCAATTTTTTTCAATTTACAGAAGTATTCATTTTATAATTTCTTTATTTTAATGATTTGAAAGAGCATATAAATAAACAAATATTTACAAATTCAATCATATATACCATCAGTGCTGCTATTAATTCTAAACAAACCTTTTCAATGAAAAAACAAAAATGAAAGCATGACATCATTGTTAATGATGGATTATTAATTAATTTACATAAATTTAAATTTTACAGACATCAAAATAATGAAAGATTAAAAAGTTTGGATATCTAACATCTTTATTATTAAATCTTAAATATTAAAGTTTTTAGATATCAATAATATTATTAAATATATTATTGAATTTTAAAAACATTAAATTATTATTATATACTCGTTCATATTCAACTTACTTTTTAGTTCTAGTTTTTTTATAAAAAAAATAAAAAATTTAAATTTTACATAATTCTTATTACTAAAGATTTAATACAATATAATTTTTTACTTTTAAAAATATATAATATGAATTTTCTAATTATTTGATTTTTATTTTATTTTAATTACTTATGTTTTATTAAAAAAAAATTAGAGTTGAAGAGTAGGTTAAATATAGATAACTGTCTAATAATAATTTTATATATTTATAATTTGGTGATGTGGTAAAATTTAAATTATTCCTTCAAAGTAATATAAATTTTTGCTGTTTTTAGAACTTATTCTAGCTAAATTAGCCAAGTATTATGAAAAAAACATTAATTAACAAAATAGGCCGATAATTATAAAGAAAGTTCGTCCAATTGAACACATTTTTCTGGACATATCAATAAAAAAATTTATTCAATTCAACGTATTTTCCTGTCAATTATACATAAAATGTATTCAATTAAACGCACTTCCACATTTTTTCTAAAAATAATATATTTTCCTAAATTAAAAAAATACTAACCTTTTTTCGACATTAATCCTTAAATTAAAAAAAAATCGGCTCTTTTAAATAGATTTTCATTTTGTCTTGTACTACCATATCGCTACTAATCGGGACCACTATCTTTACACTAAGAGTAGCTAAACGCACAGCAGATCCAAATAACATCACTTTCCTCGTGGTGGTATTGTTTAAAGCAGCGATTGACAAAATGGCAGGCTTGATCTGTGTTCAGCTCTCTGTTATTTGGGTCTGATATAATTTATTGGCGTTGGAAACCTCAGCCAGCCACCCTTCATTGGTAAATACTTCTTGCAGACCATCATTTCTTTCTTTCTATTACTATTATTTTCTTTAACGAAATATGAAACTGTCGAAGATGGCTATGGAAAGTTTCAGGGTTTTCCTCTTTGTTCTACTCCTCGTTGCCTCTCCTCTTGTCCAAGGTCTGTAAATTACTATTTCAGATCTAAATATATTATCCGTTTTGATTAAACATGAAATTCCTATTTCTGCTTACCTATCGCCGACTCTGGATCTTACTTTTGGATTTTCCTCTTGCATTTTTACGTCCCATTGTTTTTATCTGAATTGATTTTCTTTTCCTCTGATTCATGATTCGATATGTGTGAATTTGGCGTGATTTCTTTGTTTTCTAAATCTTGGTTGCATTGCATGCCCTTGACATTTCATTGTCATTTGGTTTCTTTTTTCAGAAAACAGATGAGCTTGGCCATCGTTTTTATACCTTTTCTACCGATACCTTAGTGGTTATTTAGCTTTCTTTTTTGCTCTAAGAAAAGGCAACGAAAAGCGTTCTTGTCAAGCACTTCTCGTTTTTGGCTAAAATGCCTGTCAACTACTTTGATGCTCTTTTCTGTAACATTCTTGAAGTAGTATTTCCAGAGTTGAATTTGTTTGTTGCTTTTTTTTTTTTTGTTTACCTTTTGTTGATCATAAATTAATAAATAGATAAATAAATTGTCAATATTGTTTTAAATTATGTTGTGACTTGAATTTTTTTCTTTTGTGTGATAGTTGCTAGGTGTCAATCAGAAGCAGACGTAGATGTTGCTGAAGCTGTTGAAGGTGGTGAGCTTGGGATTGTTGGCGAGGATGTTCAGGATTTTGGTGATGGGAATTTCGGCCCAGTGCCGGAAGTTGAAACTGCATGCATTTTCCCCAAAAATAGTGCGAAATGTAAGAACATTTTGATGTATGATTTTCTGAGTGATGTGTATTTTTATTTGATTGGAAATGGTTAACCTCTTTTTCTCCATTCTCTTGGCAGTGGTTGTGGCTGGAGAAGAGACTGAACTTTTAGTTGGGATGGAAAATGTTAGTAATTAGTTTGTCATCAGAACATTACTGGCTCTTTTTACAATGCAATTTGATGTTATGTGTTGAAATAAGTTAATTTATCTGTCCTTCATCGGTTCATTGGCTAGATTCAATGCTTACTAGTTTTGCATTAGCCATGCCAGTCCTCTCTTATGCTTAACTTACTTTTTAAAATTGCAGGGGGTTCCACTTTAAATATCATTGCGATCCAAGCAAGTGTTCATCTACCTTTGATCATCGAATGCTTGTACAAAATCTTACAGTGCAGGTAATCATAGGTTTTCATAATATTGTTCTGGTAATATTTTCAATTACCCATGCTTTGGTAGCTAGTGCAATTTTCATTTTGATTGATTTCCATTCCTAATTTCTATCATTTCCTAACTTAAAAACTTTACATTATTGATTGTCTTGCCTTCTAGTTTTTTTTTAAGTTAATGCATTCATTGTTTTTTTTCTTCTAGATCATTATTTGTTGCTTATCCTATTTTATTGTCCACGTGGTTAAAAGGTGTTGACTAAATCTATGGTATCTTTATTGAATGTCTTAAATATCCATTGTCAAACATGTGGCTGGTGATGAGTCTAATGTGCTGTGACTGATTCTTTTGTGTTCCTATTGCTACTATTTACCTACTTTAATGAGCTTTAACAATGATAGTGCAGTTGATTACTTTTGCCCAATAATATGAAGATGGATGTTGAACTTTCATTTAGATTTGTTTAAGAAACTTTGGCAGAGTGTTTTACTAATGTAGATTTTGCTGTGTCTTTAACTTTCAGGCTAGACCCTACATTGATTTTGTGATTATACTGAGTATATCAATACAGTATATAGATATCATACTCTAATTGCTCACTGTGCAATTGTAATGTTTTGCGGCTGGTTTTTACATTTGGCTTTTTGTTTTCTTTGTAGTTTACCTTAAAGCCTAAACCCTATAAAATGCTTGTTGCTTTATTTGAAAAGGATCTTAAGCTTCTTTATTGCTAAAACATTATGGCCTATGTAGTTGGATTGAAACTGCATTGTGACTTTTGCATGTAAATTTTGTAACTGAAAGTGTGTTGTTTTAATACAGACCTTCAACAAAGCATCTGTATCCCCTTCAGTGCAAGCTACTTTCCCTTACACGTTTTCTGTTAGCAGGTACTTACAGGTAAACAATTACTTTGGGAGTTTTATGCTTTAGAACTGTATATAAATTCCTTTTTGTGAGGACAGTGTTGTAGTTAAGCTTACATGTCTAAAACATTGATGCAGCCTGGAACTTTTGATCTTGTGGGTATGATTGTCTATGAAATTGACCAGAAACCATGCCATAATACATTCTACAATGGTACCGTTGAAGTTGTTGAGGCTGGCGGTTTCGTAAGTGTTGAGTCTGTTTTTCTTGTTACCCTTGGGGTTGCACTTCTTGTTCTCCTCGCCTTATGGCTTCACGGTCAATTTCAGCGTACTAAAAAGGTATTGCAATTGTGCCACCTTCTTCAGTTGTATTAATTTACTCTAGTAACTATGTACTAAAATAAAGTATGCATGAGACAGGATTAACATTTTCTTCAAACTATTTGTTATAATACCTAATCAAACAGGGCCTTTTGCTGAATGAAAGTATTGATGGATATCTCCTAGAAATGAGCACACCCACCATGTATACATGGAGTAAGATCTACTTTGTCCTAGCATGAATGACCTATTTCAAATTGTCCAGAAAGCTATTGTGCTGTGAATGTTAAAGTATTTGTAAAAAAATTTTGTTCTTGAACCTGATAGGTTACTTTATTATTGCATGTAAGGAAAGAGAGCCAGAAGGAAAAGTGCTTGCATCTATTTTTTCATGTTTCTTGTATTTCTTAGTTTTAATTTTTGCAGAGTGAACCTAATATGTTTGCCTTTATTGTTTGTTATTGCTAGAAAACTACTAAGGCTCCAAAGGTGGAAGTCGGAACTGGGACTACTGATGCGTCATTGGATGAATGGCTTCAGGTTGTGCACCATCATTTACTTCCCATAATTTTATATTGCAGTTATTGTGCTTTTTTTCTTTTTGGTCCGTTCACCCTCGACTACTCGTAGTATGGACCTCTGTCTTAAATGCGTTAAATAACAATCTTAGTAGGGTTTAGCTGAAAATTTCTTGATTTGGATGTCTTAATTGTCAGGGAACTGCTTACACTCAGTCAGCTTCCAAATCAAAGAAAAAGAAGTAGATGGGCAGTGGTTATGAAGTTAGGCTATTGTAACTCATGCTAGGCATTTGGAAAATTTCAAAGTGAGGGCACAAGTAGTTTGAGAATTAGGCCTGGAAAAGGCATACCTTGATGTTGTAGCATGTGAAATTAAGCAGCCTTTTGAAGCAAAAAGATACGAAGCAGAAGGTTAAATTTTATTTGGGGAAAATTTCCGGGTAACATAATATTTTCTTGCCCCAACCTACAGGTTGTGGTAGGTTAAAAATTATTGCTCATGGATTCCGGGTTTTGCTTGATTGGTCTATACAATTCTCTCTCAAAAGGTTCCAAAGTCTAGTGGTTGTTGGTCAATATTTCTTTGACAGAGCGATAGTCAAACCGATCATATCATCAATTTTAGGATTGATCTGTTCGTTCGGTTCAAAATAAATAAATTATTAAAATTTTTTAAAAAATATAAAATTTAGTTTAATCGGTTTGAACTAATTTGCTGGTCAATTTTTTGTCAAATCAGTATTCGAGTTAATTCTTAGTCGAACTGATTATTGTTTGTAGTATCATCCTTTATTTTTAAACATGATGGAGCATAAAGGTTTGGACTTCAAATTTTGTTCAAGAATATTCATTTTTTTAATGATTAAGGAGTTCGTCTTAGATTCATTTATATTAGTCTTACAATTTCCTTTACAAAAATATGTTATTTTTAATTTACTCTAATAATTTAATATATTTTTTTAATAAAATTTTAAATATATTTTTTAATGTTTACATGGTTGGGTGGGTTTAGTTGAGTCTTGAATTTTGGATTCAAGCTCAGTTATTATTTTTAAAAGGTTTAAATTTTTTGTTTAAATATATTTTTTACTTCAACATTCGGGGAGGAATTCACTAGTTTTACACCCTTTCGTATGTTTTTTTACGATTAATATTTAAACGATTCAATCATAAATTTATGTTGTAATTATCATATATGTAAAATTTTAAATTAAATCGATATCTTTATCGTATTGATCTAAAACATTGTATATATTAAAATTTATTGAATGATTAAAATTTTTTACATAAAAAATATTTAAAATTTTAAATTTATGTTAAATTTACATGACATGATTTATGTGAATAAAATATAAAAGGTAGTGGTTGAATTGTTATACGCGGTGGTGTGAGGAAATTTTGGTATTAATATTTTTGTTGAATATGGGGGTTGAAAATGGGATTTAGACGCCTCATCTGGTTTAAAAAAAAAAGATGTGAAAGAGGAATAAAATCAACTTGCGAAAACGCTAAAACCATCCATCCATTATAAGGGTTCCGCATCACCTTGTTTTAGGCCTAAAATGATGGGTCCAACTTCGACCACTAAGCTAAAAGAACCTAAGCGTATTACTACTGAGATAAAATGATGAGATATTTTCTTTTCCAAAGCCTTATTACCTAAAATTGCGGCATTATAGCCACATCTGTACCTATACATAGCATTAAAACCCTCCACATCTTTGAATGTGACTATAAATCCAAAGAAATGTAGTGCTGTGCTTGTCTAAAACATTGCCCTTTGCCCCACACACATAATTTGCAGTCTTGCTTATTATCATTTGTGGTTTCTGAATTTATATCATCCACAATTCATCTCACCAAACATTAGGGTGCATTATAACTCATAATACCCTCTAATTTGTTGAAATTCACTAGTCTTTGACCCCACCTTTGTCATGTCACTTGTAGCTATATTTTCAACATTAATTCTTTTCAAGATTTTATCAACAACTTCATGCTTTTTTTTATATAAAAATTTTAATTTCTTTGATGTGATCATGATTTTTTTTTTTTAAGTATACGATTATCTTACAAATAGTCTTTTTATCAGATAAAGACCTATAATTATCTGAAAAATACCTATCGAAGTCCATGATCAGAAAAACATCTGTCTAAATCCATTTTCTTTTCAAGGCATCATTAAGTACTAGTTTTAAATCTTGTGTGTTGCACATGAAGAATATAATAGTATGTGTTTTAAATTATTAATGCAACAAAAAATTATTATTATTATTATTATTTTGTGAAATAAAGTAATTTATAAATTTATGAACCAATTCATATTAAAATAATTCTGTTTTTATTTAATTTAAAATTTTAAACAAATTTTTTATGTAATATAGATAGTAATATATGCAAATATAATTTAATTAATGTTTATGATTTCTTAAGCAATTAAAATAGGTAATGTGAATAATTACGTGTAAATTTTGTTTAATTATAAAATATATAATAAATAACTAAAAATACAATCAGCTAAAAAACAGGCATAATAATTTATTTAGCCTTTTAACTTTACAAAAAAAAAAAATCATTTTAGTCTTTCATATAAATTTTTTTTTTTTAATTTTTAAATTTGTATTTTTGTCAAATCACCCTTAAAGAGATGGAAAAATTAATGTTTTATGCATGGGCGAACCAGGGGTAGCAGGGGCCTAACCCCTTAAAAATGGAAAATTTTTTATTTAGACCTTTGAAAATTTTTAAAATTTTAAATTAGTAAAGGTAAAATTCTACTTTGCCCCCCTTAAAAATTATACAATTTTGATTTACTCCTAAATTGCATTTTTACTATCATAAAAATTACAATTTAATCTCATCCTCCTAAATTTTTTTTTTGGCTTTGCCCCTGATTTTATGGATGACACATCAACATTTTACTATTTTTTAAAAAAATTCTAAAAAAATTATTTAAAAAATGAAAAATAATTAAAATTATTTAAAAATATATAAAAATATTTTAAATATTTTTAAAAATTAATTAAATGTTGACCCACACAGTAATCTATGTGCATACCACATAGCAAAATTAATAAACATCAAATTTTTTTTCATTTAATTTGGGGTGATTTAAGAAAAAAATACATGTTTAAAAGCTAAAAAAAATTTAAAAAAATAAATAGAAGATTAAAAATATTTTTTTTAGTAAAGTTGAAATGTCAAAAAATTCATTATACTTAAAAGAAAAATAGTTTTTTTTTCTTCAACCAAATAATTTTTTTTTTTAATGAGAAACAAAGTACACTGAGAGAGATCCTTCATTTGCTCGTAGTTAATTTTAAATTCAATACCTCGCAAATGGGACTTTAACCTCTTAATAATATTCTTTATTAAAAATGATAGGCAATATGCAAAATGACCTAATCTCATTGCTTATAACCCACAACACTTCGAAAATTAAAAATGTCCAACAAACACTATTTAACACTAATATAGAAACTAATACAAATCAAAACACAAGTAATAATATAAACACTGTGAGTTGAGTTCAGATGCGTTGAAGCGCATTATCTACATTCTTTTTTTTCCCTCTTCTATCGAATAACAATTAAAATCTCTAATATCTCATCACATGGTTTTTTTTATCACCAGTGTTACACAATGAGTACATGTTGCCATCACCATTGCCCTCAAACAGAGCTTTTAAGCTCATTTCAAATAACCTATACATCACAATTTTGAATTTTTTTTTTCTGCATTCTCAATTTTAGAATAATTGCTTCATGGGATTTTATTAATTAGTGAAAAAAAAAAAGTAGATATGGCAATTAGCCATTAATAAATCAACCAGACAGCTCAGCTTACTTGTGATTTGCACATGGTTTATATTTCACCAGAATTATTCAGAAGCACTATAACATGCCAGTTTTGGCAAAGCTAGTAAAAGCTCATTGATGGCAAAAAGTAAGGGTAATTTCGAAATTTTCTTAGATTTAGCTGGTACCCTATTTAAGTCCTTCTCTCAACGACATAAGCAATGGCGGAGATGGTCCCTAAGTTTAGGTCATGAAAAATTAAATAAAATATCTTACAAATTTAAGTCTATGCTTTATGCTACATAAGCTGAAATCTTGATTCTATTTAAGTGATATAATCTTGGATAATGAGAGATTATAAATTTGAATCCTTGAAACGATAAATTTCGAATAGACGGACTTAAAAAGTTTAGAGTTTGTTACAAAGCTTATAAATGAGTAATGAAAAAGCAATTCAACATATGGGACTATTGAAGTCATTGGTTGGTTGATTCACGTGAAGATGTCGACTTTATATACAAAACTATGTAAGGATGTGGGAGAGTTGAGACTATAAGATTTAATTTAATTTTTGTAAGGACTGATTTGATGGTTGTCTGCTGACATTTTTGTAAATCATGTATACGCAAAGCAAAGATTATATTTATGAAAGTGAGTAAGTAGGTTTAAACAGACAGCCTGTTTGTAGCTGAGAACTCATTGAATGAAAGATAAAGTCATTTGCACGATGAAGGTGGCGTGGCACAGATTTCTTTTTCAATCCATATAACAGCAAAAGGGGAGGGGGGGGTCCCCAATTCATGTGAGGCTTTAAGTGAGGTGTCGGTGAGACTTTGAATTTGGTTCCCTTTAGGATCATTATATAATAAAGCCTGTGTATATGCAATCTGATCATCATCACTCCATAATGTTTATTTGGTTATGTGCAGCAAATAAGCTGATATTATTTTGATTTGGTTTCCTGAATCGTTGGGAGGAGGGACTGTAAAAAAGCTCAGGTTCCCAATGCAGATCCTCCCGTTCCGAGGAGGCGCACTTGTGTGCTTCCTAGTGTCCTTGTTATTTGTTGCCAGTTTTTGCAATGCCGATGCTAAAACAGTCAAGGTTGTCGGGGCCGGTGAGTGTGCAGATTGTGCGGAGAATAACTTGGAGATTAGCCAGGCTTTTTCAGGTACGTACTTTGATCGACTACTCATGCGTGCATGCATGCATGCATATATTGCCAGTGCAAGCTCGAGTAGGACTACGGGGCTGCATTATTTTTGTATTATGTGGGGTTTACTTTGCTATTAATTTGTGTTTTCTTTTTACAGGGCTACGAGTAAACATAGACTGCAAGCCCGAAAATGGGAAGAACTTCAAAACACGAGGTTCAGGGGAGCTTGATAAACAAGGGAATTTTAAAGTATCAGTTCCGGAGGATTTGGTTGAAAACGGGGAACTGAAGGAGGAATGCTATGCACAGCTTCACAGTGTATCGGCAGCACCTTGTCCCGCCCATGATGGCATGGAGTCGGCCAAGTTAGTGTTGAAGTCCAGGAGCGATGGGAAACACGAGTTTGGGTTAAAAGGAAAGCTCAGATTCTCACCTCTAACCTGTCCTTCTGCCTTCTTTTGGCCTCACTTTAAGTTCCCTCCCTTGCCTAAGTGGAACCATCCCCCTTTGCCCAAGCTTCCACTTCCGCCATTCAAAGGCTTCCACCACCATCATCCAATATTTCCTCCCATCAACAAGAAACCTGTTCCGCCACCGTCCCCGGTGTACAAGCCCCCGCCTGTTCCAATCTATAAACCTCCACCAGTTCCAGTCTATAAACCTCCTCCAGTTCCAGTAAAACCACTTCCTCCACCTGTTCCAATCTATAAACCTCCTCCAGTTCCAGTAAAACCACTTCCTCCACCTGTTCCAATCTACAAACCTCCACCAGTTGAAAAACCACATCCTCCACCAGTTCCAGTCTATAAACCTCCACCGGTTCCAGTATACAAGAAACCATGTCCTCCACCAGTTCCAGTCTATAAACCTCCACCCGTTCCAGTATACAAGAAACCATGTCCTCCACCAGTTCCAGTCTATAAAACTCCTCCGGTTCCAGTATACAAGAAACCACATCCTCCTCCAGTTCCAGTCTATAAGAAACCACATCCACCACCAGTTCCAGTATACAAGAAACCATGTCCTCCCCCAGTTCCAGTCCATAAGCCTCCTCCAGTTCCGGTATACAAGAAACCAGTCCCTCCTCCGGTTCCAATCTACAAGCCCCCTCCAGTTCCTGTATACAACAAACCACTACCTCCCCCAGTTCCAGTGTATACGAAGCCACTTCCACCACCTGTTCCAATCTACAAGCCCCCTCCAGTTCCTGTATACAACAAACCACTACCTCCCCCGGTTCCAGTGTATACGAAGCCACTTCCACCTCCTGTTCCAACCTACAACCCAAAACCCCTCCCTCCACTTCCCAAGATCCCTCCATTCCCTAAGAAGCCATGCCCTCCCCTTCCTAAGCTACCCCCTCTTCCCAAGATTCCTCCCAAGTATTTCCACCACCACCCTCCCCTTCCTAGGCTACCTCCTCTCCCTAAGATTCCTCCCAAGTATTTCCACCACCACCCTCCCCTTCATAAGCTACCTGCTCTCCCTAAGATTCCTCCCAAGTATTTCCACCACCACCCCAAGTTCGGAAAATGGCCTCCTTTGCCACCCTTTGCTCCCCATCATCCTTAAGCTATCTTGCATTGTTTTACGCATTTAATGACGGTGGTTAGTTTGAACAAGTTCCCCAGCAGTACCTCATGCAATAAATGTAGCAACAAAAGAAGAAGAAAATTGTTAAAATTAAGAGAGTAATTGTTAATTTATTATTTATATGTTTTGTTAATTGCTTTATGATATGAATGTGTGAATTTCCAATTTTCTGTTGCAATAAATATTAGTACATTTCCCTTTCATGTTCAAATTAAAGCTCACCACCATTACCATACAGATGATCTTATTTTGGCTTTTCGTGATGAAAATCAATGGAAACAACTAGGATGGAAAAGGTCAATGGATCCTAACCTACTCACCAGCATTATTTATCTTATAATTAATGCCCCAACAAACCTATTACGAACCAATAAATAGTGTGGTCTGTAATCTCACTGAAAATAAAACCTGCAGTCGTACTTGCTGCTATTCATCACTATCACAACACACCCATCATCATTCTCATCTCTCACTATAATTTTTCATTTCTTTCTCATCTTCTATGTTGGTACATTTTTCTATGCACATTACCCCTTTCAAAACACCAATAATTCATATATGAAGTATGCCTCCCATTTTTCTCCCACAAAATTTAAAGTTTTATGTACCCATTTGCTCTTTAAAATTTTCAACTTCTCTATTCTAAAATTACCTAATAGTATAATACATCAAGTCTATCACAATATTGTGGACCAAATCACACTTAAACATTGTTTAACATATTTATTTTTAAATCAATTATATTTTATATAAAAAATATAAAAAATCAATCCCCACCTAATCCCAAAATGAATAAAATAGACAATAGATATATGTGAATATGTAAGATACCCAAAGTAGGTATCCCATCAGGTAATCCGTAAATTCATGCCATGAGACAGTAGCAGCATTAGGATAGACGATTATTCTTTTTTAATACCACGTCTGAGAAACCTAAAAGAATATATGATACATAAAATATTTAATTTCTAACAACTTTTCACATTATTTTTATGATTTGGTAAACTTGAATTTGGATTTATTACAATTTGATAATATGATATTTTAAAATTATGTTAAAATATCACTTTAAAATTTAAGAAACTTTATAAAATTTTGAAAAAAAAAGGAAAATAGATTTTTATCACATCATTACATCTTAATGGAATTCAAATTCAAGGACTAAATTAAAAAAAACTTTCAAAATTTGAGGCTAATATGAACAAAAAAATATTCAAGGACTAAAATGAAAAACCTTTGTCATATCTAGGAACTAATTATTACTTTATCCCCATATAATATAGATAGTAGAAATAATAAGGTTAAATTTGGCTACAAGTCTTTGAACTATGTATAAGTTATGGATTCAGTTTCTCTAATCAAATTTGGTTGATTTTAGTTCATGTATTTTTTGAATTACAGTTTCATGAGTAATTAAATCCATTAGGTCAAGCTCTACTATTAGTCCCACGCTATCATAGGTTGTGGGCTTAGTTTATGCTCTCTAATTGGATTTTTTTTATCCTTGTAGTTTTTGAATTTTGAGAATTTGATCCTGACTTAGATAATAGTCGTTAAATCAATTAACTAAAATGACATGACTTTTTTGTAAGTATTATGTGAAAATAACAAATTGACAAGATATTGCATATGTGCAAGGGCAGAGCCAAGGGGGGGTGGTGAGGGACTCGACCCCCCCTTAAAATGAAAAATTTCACCTTTAGTTATTTTTAAATTAGTATATGATAAAATCACACTTTGCCCCCCTCAAATGAAATAAATTTGATTTAATCTTTTAAAAATTATAAAGATATAAGCTATTAAAATGATGAAATTTCACTTTTGCTATAATAAAAAGATATAACTTTATTTCGCCCCCAAAAAAATACTTTCTAACTCCACCCCTACACATGTGGTAATATTTTTTTATCGCGTAAGATTTTGAAAATAACAAAATTTTGCTTAACAAATTTAACATCCACCATTTAGTCAAAATTTTGGTGTTGGTAACGGCACAATTCCTAGACATGGATTGTAAATTCCTAGGTGATTAATAAAACTCCGAAATATTTATGCTCAAATTAAGTGTATGGTAACCCACAAATATTCCCAAAATAGTAGGCATAAGACGAATATCCATCCGGCCTTGGATTGGACTCTTGTTCACTTACACACTGATGGGGTTGTGGCTACTTCATTTGGGAACACGACAGTTGGTGAAGTGGTTCAGGATCAACAAGGAAATTGGATTTTGGGCTTCAACCGTTTCTTGGGACATTGTATGCCTTTTGAAGCTGAACTATGGGGTATTCTTGATGGCGTGCTCATTCTACTCAACAAAGGATACAAAAAAAGTTACAATTCAATCCGATAATCTTGAAGTCATCAAAGCCTTGTTTGACAATTGGTCGAAAGTTTCAAACATTACAGTGCTTAGAAGGGTACGACGACTTTTGAATGTAGAAGGTCAATGGTTGCTAACGTTTACACCTAAAGAATATAATATAGTTGCAGACCATTTAACCAAACTGAGTCTTACTTAAAAATCAAGTCTCTAATTACTTGATGGCATTCCTAATGAAGTCTTAGATTTACTATAGCAAAACAAAACGAGGAGTATTTTGGTTCTTTAACTTGATGTAATAATTAGTTTTTCTCACCAAAAAAATTAAGTGTATGATAAATGTCTGAATTATTATGGTGGAATTAATTGAGGGATTGATGTGATATTTAAGTAGCAATTAAATTGTTTATTGTAGAAGGACTTGGATGGTTATATTACCATGTTAATCAGAGAATGATTGTTTTGTAATTTATATAATCTATAAAGAACTCAATGTGCAACTTTACCACTAATTCTAAGGACTTATGTTAAGAGAGAAGAGACAATTAAACCGTTTGCTTACTTTAGTGAGTTTGATTTACCAACTTCATTTACTATAAATTGCCTATTGGTTTGATAAAAAAATATTTTTATACTTGATGGTATAATTTATTACAAATGTTTCATATTTATAGTAAAGTTACTCAAAATTTAACTTTGTTTAAAATAATGTGCAATGTTTAAATTTAAGGATAAATATATAAAATGAAAGGTTTCATAATTTAAATTTTAATTTCATCAAACAATTAAATTATATTCGGTGATTAATTTTAAACAATACCTCAAATATATTTTAAAATTTAAATTTAGCCTTTAATTTTTTAATTTATCAAATCGGACTTTAGTAACAATTTCTGGAATTATCCATAGTCCCTCCCAACTCATAAATAGGAGAATAATGCGCTTCAACGCGTTCGAACTCAAGTATTCTTACATTGACAATAATGCCCATGCCAATCGAGTTAAAACTCAATCAATCTAATTTATGATATATATATATATATTAACATTTCATTCGATAAACTGATACATAAATATTTGTTATGTTATTAATTATTATGTGATAGTAATAAAAATAATTTAATTGTGCATGTAATTCTACTTCTACTTTTCCTTTCAAATAAGTATGATAAATATAAAGTAAAAATTAATTATTATTATTATTAATGATATTTTTATTATCAAGTAATATTGGATATACATGCTTATTATTTGATATGTTAGAATTTTAATATAATTTTGATGTTAAATACTTTTACTGTTATTTACTATTTATATTATGTAATATTTTGTACAAGATTGCTACCAAGATGCTTGTCAATCGTTTCCAAAATGTCCTTCACCATTGTATTGATGAAGCCCAAAGTGCTTTCGTCCCAGGCCTACTTATATCCGATAACATCCTTACTGCTTATGAGATGTTGCATTCGATGACCAAGAGAAGGGTGGGGAGCCGAGTGTCGTTTGCTTTAAAACTCGACATGAGTAAAGCATACGACAGGGTGGAATGGTCGTTTATGAGATTAATGTTACAGAAAATGGGCTTTTTGGGAGTGGATACAAAGGATAATGCGTTGCGTTGAGTCTGTCACCTATTCTGTTATGTTGAATGGTCAGATTGGTGATCAGTTTTCTCCCAGCCGCGAGCTTAGACAAGGGGACCCGTTAAGTCCTTATATGTTCCTCATTTATGTAGAGAGATTATCGGCATTACTCTGTACAGCAGCTCAATTGAGCGTGATCAAAGGTGCTCGTGTGAATCGGTATGCTCCTTCCATAACCCACTCCTATTTGCATATGATAACCTTATTTTGGTGAGGCTACAAGTAAGATGTCGTTTCTATTCGTAACATATTGCGAGTTTATGGGGAGGGCTCGGGTCAACTTGTAAATTTTGACAAATTAGGCTATTTTTTTAGTGCAAACACGTCTTCTGAGATGAAGGATATTGTATGCCAAACGTTGGGGGTCAATTCTAGCATGAATTTTGAAAGGTACTTGGGTTTACCTTCGGTTGTGGGTAGAAACAAACAGCTGGCTTTCAAGGACTTAAAGGAAAATTTGAAGAGAAGAGTTATAGGCTGGAATACTCGTTTTCTATCTATGGGGGGAAAGGAGGTCCTGATAAAGGTATTCCTCCAAGCAATCCCGTTGTATGCAATGTCGTGCTTCTTGTTACCTAGCACTTTGTGTAAGGAGTTGGATGGGATTATGCTTCGATACTGGTGGCAACAGAAAATTGGAAAGAAAGGGATGCACTGGACTTCATGGGATTCTCTCTGTGCCTCAAAATTGGAAGGGGGTATGGGTTTTAGGGACTTTTCAAATTTAATATAGCCCTATTTGCAAAACAGGGTTGGCGTTTAATGGAAAATCCAACCTCTTTATTAGCTAGAGTTATGAGGGCTAAGTACTATTATAATTTAAATTTTTTAGAGTCCTACTTGGGAGCGTCCCCCTCCCTCATTTGGCGCAGTATATGGAGCTCAAAGGCACTTCTAATTTCGGGTCTAAAATGGAGAATAGGATTGGGACATGCTATCTCGATTTGGAACGATTTTTGGTTACCAGGAAAAGACAGGCTCAAAGTTACAACTCAACCCGTTCTTGGATTGGAACGAGTCAGCGATCTTATGCTTCCTAATTCTATTATGTGGAATACTGAGTTGATTGATATGTTTTTTAGTCTAGATGAAGCTTCCAAAATAACAGGTATTCCCTTACCACAATTTTCTCAAAGGATAAATTGATTTGGATGGGTGAAAAGTCAGGTGTTTATTCGGTTAAAAGTGGGTATAAGGCACTTTTATCATCACCTATGGTTAGCACCAGGGAGTGTGATCTTTTTCATAAAATTTGGAACCTTAAATGCTTGTCAAAAATAAAGATCTTATTATGGAAACTCGTGAAAAATTTTGTGCCAACTTACCAGAACCTACATTACAGGAGGTTAATGCTTACGAATAGATGCCCCAGGGGTTGTGATGTGTGTGAATCCAGTGTCCATGTTATTCGTGATTGTCCCTTTGCATCTCAAGTTTGGTCAGTTCAAAATTATAAATGGCCTGTTCATTTTACAAACACTGATTTTGTGGATTGGTTATACTGGTTATTCAATAACGTTGATTCAAGGAAAAGGGATGAAGTAGCTATCACTATTTGGGCTCTCTGGTATACTTGAAACAGATACATCCATAAGAAGTATGTTACAACAGTGGAGGAAATAGTCACCTTCATTCAGGGTTTTGTCACTGATTTTCGCTCCATGAATGCCTCGTTACACCATCCTGGTCCCAGAGATTTGACTGCATGGCATCCTTCTCCGTCGAATTGGGTAAAGATTAACGTTGATGTTGGTTTTTCAAAGGCAAATCATTTAGCATTTTTAGGTTTCATCATTCGAGATGACAAAGGCTTTGTATTGGGTTCGGGGTTTAAGAAACATAACTTGGTGATTTCGAGTAATCTAGTTGAAGCTATAGCAGTTTTTCATGGGATGCAGTTTGCTTTGGAAATGGGTTTCCATCGGATTATTCTGGAAAGCGACTCGAAGATCACTATCAACCACCTAAATTCTACAGAGGATGATTATTCTGAATTGAGTCCTGTTACAGGAGACATTAAACTTTGGGCAAGGAATTTTGTAGGATGTCAATTCGAATATAGGGGAAGAAATGGTAACCTGGTTGCTCATGAAATGGCGAAAGAAGGCATGCGACACCTCTCCTGATCAATTCTGGGTAGAAGATGCTCCTACGAGGGTGATGTTCATTATGGATTCAAACAGACGCTTTTGCCAACCACAATAGAAGTTTCGAGATTCGGGTTTTTTCAATATTGTTAGGGATTTTTCTGATACATTTTGAATGGCAAACCTCAATCGTCTCTTTCGTGTTCGTGATTGAGGAAGGGACATTTCTACTGCTTTTTGGGGTTTTTATGTTTTTCTGCAGGCTATGGATTTTCTTTATTCTGTTTTTTAGTTTTTGCTGGTTTGATTTTATTTATGTCGTTTTAATTTCCCTTTCTTGTTTTCTTTTAATAGTTTGGGTCTTAGTTGAGTTATTTTGCTATTTGTCTTTGTACACTTGGACTTATGTAATCCATTGCTTTCATTAATATTAAAATCATGTCTATTTTGTTATGCAAAGAAACATACACTATAAAATCGTTTACAAAGTTGTGTTATTATAAGAAAATTACATACGAAGAAAGTATTGCATCAAATATGAACGTCATGTTATTTTATTTATTTTTTAATTATTTATTGTCATTTTAATAATTTTTTATGTTAATTTTAGTAATTATTTTAATCGAAACCATGAATCTAAAATTAAATCCTGAACTTTGAACTCCAGACCCTTAACAACCTTGAACTCTGAATCCCGAACCCGAAATTCGTTTTCTTCTCCAACTCTTAAATAGAAAAATAAAATATGTTTAAGAGCACTCAAAGTCATGTTTTCTTATACTAGAAAATAAAAATAATATTGATGTCAATCAAATTAAAATTTAATTGACACGATTACAAATTTTAATAGTGTGGAATTACTTTAAGTATGTTTAGAATTATTTTATTATTAAGAACATTATAGATTATTACGACCTATTGAACAAGGTAACGTCTCGTTAATGTTGTGCCCATGAGTAGATAGATATTGCCTTCTTTTTTGTGTGTGTGTACCATTTTTGCAAGGATTTGTTACCTTGCACCTCTCTAATTTTGAAAATTGAACGTAAGACTTCTGCAAATATTTAATTTCAAATCCAGAGCCTCTCGTAATGAAATTTCCCTTTTTTTTTTTCCTGTGAAATTCTAATATTAATTACTTAAAATAAAATTATTAAAAAACAATTAATGTTAATTCACATGCATTGCATATGGAAGAAAGATATGGTTTTATTAATTTAATATAAAAAATTATTTATTTGTCAAAATAATATCTTCACCCCATTAATTATCAAAATGGTATGTTTTGTGGGGTGGAGGAGATTAAAATGGCGGCACCAAGGGTATTTTCTTATACGAATTTTTTTAATTATATTTATATATTAAAAAGAATAATAATAAAATATTGGTGGAGGGTTTGAAAATGGCGGCATCATGCGGTAAATTATAGTACAAAATATACGAAGAAAAAAATACCTGACACTGGATGGAGGAACATAAAATGGCAACACCAAAGGAGGGGGATTGAATGGCGTCACTAGGGGATATTTTCGCCATGTGTCAATCCCTCATGTGCCCATATGTGGCGGGGCTTTGGGAGGTAAATTTATGTTGAGGGTTGGGAGAAATTAATGTAGGGTAAAATTTGTTTGTTAAGGTTTTTTACTAAAATAATATTAAAAAATTATTTATTTACCAAAATAAAATTAAATATAGATCCTAAAATTAAATACGAGAATGGATACAATACCTGACATTGGGTGGAGGAGAAGCAAGTGGCGACATCGAAGGAGGACTTTAGGATGTTAGCACTAAGGGGTTTTCGAATTTTTTTATATTTTTTATTCTATTTAAATATAATAATAATAATAATAATAATAATAATACCAACTTAAGTGGCAGCATCAAATGCCTATAAAAGAGGGATTAAGATTTTAGGATGTTTAAAATTTATTTAAGTTTGTAGAAAAAATCAAAGAAAAACAAGAACAAGAAGAAGAACAAAAGAGAAAAGGAAAAGAAGAGAAAAATTAAAAAGACAATTTTTTTTGTTATTTTTATACAATTTAGTTTAGGCAATTAATATTTAGTTTGATATTAATTTGTTATAAATTTATTTTAGTACGGTATATTTTTTTAAATTTTATTTTATTGAATTTTTATTTATTTTTTAACAGATTTATTAAAGATGGATAATCAATTTTTGTATGCATTTATTTTGATGGAATAATTTTGAAAACATCAGTTAGGTGTATATTTGAGTGTCGGCAACAAATAGGAATGAGATTTCGTTGAAATGTCTCGTTTGATGATATAAAAGCAAGGATTAGTGCAAAATTTTTTAGATGTTGTGGGAGAAGAATCTTGAAACTTTTCTACAAGTTTCTAGTTTTGACAGATCCCATCAAATTCACCGAGATGGAACTTGTAGACGATGAAGACGTGGAGACAATGATCACTCTTTATTGTTAGAATCAAAGTGACCCAAATGCACCGGTTCAGTTGTTTGCCGAGTTAGTTAATGTGGAACCAGTAGAAAATGAAGATTCAACTCCAGTAGAAAATGAAGATCCAACTCCTTGTATGGTGGTTTCAGTATCGTACATTGAAAGTTAATAAATCGTACAAGGGATAGACATAAATCTTAATGCTGCTGCACCCGAGAATGATGCGAATGAAGATGCTGGATATGATAGTAGTATTCTTTCTGATCATGAGGTCGATATTGATAGTGATCCGCATATGGATGAGGCCCTAGATGATATCGACGATGAAGGGGCGATTGACGATGAAAATTATAACACGTCTCCAGTCGAAAATCTAGTTACACATATTGTGATGCACAATAATTCTGCTGGGGCACACATGTCGCTTATAAATCTCGATGCGGCACATGCTGAGTTCGCGGAGTACTCTGATATATTTGATTAAATATTTATTATTAATAATTTATACTTGATTAAATATTAATTGATAATGATAATAATGAATTTATGTTTAATGTGAGAGAAAAAAGCTTAACAAATATAAAATATTAAAATAATTAATTACGAAAATGTGGTGGAGATACCAATTTAGTATATAAATATTTATTTTGTACCATTTTGATAAATAATCCATTTCGGTATTTAATTTTTAAATTAATTTATATTACTTACTACTACTAACAAAATAAAATAAAATAAAATTAAAAATAACCAAACTTATCTTTCTTTCTCTCCTCTTAATTTACTCAACTAAATAAAAAAAATTAAATAACAAATAAAATAAAAATTAAATTAAACAAAACAAATAACTTAAAGTAATAATTACTAAACAAAATATAACTTTAAATTACCAATAAAATATTTATATTTACCTTTCTTTTAACCTTTTTCTCTTTTAATCAACCTACTAAACAAATAAAATTATAATTATAAATGAATCACATTAAACAATAAAATTAAAATTACTACTACTAACAAATTAAATAATTTTAAAAATAAATTTAACAATAAACACAAAAAATAAATTTACCTTTCTCTTCTTCTTTTTTTCTTTCTTCTCTTTGCCATTTGGTGCCTCTTTACCTTATTTTATAATCACATGGGGGGTTGACACGTAGCGAAAACACTCTTTGGTACTGCCATTTAATCCCTCTTCTTTGATGCCGTCATTCTGTGTTCCTCTATTCAATGTCAGATATCTTTTTCGTGTATTTTATACGTACAATTTATCCCTTGATGCCGTCATTTTTAAACCCTTCATCAATATTTTATTATTATTCTTTTTAATATATAAATATAATTAAAAAATAAAAAAATTCGGGTTAAAAATTACCTTTGGTGCCACCATTTTTAAACCTTCCACCCCAAACATACTATTTTGATACTTAATGGGATGAGGATATTATTTTGATAAATAAATAATTTTTTATATTAAATTAGTAAAAAACCCAAGAAAGATAGGAGTGTTGTTGGTTAATTAAGTTGAAAGAAGGGCGGGGATTGGCAGACCCAAATATCTTGGGGACAGCGCCCAACAGAAAGAAGCAATCAGAAGGCGGGGGTTGATTTTGTTAGCCCATGTTTGTTTATTGGGCCAAAACCAGTGGGTTTTACATGTTGATGGCATCGCAGCCCATCCCAACTAAGAATTATCATCCTATTCCTATTCCTATTCCTATTCAGTATCTCTAACCGCCTTATTGATCTGTGCAATCATAAACCCCTCTACATACATACATACATACATACGTACATGCTTAGTTGTGGCTGCATGTAAGGTCATTATTCAACCAAGATTATGTTTCCCTGTGAAAATTTAAGGCATATTCGTCCCCCTAGATTGGCATCTCTGCTTAATCATGTTTGGTTAACCAATCACATATTTTACTTTGTGCTAACGTCCATTGCCCAGCAAAAGCAGCAGAGCAGAGCATAAAGGCAGGTTGGAGGGACACACCTTAGGTTTCATCGAGAAGCTAACGCCGATATTATAATAATATAATATAATATAATATAATAATATTTGTATTTTTTTGCAGACATGAGATGCTAAAATAAGCTTTGTGAGGCAGGGGTGGGTCCGCTATTACTATTTGCATGCTGGTAAAAGTACATCTTTAGTCCCTCCTAATTTTGAAAATGAGTAAATTGATCCCTCTAAAAAAAATCAGAGCAATTTTGAAAGGGAGTAACTAATGGTAATTAATTAAGATAATAATGTTTTTCATCAATTGTACATGATTTTGATTGGTTTAATATCAAATTAAACTCATAAAGTTTATAAATTCTATCAATTTGATCTTAATTTCCCAAATTCATCTCACCACATTTGTGTAATTGTGTAATAATTGATGTTGAATTTGTTGAGCATTTTAGAATTAAGGCCAATATGATAAAAATATATAAACATTGAAGGCTAAATTTATTATTATATCAATTAAAATTGTATATAATTGACAAAAAACATTAACACCGTGATTAATTATCTTTAATTGCTCACTTTTGAATTTAATAAAGATTAAATTTTTAAAAAAGGACCAATTTGCTTAATTTTAAAATTGAAAAGGACTGGACAATGGATTTTTAATTAGCATGCTCCAGTGTCCTGTCCTGTCTAAAGCAGTATCGTTCTCTCTCTCTCTAGAGTCTAATTTAACTTATTAATATCTTTTTTTGATAGCTTATTATTTATTAAAATAAGCCGCATCATTTATTAAAAAAAAGAAAAAGGAAAACTTAGCGGAAAAGTGGCCTCCCGCTGCCCCGCATCTCATCCCATACTTTCGTGTATTTTTTTTTAATTAGGGTGACTTTGAATGAGTTATATGTTTATTTATAATTAATGTAAAAATAATGATAATGATAAAATTAAATATTATAATATAAAATAAAAATAAATCAAAAGCATCATCTCGTCAAAGTCACATTCTAATAGAATTGCTGATGAATTAATATTATATTTTTGAATATAAATATAGTGTTAATAAATTTCATATGTATCCTTTTATTTTATATTCATACTATATTTTTTACTAACCTAAAAATGTTTATATTTTTACTTTAATTTTTCATAATTTAATCTTCGTATTATACTAAAACTTAGCCTAATTAAATAACATTGTTAATCGTTGGCGACCTAAAGATCAACAATTTAATAATTTATATGCAAAGAGCTAGTAAAAGTTAATAGTCAAATAATTTATATGTGATAAATTAGCAACATTTAAATTTACATTTTTATCAATAGGGACGGCATTAAGGAGGCACGTTAGCACTTTAGCTCCATTAAAAAAAAAATTATTATTTCAATTTTTTTTTTTTTTAAATTTTAAAATTATAAATTAGTTTAAAAATAAAAATACATTTTACCTTAAGGTGAAAAAAATTCAATTTAAATCCCTTTAAATTAAAGATAAAATTATAATTTCATCCTTTTAAATTTAAAATTTTACCTCTAAAATTAAATTTGTGATGAATTAAAATATAAAGAGAAATATCTCAAATTTCGTAAACAGTAGGACAAAATTCAAATTTAATGCGGACTTTTTGTTTGATAAAAATGAGAAGGCCCACCAAAAGTAAAATTAAACTCGTACAGTACTAGCTACTACTTTACTAATCCGTGAATACCGACAAAAAGCATATGCTGCCTAGCCAAGGGCCCCCCGGTTACCAAATGGACTAACTCTAGTTGAACCTAAACCTTACGCTGGTTAATCTTTACCCGTCGCGATTAATCCACGTGTCCATATCTCAACGGTCTAAATCCCTCTTCTTTCTATATAAAAGCTCCTCTCTCTCCGTCGAAACCCTATGCCTACCCACCGAAGCAGAAAATATCTCAAGTCTTGTTCCTCTCCTCAGAAATCTTAGTATCATCACTATGGCCTCAAATCCCAGGGTCTTCTTTGACATGACGATCGGTGGTCAGCCCGCGGGTCGGATTGTGATGGAGCTTTTCGCAGATTGCACTCCTCGCACTGCTGAGAACTTTCGTGCCCTCTGTACCGGCGAGAAAGGCGTTGGCCGCGGCGGTAAGCCCCTCCACTTCAAAGGCTCCACTTTCCATCGTGTGATCCCTAACTTTATGTGCCAAGGGGGTGACTTTACCGCCGGAAACGGTACCGGAGGTGAATCCATCTACGGATCCAAGTTCGCTGACGAGAACTTCATCAAGAAGCACACTGGTCCCGGTATTCTCTCAATGGCGAACGCTGGACCCGGAACGAACGGATCTCAGTTCTTCGTTTGCACGGCCAAGACTGAGTGGCTCGATGGAAAGCACGTTGTGTTTGGACAAGTTGTTGAAGGCATGGATGTGGTGAGAGCCGTTGAGAAAGTTGGGTCTAGCAGTGGAAGGACTTCCAAGCCCGTTGTTGTCGCTGACTGCGGACAGCTCTCTTAGAGTTTATGTTAAGTTGGGATGTTGTCTAATGTCTAGAATATTTAATATCTGTCATTTAGACTCTTTTATGGTGCTGTTTTTATCGTCACTGGGTTTGGTGGTTTTCAAGAACTTGCTTTATGTAGTTTTTATGATTAACTACCATTAAATAAGATACTCTTTTTCATCAGCATCATCTTCGTCTATCTGTGTACTTACTCCTCTATTTTGGCAATGGTTTCTGCTCCCACCTGCCGGTACGTGCGGTGTAATCAAAAGCACTGGTATTTTAGTCACCGGTCGTGTAATTTGTTTAGACCTAGTCAATTGTGGAGTGGATTTTTAAAATAAAGATATTTTTGCAGATAAACTTAAGAAGATGACGACAAAAAAATATCCAAATAATCTCATGGGTTGTTTGAATAATTATGGTTACATAGACACTTGTGAAGGACAGCCTCAGCTGCAGGGCAAAAAATCAAAGCAGGTGATACGTGGAGAGAGAAGGCTATTTGTTTTGTGATGGAAATAGAGCCTCGTTTCAGATGTGGCGTCCCACCACCGCTTGCCCTTGGGGTTCTTCGATTTTTCCCGAGGTTGGTGGTCGAAACGGTGGATGTTGGTTGGATTAATTTGTTTGACTCCAACTTTCTTAAACTTTGTTTGAACTTTCCATCAAGTAACTATTAATATTATCAAATTGTTGTTATATTTTTTGCCTAATTTGGTCTTTATGTTTAAGCTAGAATTAAATATTATTTTGATATTAATTAAACTATTAACAATAGATAAAAAATTCAGTAAGGAAAAACCTTTTAATTTCTTTTTTATGTAACAATAAATAAAATATATTCATTTAAATAATCAATTGCAGGAAGGAAACCTTGTTTGTAAGAATTTTGCAGCTAGTTTTTTCATATCCAATTTCATAAAAATCACAAATTTTGAACTTTCACAAATAAAAAACATTAAATTCAATTCATTTTGATCTTATTCGTTTTCCAGTTGCTTTCTTGCGTTGTAAATTTAAAATTTTCAAAATTGAAAGATACTCGAGAACATTTTACAATTATCAAGAAAATCTTGTCGATAAATCGTCAATAGTAAAAGTTTTTACAATTAGCAAGAATGAAAGCAGTTTTGCAAGCCTATATTTTGTTGCAAACCATATATTTTTAGTGACGAAAATTTTTAACATTGAGAAATGTTGTATAATGGAGGGATGAAAGGCTAGGGGAGAAGATGTTTGAGGGATGATGAAGCATGAAGTAGGAGATCGCGCGGGGGAAGGGTTGAATTGCAAATTAGAAAATTCCCATGATTGAAAACGTGCCATAGAACTAGCGTATTTGATGAATATATCTAAAATGTGTTTAAAATCGATTGAAAATTAGGAGGGGGTCAAGTACTTTTAATTTTCGGAACTTAAGCACGTAGCAAGTTCATATAAAACATCGAACGGTTGACTTACGAGAGTCGTGTTTATTTGTTTGGACAATCGTCTACTATTTTTCTTTTTGCTTCTGTGCATCCAATTTGATTATGTTTTTTAAATGAGTCGACGAGTGAAATCCGTAATTTATTACGACAGTCAAATCTCTAAAACAAAAGACGGGGTGGTATTTGCAGGAGCCTAATATTTGGAATTTGATGTTCAATTGTGCCATTCAATTATGAGAGTTACGAACTAGAATCAGGAGGAAAGTAGACGGTTCAACCCGGGGAAGAATCTCGAGGTTGCAATGTGGATATCTTGCTTCTATTGACCCCTATAGGTATGACCTATTTGATGTGAAAGGCGAGCAGGAACTCAAGGTGGTCATATCATCGCACTGCTCGAGTGGAAATGTTGAAATGGAGTTGTAAGTCGAGTTTACCAAGATTGATGGGTCTGGGACATCTTCAGCCACCGTTGCGACTAATGTTGGAACCGAAGTTGAAGCAAAAAGTCCTACTACACAGTTGTGCGATGGGTCCACTAACTTGTTACAAAGCTCGTACTACGATGTCCTTAAATCTTTTATGGGTAGACATCCATCAATTTTCGACATAGATTTAAATTTTGGTGGACACTACCAGTCGGGGTTTGGGTATAACCCGAATCTCGACTGTAACATCCGCGTTTTTGAACCGAATTTGGAATAGTATTGGGTACAAGTTATGAATTAGAATATGATGTTAAAATATGAAGACTAGAAAAAATTTAAGGATTAAATAGTAATTGTGAGAAATCATGAGGGACTAAATAGCAATTTATCCAAATTGAATTATGAGTCATTATGGGAATTAGATTGATTAAGGAGGGGCAAAAGAGTAATTTGGTGAAAAATATTTTTGGAGGCAATGACTTGGGGTCAAAGTGTAATGTTGGATAGCCTAAGGACTAAAAGAGTAATTTTACCATTTTTATTAAAGGGAGATATTTTTAGTTGAGAAATCTAGAGAATTAAAGATAGAGAAAATGATTAAAAGATGAAAATATAATCTTTTCCTCTCATTTCACAACCGTCACATGCATGTCTCCTTCCACCCAACTTTTCCTTTTATTTCAATTAAGTCCTTCCACCATTGTTAAACCTTTCAAGCTTCAAAATCTTCCATTTTCTTTGAAATTTCTTTAAGAAAGGCATAGAAGGAAGTTAGTAGTCACCTTAATTTCCTTGTAGAGATCACTTTGAAGGGTTAAAGTGTGTAAGGAGTGAATTAGAATTTTGGGGTTTCATGAACAAAGGTAAGAAATGATTAAATTCTCATGAAATAAATGTGTATTCTCATTTAGCATGAAAATCATTGAATTTTAGCTTATAGCTTATATGTGTGTTTATATGAAACTGAAGAAAAAGGAAAGAGGAACAAGGATCAAATTGAAGAGAAAAGAAAAGAGAAGAGCAAGGAGTAAGAAGAGAAGAATATCAACTTTTTGTTGTAAGTACTACAAGAGTTTTGAATTATATTTTACTTTCTCTAATGATATATGAATTATTAGCATAAAAATTGTTATATAGGTACATAGTATGAATATCTAAAATGATGGCATGAAGGGATTAATTGTGATAAAACGAATAGAATGAAATGTATAATTATAAGAATGATAATTATGTATGATTGAGTAAAACAGTTTGGACAGAACAGAGGATTAACTTCGAAAATTCACCAAAAATTGTGTATAATGAGTTAAGGGTCGAATTAAATATGTAGTTAAAGCTTATTGAGTGTAATTTCAGATGGAAAAACATTGAAAGAAAAGAAATTGTATATTTCAAGATATACTAATTTTTGTATAACAAGGTCAGAGTAGGTTCGAGTTCCCCTGTTCTGACTTTGAAAAATCATAGAAAAATATATAAAATTATTAGAGACTGAAATTTATATGGTTAATTCCTTAATGAGTCTATTTTCAAAAGAAATAGACAGGAACATCATTTGATCTCTGTACTAAAAGATAGATAATTTTTAGTGAAGAAATGTCGAAACTATCAGGTAGTAGAGAAGGGGTAAATTGGAAGAATTTACTGTATAAATTAGCTAAAGTAAAAATTCTGAAATTATTATGGTAAAAGGATATTTGAGTATATTTTTAAAAACATCAAGCGGATATTAATTTCGAATTTTTTAGCTCAAGATATAAATAATTTAGTGACTGTGACTCAAATGGACAGCTTTGAAAATTAATGTGAAAATAAGAGGAAAAAGGTATATGATGATATATATGTGATGACAAATATATATGTGAAATATTATGTGTTTAATTATAAATATTGAATATATGATAAAATGGTGATATTTTGGAAGCCATTGAGAAAATAAAGGTGAGAAATACATGATAATGTATATGTGAAGAAAAATGTATATATGATGTATAAGTTGTGGATAATGATGTTAAATGAGATTATGCTCATGTAGACGAATTAGAACCATAGTGATATTAGTGGCATGCTATTAAGAAACATTAGCGTGCTTACTGTTCAGCACTGTGTGTGCTTTTGTTCAATACTGTGTGTGCCTACTGTTTCCCAGCACTTATGTGCTTCTGTTTCCCCAGCACTTAAGCGCTTCTGTTAAGTGCTTCGGTACTTTCTATTAGTTTCGTTTATCCGATGGGTTCTATGGTAGTTTACAATGGGCTAAATGGTGAAAAGTGGAAGTAAGTACGAAATATGTCATGGTGGTAAGTTATATGATACAAGTGAGTAAAATAAAAGCTTATAAGTAAGAGTATTTAAATGATTTTACATTACTTTTGTAGTGCTTACTAAGCCTTCACTGGCTTAACGCGTAGGTACAAAAGCTACGAGAATAAGTCGAGTTAAGGGACCTCTCCTCACATCACATCATCATATTGGAAGACTCAAGTTTAGGTTCATTACTTTTGGTAAAAATGACATGTACAAATGGTACTATTATGTGTCTCCAATGGATGATTATAAATGTTGTTTTGGATTACTACGAGTTGATGAATTGAAATGATGAGTTTTGAATGAAATAACTTTAAAACACATCGTTTGAAAGAAAAATTTTATTATACTCGTGTTAAATTTTCCGATACTGTATGTAATAATTCTATATCGAGTTTATACCTGTGAATCGGGTATAGGGGTGTTACATTTGGTGATATCAAAGCAAAGGTTGTCTGATGTTTGGGATCGAAAATGAGTCCACATGTACATGCCATTTGATATGTTGATGTGATGAGAGGATGTTTAGTTATTTAATTGATTAAATTGTGAATACTGTAGAAAGTAGATATGTCGAATAGGGCTCGTGAAGAATCTGAAGATGAAGTTAAGAGTAGGGCCTCAAATCCTGTTAGAGAAGAGGGAGATGCTCCTGATGTAATCACCAGTAAATTTTCTTTATTTGACTCTCTTGTAGTTGCATTAATTGATCCTGGTTCTACACATTCATATATATGAAACTCATTAGTGAAAGAGAGAGAATTAGTAGTGTTGAAGCTCAATTTTAACCGGGCCCAAATTTTGGATCAAGCTTTGATTTTAAAATTAGGTTTAAATTGGTTTAAATTTATTTTTAAATTTAAATTTGCTTTAAATTTAAATTTAATCAAATTTGAATGGATTTAAAAACTTAATATTAAAATTAAAAGCCCAAATAAAAAATTAAATTAAAGTCCAATTACAAAAGTCCAAATTACAATGTCCCAAATTGACCCAAACCAATTAACTCAAAAGGAGCCTAATCTGCTACAAATGAAGGCTGCAGCTACCTCCATCTCAGCCAACCAGAGTGCGCCACATCAGCATTGACCAGACCCAAGTTGCTATCACCAGCAACTTGCACCACTGCTACCGCCACTGCTACAAGCTGCCATAGCCGAACCTGCAAAAAGAAGAATAGATGTACATTTAGTTGCATAAGACAAAAGGAAATCATTGTAAACATAGGCTATAAAGAGCCGAATCAAATAACTTGTACGGAGGTTGGATTTTTTTTTTTTGAAATCAATATACACTCATCAAATAGAAGCAACTAGTATTGGTGAACTAGTAAGAGCAATCAATAACAAACAGAGGCACCAAATGTTACCAGAACAAAGCATTGAACATTTTCGAAGGTACATTGAATACATACGTTAATTATCTGTTTGTTTATTTTATTGTTTATTATTCAAGCCACAAGACGTTTTCATTATCAATGTTATGCATTAATATGCCTATTAACTCATTACTACTATCATTTATTATCCTAAGTTATTTCAAACGTTTTAACATAAACATATACATACTAAGTTTTTATTTGCTATTAATTTTGTCCATCTGTTCCCACAAACCCGCATTAAATATATATTAAATAATTTCATTAATGATGATAATAATAATTTTATTAAAGATAATATTTATTAAATAATTAATAATATTATTAATAATTAATAATAATAAAAAGAAACGAAAAGAGTTATCTTTGTCCAACGGTCACCACCAGAGCCGCCCTCGGAGCCGTCTAAGCCGTCGTCGTTGCAAAACCACGAACCTCGCCTATGCTTTGTCATCCGTAGGTCTGCGAAGAAACAAAGAACCGAAAAAAATTGGGAATAAAAAGAAATAGTTTTTTAAAAGTTTTTAAGAACGGTTTTAAAAAGAAAAAGGAAAGAAAAGGAGAGGCTCCTAATCGATCGGTAACGCGTGGGAGGAAAAGCGATGGCAGAGGCGTGGTCGGACTGGCGCTCATGACCAGGCACCACGACGACGCGTGATGATGCGCAGTTGCGAACGATGGCACGTGGTGGCGACGTGCGAGGACGACGACGAGGTGATCGGCTGGGGTTTGGCCGACCATGGGAAAGGAGAGAGCTTTTTTTTAAGGGGATTTGTTTTTTTTTTTGAAAGAGGGGAGAAATGATTTTTTTCACTGAAAATTGGAAATTATAGCACACACAAAACAGTGCCATTTTGAGCACCCAAGTTTGGTGCCAAAACGACACCGTTTTGGTTATGTCCGACTCATACCCGTCTGACCGACCTAAATTGCCTTAGGGTCCGCATGTTTTCGTTAAAGGGGTTATTTATGCATTCGGTCCTTTCTCTTTTTCTAAAATTTTCAATTAAGTCCTTTCTGCACTTTTAATTATTTTTAAATTAGCCCAATAATTTTCAATGCTTTTCAATTTAGTCCATTGACCTTTAGAAAGCATCAGGAGCTGCCACGTGTCAATGTTTTGGTTTATTTATGCAGATGGTCCCTCTTATTTCTGATTTGTTTTAATTTAATCCTTAAATCAAGTTTTGTTTAATTACAAAATTGGCCCAAAATTTTTTCATGTTTTTCAAATTAGTCCTTTGACTTCAAGATGCCTAAGAGGCTATCATGCGTCCCTTGTTTTTGGTTTTATTGCCCTGGAGGTCCCTAAACTGTCTGAAAATTACATTTTTTCCCTCGAACTTCCAAAAATTCCATTTTCGACCTTGAAACTTCCAAAAAATTTATTTTTACCCCCAAACTTCCAAAAATTCCATTTTTGACCCCAAAACTTCCAAAAATTCCATTTTTGACCCCGAAACTTCCAAAAATTCCATTTTCAACTTCAAAACCTTTAAAATTCCATTTTTACCCCTAAACTTCAAAAAATTCCATTTTTATCCTCGAAACTTTCAAAAATTCCATTTTTACCCTCGAACTTTCAAAAATTATATTTTTACCTCTAAACTTTTAAAAATTAACAATTTTCCCCCGATGACCAAAAACTCCATTTTCGACCTCGAAACTCTCAAAATTCCCCTTTTACCCTCGAATGTCTAAAAATTCTATTTTTAACCTCGAATTTTCCAAAATTATCATTTTGCCCCCAAAAATCCAAAATTACCATTTTACCCCCACGTATCCAAAAAGTCTCATTAGCAACTCTGATTGCATCATTTTTTCTTCATCATCAATATTTGCATTTGAATTTATCCATTATGCACTCGTATTTTGTATTTTTGATTTTTTACCATTTATCTTCTTATTTATCTTACTTCGTGTTATTTAATATTCATTATTAACTGCTTATTCATATTAAACTCGCATGTTTGTTTTCAAAATTGTTTTTCATAAAAACTTTAAAATCGAGGCAATATTCTTTTATTTCGAGTTTCGAAAATTTGTGCCTTAACTTACTAGGTGCAATTTTTCTTCAAATTGAAATAATCGAATACCCTTAATCGAGGCAATGTTTCCTTATCTTCGATTCTGAAATATTACGCCTTAACTTACTAGGTGCAACCTTTCTTCAAATCGAGATAATCGAATATCCTTTTCCCTAAAATTTAAAAAAGTTTTACAAAGGAAAGCTCGTTATTTCTGGATCTTGAAATGTCATGTCCTAACTCACTGGACGTAACTTTCTTCCTCGATCACTTTGAAATAGCGTGATTTCCAAACAAACCCGATTTCTTTTAAACTTAACTCATGTATTCAAGGATAGTATTTTAAACTTTATTCGAGCTTTTAAATGTTACAAATTAAGACCAAAAAATAATCAATACGGTACCAATTTTGGGCGTATGAGGGTGCTAATCCTTCCTCATTCGTAATCGACTCCCAAACCTATTTTTCTAGATTTCGAAGACCTACATGTTTTCAAAACGATTTTTAAAACGTTTTGTGGTGATCCAATCACACCGAATAAAGGATTGGTGGCGACTCTCATTTTCCAACATTAAAGTAATTTTTGAAACTCGTCGTTTTGCAAAAAATGATGGTTTCGATAAGTAGTAGAACCTACTGAACATGAAGTGATTGTTACTAATCCTTTCAGGCAAAGTGAGAGAGAGTCAATAAAGTGTGTACGAGGTGTCCTTTAAAGATTCAGGGTTGTGAACTTCCAGCAGATATCATGACTCTTACATTTCATGAGTTTGATGTGATACTGGGAATGGATTGGTTACCTGAATATGGGGCCGTGATTGATTGCAAAAGAAAAAGAATATTTTTGAGAACTTTTGACGAGAAAGACGTAATTATTATGGGTGAGAAATTTAGTACTTTATCAAATGTGATTTTTGCGATTAAGGCTTCCAAGATGATTAAGAAAGGACATGATGCTTTTCTAGCTTATGTTTTAGAAACCCGGGTAGAAGGTAATGGGATTGAAAAGATACCGATGGTACGAGAATTTCCTAATGGATTTCTAAAGAGTTGTCGGGTTTACCTCTTAAAAGAGAAGTTGAATTTGGAATTGAATTAATTTCGAAAATTGCACCGATTTCGATAGCACCATACAGAATGGCACTTGCGGAGTTGAAAGAACTGAAGACTCAGTTGGAAGAGTCATTGGATAAACGATTTATACGTCCTAATGCATCACCATGGGGAGCTCCGATGTTATTTGTGAAAAAAAAGATGGATCTTTGAGACTTTGTATAAATTATCGTCAGCTAAATAGAGTGACGGTAAAGAATAAATATCCACTGCCCAAGATTGATGATTTATTTGATCAGTTGAAGGGAGCAAGTATGTTTTCAAAGATTGATCTTAGATCGGATAGTTGAGGATAAAAAAGTGCTTAGTGAGTATCAAAGACTGCTTTTAGGACTCCTTATGGTCGTTATGAGTTCTTAGTGATGCCGTTTGGATTGACTAATGCACCGGCTGCATTCATGGATCTTAGGATTAGAAATTTTCAACCATATTTGGATTAGTTCGTGATGGTATTTATTGATGATAATTTAATGTACTCGAAAGGACAAGAAGAACATGAGAAACATCTTCGAGTTGTATTGCAGATTCTAAGAGAAAAATAATTGTTTGCCAAGTTGAGCAAATGTGAATTTTGGTTGAAAGAAGTTACTTTTTAAGGTCATATTGTGTCGGCTGATGGTATTCGAGTAGATCCAAAGAAGGTTGAAGTAATACTATAGTGGAAATCGCCAAAGAATGTGATAGGGGTAAGAAGTTTCTTTGGTTTAGCTGGTTATTACAGAAGATTTATGTATGGATTCTCTATGATTGCATTGTCTTTAACGAGACCGTTGCAAAAAGATGTGAAGTTTGAATGGGATGAAAGATGCCAACAAAGCTTTGATAGATTAAAGGTAGCATTAACTGAAGCTCTAGTGTTGATACAACCATAATCTGTAAAGAATTTGTGATTTACAGTGATGCATCTTATAATGGTTTGGGTTGTGTATTAATGAAAGATGAAAAGGTAGTTGCATATGCGTCAAGGCAATTAAAGCTACATGAGAATAACTAACTCATGATCTTGAATTAGTTGTAGTGGTGTTTGCATTAAAGATTTGGAGACATTATCTGTATGGAGAAAGATGCTACGTTTACGTGGATCATAAGAGTTTGTAGTATCTGCTAACTCAGAAAGAGCTAAATTTGAGACAGATAAGGTAGATTGAGTTAATTAAATATTATGATTGTATTATTGATTATTATACCGAGAAAGAAAATGTTGTAGCTGATGCCTTGACTAGAAAGTCGATAGCAGCATTAAAGGCGATGAATGCCTTGTTGGAAAAAAGAGTTTGAAAAATTAAGAGAAATGTTGAAGAAATTAAGTCTCCACTTCGATGGGTATGGCAAGAGTTGGTCAAAGGAGGGATAATCGTGAAGGATAAAAAGAGTATGATAATCGGAGATGATGACCATTACGAGTTTCATGCCGTTAAGGGGCATGAAATTCAAGACTGCGTCGAGTTTAAATCCGTGGTGCAGATGTTGATAGACAATCGAGAGGAAGCTAATGATGTTTGTGCCTCCGAGGACGGAACAACTAAGGCTTATGGAAGTAATCGTCCCAAGGTGATTATTTGTAAACCAACAAATGGCGCGGCAAGAGAACAGACAACCCATCGTATCATCATACAAAAGCCTGTAACGTTTCCTTACAGGGATAGTAAGAAGGTCCCATGGGGTTACAATTGTAACGTGACCATAACAAGAGAGGGGAAACCTAGGAAGGACGTGAATCTTGTTACCCGTAGTGGTAAAAATTATGACCAGTAAATAAAGAAAAAGAGATCAACAAAGGGAAAGCAAGAATGTATGAGCCTGAGGAAGAAATAACTAGCAAGCTCGAGGTACCCACAAACGAGCCTGTATCTGAGAAGGAGGCGAAAGAGTTTTTAAAGTTTTTAAGGCATAGTGAATATAGTGTGGTGGAATAACTACACAAACAGCCTGCTCGGATATCGATCCTATCATTGCTCTTAAGCTCGGAAGCCCATCGAAGCGCACTAATGAAGGTGCTGAATGAAACATATGTAGCAACTTTCATTTCGGAAGGAAGAAAGATACCTGTGCTTACAATATCATCAACCACCAGGATGGGCTTGCAATTAACAGTCAGAAAATGAGCTATACCTGGGAAAGGACTAGGAAAATACCTCCAAGGAAGAGTTAATGTGCCGATACTGATAGAAAAGCGGGATCGTTATGGCCTGGGGTACAAGTCGGATGCGAAACAAAAGAGGACAGAGCTAGAAAAAGGTAAGAAAAAAAGAGGGTCAGACTGTCTGGAAAGGACATCTCGTGGGAACCCTTGGTCTTCCCGCACATCTATGAGACTTTCGTCTCAGGAGGGGTGATCAACTAGAAAACAGAGAGGGAAAAAGAGCGAGTGACGATTGGAACCAAAGGGGGCATCATGAAAGATCTAGGCATTATGCTATATCAAATGAATGAAAGGAAAGGAATCCATCAAGAATTGGTCCGTGTGCACTTGAAAGCACCTTGAATAATTGAACCGTGGAGGAACTCCCTGTAATTTTTAAGATTTCCTCAGAGTAATGCTCGAAAACATTTATTGCTTTAGGCTCGAAAGCAATATAAATCTTTTTGTAAAAGGACCCATGGTCATTATTCAGTTATTTTGAATGAAATGCACTTTCCATCTTATATTATTCTTCATAATTATTCTTTCATTTCTTAATTCAGCTTAATAAACCATTCGTACATATCCAATAAACAAGATTAATTATTCTTTAATACATACATACTCATACATATACCACATAATCATTCTTTCGTAAATTTATTTTGCTCTTTGGACCTTCCTTTCATCCCTTGACAGATCCTTGAATATCAATAATATGAGCAACCCTGACGCTAACTTAGAACCTCACTTCGAGCAAGATACGTATTTGGAAGAGCTTCAGGACCTTAAAGATAATCAAGATTGTAATCTGCCTCCGGATCTGTTAAAAATGATGGAGCAGGAAGAAAAACAGATCCTACCTCATTCGGACCCAGTGGAAGTTATTAATCTGGGGCACGAAGATGAAAGAAAGAGGTGAAAATTGAGACAAGCATCTCCGTAAAAACCAGAAGGAATCTTGTCGAGTTGCTTCAAGAGTTCCAAGATATCTTCGCATGGTCTTATCAAGATATGCCTGACTTGAGCACTGACATTGTGGTGCACAAACTCCCTATAAAGGAAGAAAGCAGACCCGTGCAGCAAAAACTCCGAAGGATGAGACCGGATGTGTTGTTAAAAATAAAAGAAGAAGTCAAGAAACAATTTGGCGCCGATTTTCTCCAGGTAGTTAAATACTCTGAATGGGTAGTTAATATAGTTCTCGTTCCTAAAAAAGACGGAAAAGTGTGCATGTGTGTGTACTATCGAGATTTAAATAAAGCTAGCCCAAAATATAATTTACCCTTACCCCACATCGACACTTTAGTCGATAACACGACAGGATATTTCCTTTTTGGATGGTTTCTCTAGGTATAATCAGATAAGGATGGACCCTGAGGATATGATCAAAACCACATTTGTCACGCTATGAGGAACATTTTGCTACAAGGTGATGCCCTTCGGAGTAAAAAATGCAGGGGTAACTTATCAAAGGGCCATGATGACCCTGTTCCATGACATGATGCATAAGGAGATTGAAGTTTACGTCGATGACATGATTGCGAAATCCCAAATGGAGGAAGAACACGTAAGAATCTTGAGAAAGTTATTTGGAAGGCTAAGGAAATATCAATTAAAGCTAAACCCAGTCAAGTGCACTTTCGGGGTCACACCAGGAAAATTGTTAGGTTTTGTAATCAGCAAAAGAAGAATTGAAATTGACCCGGATAAAGTCAAAGCCATACAGGAGCTACCACTACCCAGCACGCAAAAAGAAGTTCGAGGGTTCTTAGGAAGACTAAATTACATTACTCGGTTCATTTCACAGTTGACTGAGAAATGCGATCCTATCTTCTGCCTGCTTAGAAAGCGCAACCCGAGTGTATGGGATGATGAATGTCAGGAAACCTTTAACAAGGTCAAGGATTATTTATCCAAAGCTCTCATATTGATACCTCCAATTCTTAATAAACCATTGATCCTGTACTTGATAGTCTTTGAAAATTCTATGGGATGCGTACTAGGCCAACACGATGAATCCGAAAAGAAGGAAAGAGCGATATATTATCTCAGCAAGAAATTCACTGATTATGAGACGCGATATTTGCCAATTGAAAAATTATGTTATGCACTAGTCTAGTTACACGCAGATTAAGACAATACATGTTATACCATACCACTTGGTTGATCTCGAAATTAGATCCTTTGAAGTACCTGATGGAGTCAGCTGCATTGAATGAGAGATTGGCTCGATGGTAAATCTTGCTCTCGAAATTCGACATAGTCTACGTCAATCAAAAAGCAATAAAAGGGAGTGGGGTAAACTTTAATTTCCAGAATGAAGATTTAATGTATATTGTAACTACTGAAGGGGCAATCACGGTAAAACAACCTTGGAGATTGAATTTTGATGGAGCTTCAAATGCCACAGGAAGTGGGGTCGGTGTAGTTTTGGTAGCGCCAGAAGGAGATCACTACCCTTTTACCAGCAAACTTGATTTTGATTGTACAAACAACATGGCTGAATACGAAACATGTATCTTGGGAATCCGTGCGACCATAGAGCGGGGAATCAAAATTTTGGAGATTTATGGAGACACCGCATTGGTAATCTATCAACTCAAAGGAGAATGGGAAACAAGGGATTCTAAGCTAGTGGATTACCACAGATTGGTCCTCGAGTTGATCACGGAGTTCGATGACGTCACATTTCATTATCTTCCACGAGAAGAAAACTAGATGGCTGATGCTCTCGCCACTTTAGCCTCGATGATTAAGGTGAGTAGAAAAGATGTAAAACTCATTCAGATGAGTATCTATGAAGCTCCTGCAGAAGAAGAAGAAGAAAAGGATGATCTCCCATTGTACCAAAATATTCTTTAATTTGTGAGAGATCAAAAGTACCCTGAGCAAGCCTCAAAAAATGAAAAGAAGACATTAAGAAGATTGACCAGTGAATATGTCCTAGACGGGGAAATCTTGTACAAGAGGAGAAAAGATCAAGTGTTGCTGAGATGTTTCGACGCAATTGAAGCTAAGAAGATCTTAGAAGAAGTTCACGAAGGCAGTTGTGGGACACACGCCAATGGTTTCACGATGGCCCGACAAATAATGAGAATTGGGTATTACTGGTCTATTATGGAGGGAAATTGCATCAATTATGCCAATAACTGCCATAAGTGTCAGATCTATGGAGACAAGATTCATGTACCTCCATCACACCTTCATATCATGACCTCTCCCTGACCTTTTTCTATGTGGAGCATGGATATCATCGGGTCAATTTCTCCAATGGCTTCCAATGGTCATAGATTCATCTTTGTGGTGATTGACTATTTCACTAAATGGGTAGAGGCAACCTCATATGCAAATGTTACCAAATCTGCGGTTAGAAAGTTCCTGAAAAAGAAATTATTTACCGATACGGGATGCTTAAAAGGATCATATCCGATAATGCCCTGAATTTGAACAATAGCACGATAGTAGAAGTTTGACAATAGTTCAAAATCAAGCATCATAATTCTTCTCCCTATTGCCCAAAAATGAATGGAGCTGTGAAGACAGCTAATAAGAACATCAAGAAGATTGTGGCAAAAATGACTGATACTTATAAAGACTGGCACAAAAAACTACCATTTGCCCTCTTTGCCTACAGAACTTCAGTCAGGACTTCTATTGGGCAACACCATTCTCATTGGCATACGGTATGGAAGCAGTCTTGCCTATTGAGGTTGAAATACCTTCCCTTCGAGTCTTAACCGAGCTTCAACTATATGAGGCTGAATGGATCCAAGCTCGATATGATCAGTTGAATTTAATCGAGAAAAAGAGATTAAAAGTCATTCGCCATGGCCAGATGTACCAAAAAAGAATGATGCGAGCTTACGACAAAAAGGTTCGTTCCAGGGAATTCTATGAGGGAGATATAGTTTTGAGAAAGATACTTCTCATACATAAAGATTTCCGTGGAAAATGGATGCCCAATTGGGAAAGACCTTATGTGGTAAAGAAAGATTTCTCAGGAGGAGCTCTCATCCTAATAGAAATGGACAGCAAGAATCTGTGCAAGCCCGTCAATTCAGACTCAGTGAAAGAATACTTCGCCTAAAAACAAAAGGGGAATTGAGATGAAAACCCGCAAAAGGCGTCTCAAAAAAAAAAAGGTTCAAGATGAAATCTCGCAAAGGACGTCCTGGAACCAAGGAAATTTTAAGTTGAAAACCCGCAAAGGGAGACTCAGATCCAAGAACTGGTCGATAAGATGGAGGAAGGTTACAACTTGAAACATCAACAAAGCACTCTAGATCTTCTAAACATACATTTGTGCTAGGAATGATTCTCAAGTAAGTCGGCGCAGAGTAGCTCATTTTGCGATATCTAGGGCAACTAATTATCCTTTATTGTATACTTGGCAATTTTCGACTAATGTTGTTTCCTTTGATCCTTTTTTTGATAGAATTTTCAAAATACGACTTTGTTTCTACACAATTTTGTTCAAGCATTTCGCATCTAAATAACGGGTAATGAACTAATAAATCATACAAAAAGTTATAAGCATTATTCTGGAGTTTTCAGAAATTACAGAAGTCCGAAACAAGATCACCAATGAGAAGACAAACTTAAAAACAAGCAGTTCAAGAACAGCCTAGAAGAAGTTGGAGCAACACATCAACGACAGAATTTGGACGGGCGACAGACCATGCAGACCTGAATAATAATAAATAAATCTAACATTCATCATACACATTCATACAAGTTAGGAGCATTTAATTCATTTTAATCATGACTTTCTAATTTAGGCCTACATAGAGGCCCATAGAAGCATATTTCACAGGTCACATCCCCGCCACATGGCGAGATGAATCATTAAGATCACCAAGGAAAAGTTGAAAAGGTGCAGGACTTCAATACCTTACCCTGATCATGGGGCAGATTACGATTATCCACAAACGACGCGGTCATCTTTCTGATGAGATACTGAGAAGAAGACCAAATCAAACCCACGCTTGATGTGAGCAAATCTTCGAACCCCAGCTTCCTGATGAGACACTGAGAAGCAGGTCGAAGCAATAAAAGGTTAGCTTTCTGATGGGATACTGAGAAGTGGACCAAATTCGTCTTTCTGATGAGATATAGAGAAGCGAATTGAAACAAACGATGCGGTCATCTTCCTGATGAGATACTAAGAAGAAGACCAAATGAAACCCATGCTTGATGTGAGTAAATCTTCGAACCCTAGCTTCCTGATGAGACACTCTGAAGCAGGTCAAAGTAATAAAAGGTTAGCTTCCTGATGAGATACTGTGAAGTGGACAAAATTCGTCTTCTTGATGAGATACAGATAAGCGAATTGAAGCAAATGACGCGGTTATCTTCTTGATGAGATACTGAGAAGAAGACCAAATCAAACCCGCACTCAATGTGAGTAAATCTTCGAACCTCGGCTTCCTGATGAGACACTGAGAAACAGGTCAAAGCAATAAAAGGTTAGCTTCCTGATGAGATACTGAGAAGTGGATTAAATTCGTCTTCTTGATGAGATACAGAGAAGCGAATTGAAGCAAACGACACGGTCATCTTCCTGATGAGATACTGATAAGAAGACTAAATCAAACCTGCACTCAATGTGAGTGAATCTTTAAACCCCAACTTCCTGATGAGACACTAAAAAGCAGAGCGAAGCAATAAAAGGTTAGCTTCCTGATGAGCTACTAAGAAGTGGACCAAATTCGTCTTCTTGATGAGATACAGAAAAGCGAATTGAAACAAACGAGGCGGTCATCTTCCTGATGAGATACTGAGAAGAAGACTAAATCAAACCCACGCTCGATGTGAGCAAATCTTTGAACCCCAGCTTCTTGATGAGACACTGAGAAGCTGGTCGATGCAATAAAAGGTTAGCTTCCTGATGAGATTCTGAGAAGAAGACCAAATCAAACCCACACTCGATGTGAGCAAATCTTCGAACCTTAGTTTCCTGATGAGACACTGAGAAACCGGTCGAAGCGATAAAAGGTTAGCTTCTTGATGAGATACTGAGAAGAAGACCAAATCAAACCTACGCTCGATGTGAGCAAATCTTCGAACCCCATCTTCCTGATGAGATATTGAGAAGCAAGTCGAAGTAATAAAACGGTTAGCTTCCTGATGAAATACGGGGAAGTGAACCAAAACCATCTTCCTGATGAAACACAGAGAAGTGGATCAAAACAAGTGATATGGTTGTCTTCTTGGTGAGATACTGAGAAGAAGGCCAAGTCAAGGAAATCAGACTCAAAGACTACGGTAACGAATTTCAATCTCCTTAAAAGGAATGGAGTGAAATTACAGTAGCAAATTTTGTCTTTTTGAAGATTAACTTAGGGCAAGATGGAGTCATAATGAAGAAGATGCAGAGGTAGATGCGGCAAAATCAAACGGTCAATAAAATGAAGGGTGGACCAATTAAAGAAAGAGCAGCGAAGAAATAGAACTCGACAAATTGGGCTTTCTTTTGGTCTTTGCTCTATTCCTGTTACACAACGAGTAAAGAGGGGCAACTGTTGAAGCCCATTTTTAACCGGGCCCAAATTTTGGATCTAGCTTTGATTTTAAAATTAGGTTTAAATTGGTTTAAATTTATTTTTAAATTTAAATTTATCTTTTTAAATTTAAATTTGCTTTAAATTTAAATTTAATCAAATTTGAATTGATTTAAAAACTTAATATTAAAATTAAAAGCCCAAATAAAAAATTAAATTAAAGTCCAATTACAAAAGTCCAAATTACAATGACCCAAATTGGCCCAAACCAATTAACTCAGAAGGAGCCTAATCTGCTACAAATGAATGCTGCAGCCATCTCCATCTCAGCCAACCAGGGTACGCCACATCAGCATTGACCAGACCCAAGTTGCTATCACCAGCAACTTGCACCACTGCTACAAACTGCCATAGCCGAACCTGCAAAAAGAAGAATAGATGTACATTTAGTTGCATAAGACAAAAGGAAATCATTGTAAACATAGGCTATAAAGAGCAGAATCAAATAACTTGTAAGGAGGTTGAATTTTTATTTTTTGAAATCAATATACACTCATCAAACAGAAGCAACTAGTATTGGTGATCTAGTAAGAGCAATCAATAACAAACAGAGGCACCAAACGTTACCAGAACAAAGCATTGAACATTTGCGAAGGTACATTGAATACATACGTTAATTATCTGTTTGTTTATTTCATTGTTTATTATTCAAGCCACAAGACGTTTTCATTATCAATGTTATGCATTAATATGCCTATTAACTCATTACTACTATCATTTATTATCCTAAGTTATTTCAAACGTCTTAACATAAACATATACATACTAAGTTATTATCTGTTATTAATTTTGGCCATCGGTTCCCACAAACCTGTAGTAAATATATAGTAAATATATATTATATATTAAATAATTTCATTAATGATGATAATAATAATTTTATTAAAGATAATATTTATTAAATAATTAATAATATTATTAATAATTAATAATAATAAAAAGAAACGAAAGGAGTTATCTTTGTCCAACGGTCACCACCAGAGCCGCCCTCGGAGCCGTCCAAGCCGTCGCCGTCGCAAAACCACGAACCTCGCCTATGCTTTGTCATCCGTGGGTCTGCGAAGAAACAAAGAATCAAAAACAATTGGGAATAAAAAGAAATAGTTTTTTAAAAGTTTTTAAGAACGGTTTTAAAAAGAAAAAGGAAAGGAAAGGAGAGGCTCCTAACTGATCTGAGGCGCGTGGCGTGTGAGAGGAAAAGTGATGGCGGAGCTGTGGTCGGACGGGTGCGCGTGATTAGGCGCGGTGATGACGAGCGATGACGCGCGGCTACGGACGAACGCGCGGGGTCGGCGACGAGGTGATCGGTCGGGGTTTGGCCGTCCATGGGAAAGGAGATAGCTTTTTTTTAAGGGGATTTGTTTTTTTTTTTTGAAAGATGGGAGAAATGATTGTTTTTCACTGAAAATTGAAATTTATAGTACACATAAAATGGTGCTATTTTCAGCACCCATGATTGGTGCCAAAACAGCACCGTTTTGGTCATGTCCGACCCATACCCGTCTGACCCGACTTGAATCGCCCTAAGGTCAGCTTGTTTTTGTTAAAGGGGTTATTTATGCATTCGGTCCTTCCGCTTTTTCTCAAATTTTCAATTAAGTCATTTATGTACTTTTAATTATTTTTAAATTGGCCAATAATTTTCAATGCTTTTCAATTTAGTCCCTTGACCTTTTGAAAGCATCAAGAGCTGCCACGTGTCATTGTTTTGGTTTATTTATGCAGATGGTCCCTCTTATTTCTGATTTGTTTTAATTTAATCCTTAAATCAAGTTCTGTTTAATTACAAAATTGGCCCAGAATTTTTTCATATTTTCCAAATTAATCCTTTGACTTTAGGATGCCTAAAAGGCTGCCACGTGTCATTTGTTTTTGGTTTTATTGCCTTGGAGGTCCCTAAACTATTTAAAAATTACATTCTTACCTTAAAACTTCCAAAAATTCCATTTTTAACCCAAAAACTTCCAAAAATTCTATTTTTACCCTCGAACTTCCAAAAATTCCATTTTTGACCTCGAAACTTCCAAAAAATCCTTTTTTACCCCCAAACTTCCAAAAATTCCATTTTAACCTCGAAACTTCAAAAAATTTCATTTTTAACCCTGAGACTTCTAAAAACTCCATTTATACCCTCGAACATCCAAAAATTACCATTTTTCCTCGGATGTCCAAAAACTCCATTTTTGATCTCGAAACTCTCAAAATTACCCTTTTACCCATGAATATCTAAAATTTCCATTTTTAATCCTAAATTTTCCCAAAATTATCATTTTACCCCCGAGTATCCGAAAAGTCTCATTCGCAACTCCGATTGCATCATTTTTTCTTCATTATTAATATTTGCTTTTGAATTTAACCATTATGCACTCGTATTTTGCATTTTTTATTTTTTACCATTTATCTTATTATTTATCTAACTTCGTGTTATTTAATATCTATTATTAACTGCTTATTCATATTAAACTGCATGTTTGTTTGTAAAATTGTTTTTCATAAAATCTGTAAAATCGAGGCAATATTCTTTTATTTCGAGTTTCAAAAATTTGTGCCTTAACTTACTAAGTGCAATTTTTCTTCAAATTGAAATAATCGAATAATCTTAATCGAGGCAATGTTTCCTTATCTTCAATTCTAAAATATTACGCCTTAACTTACTAGGTGCAACCTTTCTTCAAATCGAGATAATCGAATTTTCTTTTCCCAAAAATTTAAAAAAGTTTTACAAAGGAAAGCTCGTTATTTCTGGATCTTGAAATGTCGTGTCCTAACTCAGTAGACGTAACTTTCTTCCTCGATCACTTTGAAATAGCGGGATTTCTAAACAAACCCGATTTCTTTTAAACTTAACTCATGCATTCAAGGATTGTATTTTAAACTTTATTCGAGCTTTTAAATGTTACAAATTAAGACCTGAAAATAATTAATACGGTACCAATTTCGGGCGTATGAGTGTGCTAATCCTTCCTCATGCGTAACCGACTCCCGAACCTGTTTTTCTGGATTTCGAAGACCTACATGTTTTCAAAACGGTTTTTAAAAAGTTTTGTGGTGATCCAATCACACCGAATAAAGGATTGGTGACGACTCCCATTTTCCAACATTAAAGTAATTTTCTAAACTCGTCGTTTTGCAAAAAAGGATGGTTTCGATAAGTAGTAGAACCTACTGAACATGAAGTGATTGTTACTAATCCTTTCGGGCAAAGTGAGAGAGAGTCAATAAAAGTGTGTACGAGGTGTCCTTTAAATATTCAGGGTTGTGAATTTCCAGCAGATCTCATGACCCTTACATTTCTTGAGTTTGATGTGATATTGGGAATGGATTGGTTATCTAAATATGGGGTCGTGGTTGATTGCAAAAGAAAAAGAATTTTTTTGAGAACTTTTGACGAGAAAGACGTAATTATGATGGGTGAGAAATTTAGTACTTTATCAAATGTGATTTTTACGATTAAGACTTCCAAGATTATTAAGAAAGGACATGAAGCTTTTCTAGCTTATGTTTTAGATACCCGGGTAGAAGGTAATGAGATTGAAAAGATATCGATGGTACGAGAATTTCCTGATGTATTTTCTAAAGAGTTCTCGGGTTTACCTCTTGAAAGAGAAGTTGAATTTGGAATTGAATTGATTCTGAAAATTGCACCGATTTCGATAGCACCATACAAAATGGCACTTGCAGAGTTGAAAGAATTGATGACTCAGTTGAAAGAGTCATTGGATAAGCGATTTATACGTCTCAATGTATCACCATGTGGAGCTCCGGTGTTATTTGTGAAAAAGAAAGATGGATCTTTGAGACTTTGTATAGATTATCATCAGCTAAATAGAGTGACGATAAAGAATAAATATCCACTGCCCAGGATTAATGATTTATTTGATCAGTTGAAGGGAGTAAGTATGTTTTCAAAGATTGATCTTAGATCGGATAGTTGAGGGTAAAAGAGTCGGATGCATCAAAGACTACTTTTAGGACTCGTTATGGTCATTATGAGTTCTTAGTGATGCTGTTTGGATTGACTAATGCACCGGCTGCATTCATGGATCTTATGATTAGAATTTTTCAACCATATTTGGATTAGTTCGTGGTGGTATTTATTGATGATATTTTAATGTACTCGAAAGGACAAGAAGAACATGAGAAACATCTTCGAGTTGTATTGCAGATTCTGAGAGAAAAATAATTGTTTGCCAAGTTGAGCAAATGTGAATTTTGGTTGAAAGAAGTTACTTTTCTAGGTCATATTGTGTCGACTGATGGTATTCGAGTAGATCCAAAGAAGGTTGAAGCAATACTAGAGTGGAAACCGCCAAAGAATGTGACAGGGGTAAGAAGTTTCCTTGGTTTAGCTGGTTATTACAGAATATTTATTCAGGGATTCTCTATGATTGCATTGCCCTTAACGAGACCATTGCAAAAAGATGTGAAGTTTGAATGGGATGAAAGATGCCAACAAAGCTTTGATAGATTAAAGGTACCATTAAATGAAGCTCCAGTGTTGATACAACCAGAATCTGGTAAAGAATTTGTGATTTACAGTGATGCATCTTATAATGGTTTGAGTTGTGTATTAATGCAAGATGGAAAGGTAGTTGCATATGCATCAAGGCGATTGAAGCTACATGAGAAGAACTATCTAACTCATGATCTTGAATTGGCTGAAGTGGTGTTTGCATTTAAGATTTGGAGACATTATTTGTATGAAGAAAGATGTTATGTTTACGCGGATCACAAGAGTTTGTAGTATCTGCTTACTCATAAAGAGCTGAATTTGAGACAGAGAAGGTGGATTGAGTTAATTAAAGATTATGATTGTATTATTGATTATTTTCCCGGAAAAGCAAATGTTGTAGCTGATGCCTTGACTAGAAAGTCGATAGCAGCATTAAAGGCGATGAATGCACATTTGGAGATGCAACAAAATGGTGTTTTATCAGCTGAACTAAGAGTGAAACCGACTTTATTGCAAGAAGTAAAAGACGTACAGAAAGAGGATGAAGAGTTATTGATGATAAGAAAACAACTTGTAGAAGGAAAATATAGTGAGTTTGAGATTGATCATGAAGGGAATTTGAGATTTCATAATCGGCTATGTGTGCCCAATCAAGAAAATTTGAAACGAAGAATTTTGGAAGAAGCTCATCATAGTTCCTTTGCTATGCATCCGGGAAGTAATAAGATGTATCATGACTTAAAGTCATTTTATTGGTGGAAAAAGATGAAGCGGGATATAGTAGAATATGTTTCTAAGTGTTTGACATGTCAAAAGGTAAAAGCAGAACATCAAGTACCATCGGGATTACTTCAAACAATTACTATCCCAGAATGGAAATGGGAAAGAATCACAATGGACTTTATCACGGGATTGCTACCTTCATCAAAGAAAAAGGATGCTATATGGGTAATTGTTGATTGACTGACCAAGTCTTCTCATTTTCTGCTGGTAAGAACTGATTTTTCATTAGACAAGTATACACAGCTGTATATAGATGAAATAGTTAGGCTACATGGTGTGCCCATATCTATTATTTCTAATCGGGGTCCTAGATTTACATCAATGTTTTGGGAAAGATTACATGAAGCTTTGGGTACTCGGCTGAATTTTAGTACAGCATATCATCCTCAGACTGATGGGCAATCAGAACGAGTGATTCAGATTCTAGAAGACATGTTGAGGAGTTGTATTATTGAGTTTGAAGGTAATTGGGAAAAGTATTTACCTTTGATTGAATTTACTTATAATAACAACTATCAATCAATTATTCAAATGACACCGTATGGAACATTATACGGGAGAAAGTGTAGGACTCCGGTGTGTTGGACAGAACTGAGTGAACATAAGCTAGTGGGTCCTAATCTAATTCATGAGATAGAGGAAAAAGTAAGATTGATCAAAGATCGATTAAAGGTTGCTTTAGACCGACAGAAGTCATATGCTGATTTGAAAAGGAAGGGTATTGAATTCAATGTTGGTGAAAAAGTTTTCTTGAGAGTTTCTCCATGGAAAAAGGTTCTCCGATTCGGTAAAAAGGGGAAATTGAGCCCAAGATTCATCGGACCATATGAGATCTTGGAACGAGTTATTCCAATTGCTTATAGATTGACTCTCCCTCTAGAATTAGACAAGATTCATAATGTCTTTCATGTGTCTATGTTACGAAGATATCGGTCTAATCCATCTCATATAATTACTGTGGAGGTTATAGAAATACAACCGAATTTGACTTATGAAGAGGAACCGATAAATATTTTAGCTTGAGAGGTAAAGGAGTTGAGAAATAAAAGGGATCCTTTGGTAAAAGTGTTACGGAGACATCATAACTTAGAGGAAGCTACATGGGAAAGAGAAGAAACAATGAGACAACAATATCCACAGTTGTTTAGTGCAAGTAAATTTCGAGGACGAAATTTATTTTAGGGGGGAGAATTGTAACATCCGCGTTTTTGAACCATATTTGGAACAGTATTGGGTACAAGTTATGAATTAGAATATGAGGTTAAAATATGAATATTAGGAAAAATTTAAGGATTAAACAGTAATTGTGAGAAATTATTAGGGACTAAATAGCAATTTATCCAAATTAATTATTAGTCATTATGAGAATTAGATTGATTAAGGAGGGGAAAAAGAGTAATTTAGTGGAAGATATTTTTAGAGGTAATGACTTGAGGTCAAAGTGTAAAGTTGGATGGCATAGGGACTAAAAGGTAATTTTACCATTTTTATTAAAGAGACATTTTTAGTTGGGAAATCTAGAGAATTAGAGATAGGTAAAAGAATTAAAAGATGAAAATATAATCTTTTCCTCTCATTTCACAATCGTCACATGCATGTCTCCTTTCACCTAACTTTTCCTTTTATTTCAATTAAGTCCTTCCACCATTGTTAAACCTTTCAAGCTTCAAAATCTTCCATTTTCTTTAAAATTTCTTTAAGAAAGGCATAGAAGGAAGTTAGTATTCACCTTAATTTCCTTGTAGAGCTCACTTTGAAAGGTTAAAGTGTGTAGGGAGTGAATTAGAATTTTGGGGTTTCATGAACAAAGGTAAAAAATGATTAAATTCTCATGAAATAAATGTGTTTTTCCATAATTTAGCATGAAAATCATTGAATTTTGGTTTATAGCTTATATGTGTGTTTATATGAAATTGAAGAAAAAGGAAAGAGGAACAAGGATCAAATTGAAGAGAAAGGAAAAGAGAAGAGCAAGAAGTAAGAAGAGAAGAATATCAAGTTTTTGTTGTAAGTACTACAAGAGTTTTGAATTATAGTTTACTTTCTCTAATGGTATATGAATTATTAGCATAAAAATTGTTATATAGGTACATATTATGAATATCTACAATGATGACTTGAAGGGATCAATTGTGATAAAATGAATAAAATGATATGTATAATTATAAGAATGGTAATTATGTATGATTGAGTAAAACAGTTTGGACAAAACAGAGGATTAACTTCGAAAATTCACCAAAAATTGTATATAATGAGTTAAGGGTTGAATTAAATATGTAATTAAATCTTATTGAGTTTAGTTTCATAAGGAAGAAACAATGAAAGAAAAAGAATTGTATATTTCGAGATATACTAATTTTTGTATAACAAGATCAGAGTAGGTTCGAGTTCCCCCGTTTTGACTTTGAAAAATCATAGAAAAATATATAAAAAATTATTAGAGACTAAAATTTATATGGCTAATTCCTTAATGAGTCTATTTTCAAAAGAAATAGACAGGAACATCATTTGATCTCTGTACTAAAAGATAGATAATTTTTGGTGAAAAAAGGTTGAAACTGTTAGGTAGCAGAGAATGGGTAAATTGGAAGAATTTACTGTATAAATTAGCTAAAGTAAAAATTCCAAAATTATTATGGTAAATGGATATTTGAGTCTAGTTTTAAAAACATTAAGTGGATATTAATTTCGAATTCTGTAGCTGAAGATATAAATAATTTAGTGACTGTGACTCAAATGGACAGCTTTGAAAATTAATGTGAAAATAAGAGGAAAGAGGTATATGATGATATATATGTGATGACAAATATATATGTGAAATATTATGTGTTTAATTATAAATATTGAATATATGATAAAATGGTGATATTTTGGAAGCCATTGAGAAAATAAAGGTGAGAAATATATGATAATGTATATGTGAAGAAAAATGTATATATGATGTATAAGTTGTGGATAATGATGTTAAATGAGATGATGCCTATGTAGAAGAATTAGAACCATTGTGACATTAGTGGCATGCCAGTAAGGAACATTAGCGCGCTTACTGTTCAGCATTGTGTGTGCTTCTGTTCAGCACTGTGTGTGCCTACTGTTTCCCAGCACTTATGTGCTTCTGTTTCCCTAGCACTTATGCTCTTCTGTTAAGTACTTCAGTACTTTCTGTTAGTTTCGTTTATCCGATGGGTTCTATGGTAATCTACAATGGCTAAATGGTGAAAAGTGAAAGTAAGTATGAAATGTGCCATGGTGGTAAGTTATATGATACAAGTGAGTAAAGTAAAAGCTTATAAGTAAGAGTATTTAAATGATTTTACATTACTTTTGTAGTGCTTACTAAGACTTCACCGTCTTAATGCGTTTATTTTAATGCGTAGGAACAGAAGCTACGAGAAGTTAAGTCGAGCTAAGGGACCTCTCCTCACATCACATCATCATATTAGAAGACTCAAGTTTAGGTACATTACTTTTGGTAAAAATGGCATGTGCAAATGGTACTATTATGTGTCTCCAATGGATGGTTATAAATGTTGTTTAGGATTACTACGAGTTGATGAATTGAAATGATGAGTTTTGAATGAAATAACTTTAAAACACATCGTTTGAAAGAAAAATTTTATTATACTTGTGTTAAATTCTCCGATACTGTATGTAATACTTCTATACTGGGTTTATACCTATGAACTGGGTATAGGGTGTTACATCGACACTCGAGCTCGACATTCAATCAGTGCGTTCGATTTCAACTTTAAGGGATCAATGTCCTAGGGCAGAAGCACTTACACCTAACATACTTTAGTGACCGTTTGGTCTCTAGGAAAAGAGTATTCCATTGATTTTTTTGGACCTTTGAGAAATGTAGGGAAGTTTTCCAACACTGCAAGGCTTTGGTGCAAATTGACGGAACTTGGTTGTATGAAAGTTGTCAACATTGGTTGTTGATTGTCATTGCTTAGGACGGTAATCAGAGAGTTCTACCAATTATGTTTGCAATAACTCCCAGAGAAAAGACACAGGATTGGGATTTCTTTCTGTGTCGATTTTGTCGCCACTTTTGCTCGCAACATGTATCATATCGGATAGAGGAACCAGAATGTTAGTTCAAACATATAATAAATAAACAACATTTATTGTACAAATTACATATTTATTAAGAAATTATTTTCACCATGTCACCATGAGAACATGTATGGATCGTTCACTCAGGGACGTAGAAACAATAGTCACCATCAGGCCCACAATTGTAGAGAAGCAAACAACCACCGATTAACATCTTATTTGGTATCATTGTCCGACACAACTCCCGGTACAATGTAGCCAACACGACTGATCCTCAATTTAGTTGTCCACATACTTTGAAGTCCGCTAGGTGTAGTAGCCACCTTTCATGCTCCAAATTTTGAGATTTATCGAGCATTAAAATGCCCTCGATTAACCTCAGGATGAATGCTTGGGTGTATTATTCTTTGACGACGTTGGTCGGGTCCTAAGGAAGCTCCTTGAAATTGGTTTCCAACCACTTCAACGCTATTCGACCACATTGAAACTTGTTCGGGACCTTTCCTAAATGCGTTGAGCAGAGGTCCTCTTTACCGGGACCGATTGCTCACCTTGTGACGACGGACTTATCCACTGGTAGATCGAGTTGTAAAGCTACATCATTGAGTGTGATTGTACAGTTGCCACATGGAAGATGGAAAGTGTGTCTCTCGGGCCTCCATCGTTCCACCAAAGCGCTGATGAGTGTAGGATTGAGTTGGTAGCCCCTGCGTATACGAAATGCATGCAAAAATCTCGCATCTTGCAAGTAACCAAGAATTTCGATGATTGGGCCCTTTGACACCTTTGACAAATTATGTATGAACCCTTTCAAAACACGATCATCTGCCTATTTATATTGACAAAAAAACAATTTAAAAAAACTTTGAATTTAACTTAATTAAAAATAATAAAATTTAAAATTTTGTCTTACCATTATCACTTGAGCGGCGAAAATGTGCTTGTTGTCGAAACGAATCAGAGAGATTGCTACTCGTGTAAATTTAATCCAAACGAATAAAATACAAAATAAATAAAGAACAATATTTTAAAACGAGCGTATCAAAAAATTTAGAACAAAACTTGGGAAATTTGAGAGAGTTGAAAGATTAAAAAGAATTGAAAGAGTTAGATTTGAGTGAAAAAAATCTTAAAATTACATGGTATTTATAGTAAAAAAAATTTGACCATTGCCTTCTGAATTTTTTTACCGTTGCCCAGTTAACGTTAAAAAAACCGTTGGTATTGACAGTCCAAAATTAATCTATTTTCCTAAATTTAGAGAAAAAAAAAGTCCAAAACCATAATTAAAAAAATGACATATTTCTTTAATTTAACCTCGTTTTTTATACATAACTTACTTTTAAGCATAACACTTTTCTACTTTTAAATTTGGAAGTCAATTAAAAATTTTTTTAGGTGAAATTAAATTGTATATTTTTGAAATAATAAAAATATAATTTCACTATTTGAATAGTTTATATTTTTATTATTTTTAAGGTTAAAATATAATTTTAATATTATTAATTTTAAATTTTTATAAATTATAAAACAACTTAAATGAAAAACTTTTTATTTTAAAATGGCCGGATCCAGCTCCCAAGCTTCGTCACCGGTTGAAAGAAAAGATTAAACCCAAATCTTGTTATATGTTTATTTAAGAAATCAACTATATTAAGAAATTAAAACAATTATTTAAAATATTTTTGGTATGTTGTAACAAGATAAGGTTTAAAAACGATGAAGCATGCGGTGGTAATGATGTTGAAATGGAGTCGGTTTTGAACAACCAAACGTAGCTCGGCATTGAGGTATGATTGGTAACTTCATTTGTAGGCACGCAACCAAAATCTCTACATTATGATTACCTATCAAATCCCTAATTTTTTTTGGTTGAAAGAAAATAGAAGTGACTTCTAACTGAAGTTGTTCTTATTCTAGATTGTTAAATATTACTCTCCAACAAATATCGAATACATTCAGTTAGTTCACTAAAGTAGTATTTTACATTTAAATCTCTACTATATTATTCGTAATTTTATTTTGTTCTCTCGAAACATGTCGAAACTTAAGATGCCAATCCTTCAACATCATAATATATATCAGTCGAACTTCCGAAAGATTATTGTCAACCGCAATCCCATTGTTAATTACCTCGATCAAAATAACATTATCACTTTCTTTTAATTGGCTATACATAAAAGCTACCGTTTTCTTTCTCCAAACCTCTCTCTCGGCGATGTGAAAATTTTAATCCCATTCACTGCCTTTAAGCAAGTTTGCTTCCTTTCCAGTTTATTAAAAGGCCCATGGACTTTTTATTTTAATGAACTCTCCACTCTAGATCCATTTAATTACTGAAGGAGGTTATTCCTTTTTGGGTTCTACCCTGTCCTCGGTTTTCTTTAACAAACAATATAATAAAAAAATTAATTTTATATGTAAACTTCATCACACGCATATACGTGTAAAAATTATGTATTTAGTATGCATATTTATATTTAAATTAATCTAAAATAAATAATAAAATGGATTATTTGAAATTAATTATTATTAATATATTAAATATATACGATATTAAAATAAAAAATAACTTAAAATTATAAGTAAAATTAAATTTAAATACATAAATACATCAGACTAAGATTATTGAATAAATATAATTATTTATGATGGTGTTGTCACCAATTCTAAGTTGATGCCGAATTAATTTGTGACAACATCTCAATTAGACATTATTAATATATAAAATTGATGGAGCTAATAAAACGTCTATGATAAAATTAAAATATATAAAAATATCAAAATAAAATTTTAATTGAGTGATAAATTTAAGGTTTTGCTAACCCAATTGTCATTGATTCAAATCTCATTGTATACATATTTTTATTCTGAATAAAATGCTAAAATATCCTTGAATTTTTTTTTTTTCAAAAAATAAAAACGTTAAACTAACATATTCGCGGTTTCAATGTAATTTGAAGTGTAAACTACATTCATGGTCATTCTAAAATAAGGTATCTCCTATTTTGATCACTCTAAATTATTTTTCTCAAATTGGTCATTCTAAATAAGGTAATTGTGCGAGTTAATCTCTGTCGTTAAATTTTCTATTTTCTTTTAATAGATTGTTGATGTGGCATATTTAGTGGTTAACACGTGGCATTTTTGTTGATTTTTGGGTAAAATTTAAGGATCTCCTTATAATTAGTTCAAAAAATCCTCTCCTAAACTTTTAGAGAGTTTCCTAAATTTTAGTTAAAAATCAACAAAAAAAAAAAATATCGCATATCAATCACTCAATAGGTTAATATGTTTTGTCAACAACCCATTAAAAAAATGAAAATTTTAACGGTAATGGCTAATTCGCATAATTATATTATTTAAAACGATTAAATTGAGAAAAAAAAAATTAAAATGACGAAAATAGAAATAATCATGGACATAATTTACCCAAATTTTAATATGTTTGTGATTGGGAAAAGCAAAATGAAAAGTTAAAAATGGTCTTATAAATGTTAAATTTTATCAAAACAGCAACAGGTGGCATTGTAAAAAATGAAACTAATTCTCGAAATTAGCATGGTTTCCTTGATACGTTTCACGAGGGTTACGAATTTAAAATTTTAATTTTAATTGTTAATATTATTAAAATTTTTAAGTCGAATTTGTTAGAGTGATATGAAATTAAAAAAAAATTACATGATAATCATATAATAAAAAAGGTCTAACGTGAATTTAACAGATAATTTTAATGGTGTTAGTAAATTTTAAAAATTGCATAATCATTTTAATTAAAATAAAAAATTTAATGACATTGCAAAAATTGAATACCAAATTATTTCAAGACTTAATTTTGAGCGTTCTACAAAGATCAAAATTGAAACTTGATCATTGTTGTATAATATATATAAAAATATCAATTTGTCACGTTCATAATTTTTTTCTAAACGTTTATAAATAGTTGAAAAAAACCATTTTTAACTTTTCAACTACAAATAATTTTTTTTATATATATTTGGGCACGTATCAACATACAAATGATATGATAGTAAAATAGTAAGATAACTATCACATATAAATATGTAAACTATTTAAACTAATGCTATTTTTAAAGCATATTATCAAATTATGTAAAATTAAAATATAAATATCAAATATCAAATGTGAGCACAATAGAAAAATCGAAACTACAAATTTACCATTTTTTTATAATGACTAAAAAAATGAGAAAACCATATCATTAGCTATCCTAAATAATTAACATTTCTAATTATTTTGATAGTTAATGTGAATTTTTTTAAAAAGTTTATTCCAAAGTCAAAATAAATTTTTTGTTAGAATTATTTTTTAAATTCATGTAAATTGTTTTTGAAAGTGATCAATAAAATTAAGTATTTGGGCTAAACATTATAAAAAGGGGCCAAATTATTGTAGATAATTAAAATACATTAATTAGAATTAGAATTTTTTTTAATTTTATTAAGGTGATGTTGGGCGAAACAAATGAAAATGAAGGATAGAAAAAAAAAAATTGTATTTTTGAACTATGGTAATTGGCACTATACTAATATGAGTCATACTTGCAAGTACATACTATTTCAATCCTCAACCAGTACCAATTACTTTAGGTTCAGTTTTGATTAAGATGATCATTCAAGTGTGTTTCAATTCATTTTAGTCAATACTAATTTGGTGCATAGCGGTCCGTACCAATTGGTACAACATTTTTTTTATATTTTAAATCTAATTTTTAATATTTCAATAATTACATGTAAAATTAAACTTATATTTGTTATATGCATGCAGTTGAGATATATTTGTATATATAATATATAATCTATTAAGAAATTAAAAGTTAAATTATAAATATATGTGAAAACTTCGAAATGATACACCAGAATACATCACCAGGATAACAACCATAGGCTGTTTGATAAGATAGAACGGAGAGGGAATGAAGAGAGAAAAAAAATTGCTTGTGATGTCTCATCTTGGACCATTATTGGTAGGCCACGTGATAGTAGTTTATGATCAGCGAAGTCCGGGCCATGCGGACATGAGGATACATAAAGTGCATAACTCGAGCATGTTATGCAGTTGAAAAGTAGAATGGATTGGAGTTATAGTCTTAGAAAGTTAGCAAAAGTAAGGAAACTTGGTGTTCTGGCTTTTCACAAGATTTACCTTTTCATTAATGCTCCTCTCTGCTTTGACGGCCAACTAATTCCCTACACCACCAAGTGCCACTACTTCAAAATATTACGCCTATACATACATCAACCCTCGAACAGTTATTATTGTATTCCCATGTCATGTGCATGGCCATGCTTTTACCTAATGGTGTGAACGGCAACGCCATACGCAGAAATAAGAATGGTTTGGATTGATAAATTCTATAACTTGGACTGTATGTTTCCTGGAATGTTAGTGGCTCCATTTTCTTCTAACACCTGTGTTTTAAGTGCATTTAATGATCTCTGCAACAGCAACTTAGATCTATCTTCTCCGCAATCAATGAAATCTTAATGTGTTAGCCTTGCTGGTATATATGTTCCTACTGCTTACAACAAAATTTTCAGAAAAACACATTAATGTAGGTAGTTGAGAGTTGAAGAAGTGGGCAACACACCACTTCTCTTTATTTACTTCGCCTTGCTACTGCAGATGTACATCCATTGGTGTTTGATACAAGTCCCATATTTTTTCTTTCTGGTTTATTCTATATTCTCCAAGCTTCATGGATTTGGCACACAAGCTCCTATTCACAGCTTTGCTCATTTTTGCAGCAGCCATTGATGGGACACAGACAGCTTCCATGGTTTCTGGTGCTGTTTTCTGTGACCAATGCAAAGATGGCCGGAGATCCCTCTTTGATTATCCCCTTTCTGGTAACGATCCATCCCTGCTCGGTTGTCGTACATGGCTACATTCGTAATTGCAACTGGTTTTGTTGTCTATCTTTGTTTTCAATTGATGTGTTAGCTTTTACCTTAAATCTGAAACTAATCCATCAACATATGCACTCTTCAAAACACTTGTTGAAATTGGAAGTGATTTATCGTCCACTGTATAATTTTGGATACTATAAAAGCAAAAGGGTCTGCAGAATCAGATATATATATTGACAAGGTTATGCAGGAATGAAGGTGACTATTACCTGTGCTGATGGTACTGGACAAGTGACAATGTCAAGGGAACAGACTACAAATGTATTTGGGAACTATGTGATGAGGTTTGATGGCACACCAGACTTAAGTAACTGCAACGCCCAGGTTTCAGGGAGTGGAGAAGGGTCAAATGATTGTGGTGCAACTGCTGGTCCTGCCCAGAAACTTAGACTTATGTTCAGGATGTTTGGCATGGAGATTTATGGTGTGGATTCTTTGCTTTCTGAGCCTTCCCAGCCCATGTCCTTCTGCCCAAGGTCATCTAACCCTGTGCCTGCACCTGTAATAACACCTACAAGGCCACCACCTCCGACTTTCAAGCTGCCCCCGCTGCCACCATTGCCTCCAATGCCTCCATTGCCCTTCTCTGAGGCATCAGCTTGTTCACATCAGTAAGTCCACTTCTGGGATCTTCATATGTAGACACCATAGTACGTCTATTACTGTGCCCCAACCTACTTAAATTTAGGACCCAATTTCAACAAGAAAAGATGGTGGACCTTGATCTCAGCCAGTAAGGCCAAGAAATGTTAGATACGAATAGGGGCAATTAACACATAAGGGGTATGTGAGGCAAACATCGCCACCAATCCATGCTCTAACATACACGTGCAAGCTTACATTTCATGCTAGCACTTTTTGTTGAATTCATGTGAGATGAAAACTTCAAAGGTGCCAAAGCTAGTGCTTCATCCCCTAAAGCTGACAGTGACAGATCAGAGTTGTGAACTTTTTATCATGCTAACTCACAGGAATTTCAATGCAAAAAACCAATACTGTCTGGAGCTAAATAAAAAAAAAAGAAAAGTCCCATTTAGATAGTATTTGATTCATAAAAACTCAGAAGAAGTAATGAATGATTTTGTTGTGGATTTCTACTTTGCAGGTACTGGACAATGCCTGAGTACAAATGCTACTGGAGGGTGCTGAACCCTGAGACAAAGGTTTCTCTTATTTTTGGGCCACTTGCTGCTAGGAGATATGGGTCAGATATGACCCTGTGGGAAAGCCTTGAAGGGAGAGGAGACCCCTATAAAACTCTGCTGAGGGAAGCCACAACGGCTCTTCTCAACTCCTATAACACCCTTCAATTCCCATACAACTCAATTGGTGTTGTCACACGTACCAACTGGGCCTTGATGGGTTCAACCAGAGGTGTCCTCATCACTGCTTTACGCTTCATAAGGGCTAATTCCGGCTCTGGTCGAGTCACCTGCAAATTAACCCCTTGCAAATGATCTTCTATAATTTCCCATTTGCTTATAGGCTTTCTAAATTTGTTTCTACATCATTCATCATGCCTGCCTATGTTGTGAGAATAAAATTGGGTCCCCAATTTCATACAATATGCTATTGCCTATGATTTTCTCTTTTAACCTTCAATGGTTTTTACTATTTTCTTTCCCTCGTATCATATTTAAGAATTGCAAATAGCAAAAAGGCATCTTTCCAAATCCTTTGTTTTCGAATCGGTAATCTTTTTATGTGTAACTCTCATAAAAATGGTACTTTCGCTTCTACCATTCTGACTGCCAATGATAATAACCATGCAGGTAAACTATTAGAGTAATCATTTTTATTTATTTCACGTTACATTCTAATCACTTATATTTGAAATATTAATTTTAGTCACGGATCTCGCACATTAATTTTTTTTTTTTTAATCTGAATAGGGGTTTATGGGAACGGAACAAGTAGGTTTTTTCCTTAAAATTTTTACCCTGTTTTGTTAATTTAAAAAACATATATATTTTTAAGCAAAAATAGAGAAAAATAGATTTTAATGACATGCCGATAACTGATTAGTTGTAATGGTTTTTTTTTAACGACTATAATGGTAGAAGTAAACATTTGTTATAGAAATAAAGTTTAAATACTTAGTTCGAACAAAAAAAAGTTTAGCACTAACTCATACAAAGTTCATAGTTTGATGGCCAATTGTTCAATTAAGTCTAATTAAAATATGGTAAGTTAATGTGCAATTAAGTTATTAAAATTTAAACTTTTAGTTTGGTAAGGGTTAAATAATTATTTAGGATCGAAATTTGGTAATTTTTCTCATTTTTTGGGTCCAAGTTAAATCATGTACTTGATTATTATTTTCATATTGAGATCTGAACTAGGTAATTATTCTAATATTAGGGTTTGAACTTTTTTTTTATCCAAATTAATTTTTGAGATTGATAATTGTTTTCGTATTAGAGCCTGAACTTAAAAACAATTTCCATATTTGGGTATGAACTCTAGGGTATTCAAGGCTTAACAAAAAAAAAATTCAAGCCCTAATAAGAATAATTGTAAGTTCAAGGTCTAATTTGGACCAAAAAGGAGTTTACACCCAAAATAAGAAAAATTATCAAATTTAGACCCAAAAAATTATTTAACCCATATATTAAAATGAAATTTGTTACAAGAAAGTCTGAATAATTAATAATTTATGGAAAAATTATAAAATTAATGTATAATAGAATAATTATATATAGGGCTTATTTGATTAATTGAAAATTGTTTTCGAAAAATGATTTGAATTTTTAAAAAATAAATACAAATATAAGAATTTCCAGAAAACCGTATTTAAAACTTAAAATAACTACTGATAGAAGCAAAGAGCTAATTTGTGTGGTTCATTTTAAATGCTAAAAAACAATTCTATTCATGAGTTCATGCCAAAAGAAAGCATAATCAAAATACCTACAAATCTAAGTAAACTAGTCCCGATGATACCATCGCCATGATTTTTACATGCTTTCTTTTAAGTTTCTATACAGAATGAATAACATAATCAACAGAGAAAAGTAGGGGATTTGGTGACTTGATGGTGGTGGACGTCGGACGGTGGTGAATGTTTCGGCTTGTCGGGTTAGGGCGTCACTCGAAGGTAATGGTGATCGAACAGGGGTGAGTGAAGGTGAACTCGAAGGTGATGGTTAGGGCGTCACTGTGTTGGGTTACGCTGATGACTAGTGGCTGTCGTCAGTAGAGATTTTGATAGATTTCAGAGATTTTTAATTGGGGGAGATGAGATTATTAATTAAGAACTTAGGGTTATTAGGTTAGGTATTTTAGAGGCTTTTCAATTTAGGGTTACTGGTAGTTGTTAGTGTTATTTTTTGTTTGATAAACTATAAAAATAATCACTTTTGTTTGTCTCAGGTTACATTTTAGTCACTTATGTTAGTATTTTGTTACAAAGTAATTATTGTGCCATTAAGTTCTATTACCTCCTTAACAGTAATCCTACGTGGTAGTCCAACTAGATTTTAAGTGCCAACTTGGACTTCCAAATGAAATGAGAATAAATCTTTAATTAATTAAAATTTTTAAACCCTAAACCTTAATTGAAAAAACTCTAAACTCATTTCCACGCATCTTTCTTCTTAATCTTCATCTTCATCTTCTTCCCTTTTGATTCCAATATCTTTAGCTACAAATCTGTCTCAAAGCTTAAATATTTAAAACCTATTAATCCAAAGAAACTTAACGGGAAGAAGATATTGAAATTAATGGGTTCCAAATATTCAAGTTTTAAGATAGATTTGTAATTACAGATGTTGAAATCAAAAGAGAAGAAGACGAAGAAGAAGAAGAGAGGTGTGTGGAAATGAGTTTAGAGTTTTTTTAATTAAGGTTTAGGGTTTAAAAATTTAATTAATTAAATTTAATTAATTAAAGATTTATTATCATTGTTTAAAAATTTAATTAATTAAATTTAATTAATTAAAGATTTATTATCATTCCATTTGAAAATCCAAGTTAGCACTTAAAATTTAGTTGGACTGTCATGTAGGATTACCGTTAGGGAGATAACAGAATTTAACGGCAGAGTGATCATTTTGTAACAAAATACTAACATAAGTGACTAAAACATAACATTTCAAACGTAAGTGACTAAAATATAATCTGAGACAAACAAAAGTGACTATTTTTATAATTTACCCTTTCTTGCTTTTAGGATGTTTAGATTTTTTTTATTAAATTATTTTTAATTTTTAAGATTGCCTTCGATTTATAAATTATATTGGATTGGATTTATATTGGGTATGAATTAGGAGTGTTAGGGTAGGCCAATGGTTGGGGTTTGAGTGGCAGTGAGTTAAGCCTAATACATATAATACAAAATATTAATTATCAAGATTGATTAATTCGATTAATTATCCGATTTCAAAATAAATTAATTGATAATCAAATCTCCAAAAAAATCATTAATTGACATCCGATCAAATTATATTGGTTAACCGAATTAGATCAGTTCGGTTGATTAATTTGATTTTAACCAAAATTTAAACACCCTTACTATGAAGTAAAAAAAAAGGAAAATATTACAAATAATTAATATATTAATTATTTAAAAATACTCAAAACTTGTATTTAAATATCAAAATTTTAATAATGAGTTATAAAAAATTAATTTTTATATTTTTATTGAAATATCATAATATTAACGAATTTAAACATTATTAAAATATTTTTTACTTTATTACTATATCATATTCAAAATAGATATTTTATTTCTCTAAATTACTTTTTAACAACAATAATGAACACTTAAATATTAAATCGAACTTTTTAAAAGCATCTCTCCACCATTTTTTCAAAAGCAATACTAAAAAAGCATTTAGTATTTATCAAAAAAATATTTTTTAATTTAATTATAAAACATATTTGATTTTTTAGTTTTAATATATAAATTAAAAATAAATAAAGTTATACATTATAGATATTATTAGATCACCAATATATATATATATAAAATATTAATCTCACACATTTAATTTTTATCGATTATAAAAAATGATTAATTATTATCATATTTAAAATAAAATCAAGATAAAGTATATTTATTTAATTAAATATTAAATATTTATTATTTTTATTTATCTAATTATATACAATAATTTTATAAATTTATTTTTTTTATTAATTAATAATATATTATATTATTTTTAAGTAAACTTTTTTAAAAATATTATCAAATTAATTAATTTCACATTAACAAATTATTGCATTAATTAATATTAATTGTATTATTGTCACATAAGAATTATTAATATACCAACAAATATTTTTAATATTGATTTAGTAATATAATTAATAATATTTTTTTTGTAGATAACAACAGCACTAGGCGATTAAAAGAAAATTAATAACTTAAAACGATCTGGGATCATGACGATCCTTAGATAATAAAACCGTAACCGAGCTTGGTGGTGTAGCAAACAAGCGAAACAAAGAATCCCTTGTCGTTGCGCATTTTGCCATATGATCCGCAATCACATTTTGTACTCGCAAAACACTTTTTATGCGAATCTCCCAATTATGTTGAAGTAACTGATGTAACAAACGAACCTCAAACACGTGACTATGAGATCCACCTCCTGATGCAAGAAGCTCCACTAATAAATCATTATCACAATCAATTTCAATCTTCCGAGAACCTTTGTCCCAAGCTAACAACAACCCTTCTAGCAATGCTCGAGCCTCTACTTTAAATACTGATTCCTTACCAAAACTCATGGAATAACCCCATAACCACTGCCCATAAGAATCACGCATAACCCCACCTATAGCAGCAGACGGATTGATCATGGAAACGGTCCCATCCGAGTTCAATTTAATCCAACCCTTTGCAGGTGCTACCCATGTTGAAGCTGCTCTCGTCGACACCGGCTGCTACTGCTTCTTCCAAAACAACTTTTAATAACTTCTAGCCCAAGCAGACACCGTGTCTACAATAGAAGCACTGCTCCTATGACTTTCAGCAAAAACTGACAAATTCCTAAATTTCCAAATAAACTAGCTCAAAATACCAAATAAAGTATGCCATTCAAGATCACCAAGTAGCAAATTATTAGAATTCTGCAAATTCCCTAAACACCAATCCTCAAAAGGTAATGAAAAAAAAAACCCCTGATGCTGCAAAGGAACCACGGAAAGCCAAATTCTCTTAGCAAAAGTGTAATAGCCCGTTTTTTAGTGGTATCGAAAATAGTGATTACGGAATCACAAACTTGACGAGAAATTTTTATAAATGAGTGATTAAATTAAATTAGTCAAAAATAATTATATTTGGAATTTTGAATTGAAGGATTTTAATTATTGAATTAAAATTTTATATAAGTGGTTTGGTTCAAAAGTTAAATGGCTTTAGAAAATGAGGTATCGAGACCTCGTTTTTGATGTTAAGGGCCATAAATATTTTTATTAAATATTTATAGATTCTTATTATATATGAATTGAAATTTAGTTGGGTAATTCTGATGATTAATTGTTTAATTAAGGAAAAAGGAGTAATTTGTAAAAGAGGTAAAAGTTAATTGCTATTGATTAAAATAAAAAGGACCAAAGTGGTAATTACACCATGGTCAAAAGTCCAAGCGGTGGAGGAATGATTATCTTCCACTAACTTTCGGGTTATTTATTCATTTAGTCCTTTTTCGTTTAAGGGTAAATTGTAAACAAGTTGGTTTACTTAGAATTTAATATAATTGAAGGATCAAATAGGTAAATTAATCTATGGCATTTTAGTGAATGGACTATTATGGGGTAAATTGATCATAAGTAAAATTAATTAAGGCTAAATAAGTGATTAATTAAACTAATCATGAAAGACTAAATATCTATAAAATTGCCATTAGGTATAAAAATGAAATTAAAAAAGAAAAATCACATTTTTTTCTTCTAATTTCTTCTTCTTCTTCACGGCTAAGACAAGAAAACCTAGGGTTTTCCATTGATGAACTTTGAGCTTTGATTTGGATTACAATCATACCACGGATCACGAAAAAGAGAAATTAGCAGAATAGTCCCTAAAGTTTAGCCAACTGCAATTTCATTCGATAAGTTCGTACTATTAACTTTAAAATTTGATATTTGCAATTATATATTTATTTTGAATATATTCCTAAGAACGGATTGAGACTGAAGGCTTGAGGAGTTATTCTGATTCTGGCTCAAAAGAGCGTTACTTTGATTCTGCGCTCGTAAAAGCTAACCATTCTGGGCTCGTAAGAGCTAATCGTTTTGGGCTCATAGGAGCTAACCATTCTGGGCTCGTATGGGCTAATACTGTCTGTGCTTGTAATGAAATAAAGTCTGGAGAATTGAAAGAGATTAAGTTCGTTATTATATACATGATTATGAATACATACTCGTTATCATCTTTTAACCGATCTGTTATTCTGTAAGAAAAGATATTCGCGAACTTACTAAGCTTAATAAGCTTACTCGTGAATCTGTTGTTGTTTTATAGATACGTTTTGCTGTCTGGAGATCGGATCATCTCAAGGAAATCACACTATTGCGGAGCTTGTATGGTAGAATTTACATCACTATGACATGTACTAGGATAACGTTACCTTTTGCTTATATATAGTGAGTTGTGGAAAACCTTGCTATATTGGATGAAATATTAAAAGTAGATTTTAAGTACCTTGTATCAACATAAAAATCGTGTATTGTGTTGACTTAAATGCTTAATTAAAACTATGTATGTATGAAGTTAATGAATTTGTGTTTGGTATAATCTTGAGATCTTGCATTCTTGTTTCGCTAGAACTCATGTATGTTTCAGTAGAAGTACAAGGTAGGAGAGAAGTTGCTCACTGACTTGCGTTGTATCGGTAGTTGAATTGTAAGTACCGATAATTATATGTTTAGAAGTATCGGTAGTTTGCATATTTGTGTCGGTAGAAATTCCAAGGTGAGAATCATAGCTCTCTGGAGTTTTTAGTATCGGTAGAAGTATGAATTTTTTCGGTAGTTGTATTACATTTATCGGTAGAATCATCTCGTATATCGGTAATTTTGAACTATTTTCTGACTTGACTACTACCGATACTTGTTCATCAGGTATAGGTAGAAATGTCCAAAAATCATGGAAATGACCTTTTTACCTTGTTGAGTTGTGATTATAATCAATTGATGATTTATGATATGTTGGGTGCACATATTTATTCAAATAAGATTTAAATAAAAAAATGAATGAACGATGATAGATGAACAGTAAGACACCAGGACCCTGACCGGTAACGATTTCGGGTTTAGGTGTTACAAAAAGAGCAATCCCGAATAATGTGAATCCTGGTTTCTACTTCACAACAACACAATGAACAGTACTCATCATCAGTCATATGACGTCGACGTCGAACAGTGTTAGTTAAAAGCTTGTCATGCCATAAGAGCCATAAGAAAACTCTCACTCTCTGAGGCACTCGAGCCTTCCAAATAATGCTCCAAAGACCCACAGTGCCAGCAAAAGAAGCACAATGATTCTTAAAAGTATCAAAAGTCGAGAAAATAGTGTGTGAAGCCCCTCTCCAAGCCATACGAGTTGGCTCTGCCCTAACACTCAGAGGTGACATAGCTGCTATATGAAGAATAATATGACTCGAAACCAATTGTCAAATAAGAGACCAGTCCCAAGCACCACTTTCCGAGACAACATCACATACTCGCAATGAAGTATCAATATCACTAGCTTCCCCTACAAGGTCCTTTAAAGCACCAAATTGGCGAAGCCACACATCATCATAGAAATTTGTAGTACAACCATCCCCAATAGATCAATAAGAATGTCTCACCACATTATCCCAAACTCGCATAAGTGATTGCCAAACATGAAAACAACTTCTACAAGTAATAGATTGAGGGATAACCTCCTACATATTGTACTTCTTTCGTAAAATTTACACCCATAAAGCCTCGAAATTTGCCAAAAAATGGTAACCTAATTTCAAAAGGAAAATCTTGTTTTGGTCCACAAGATTCCTCAAACCCAATCCACCTACATTCAAAGGCCTACAACAGTCTTGCCAAGATAACAGAGAAGCTTTCCTCACCTCTGTCGTGGTACCCCATATGAAATTACAAGCAAGATGCTCTATTTCATTACAAATTGAAATGGGAATACGAACCGTAAATATAAAATAATTGGGAATAGAAAGCAGAACAGATCTAACCAGGGTGATGCGGCCCGTCAATGAGAGTTTTCACACTTGCCAACCCGCTAGTTTTTGCTGAATCTTATTAAAGATAAAGTCAAAAGTTTGCACCGAAACTCAACTGTGAAATAACGACAAACCCAAATAACACCCAAGATCCTCTACACAATTAAATTTCACCACATCATAAATCGCTCGAGAGACATTCGTAAGAGTATTGGGGGAGAAAAAAGCCTGAGATTTTCCACGGTTCACCAATTGTCCCGAGAAATAACAAAAAGACTTCAACACATCATTAACCAACAAAGCTTGCTCCAAGCTTGCCTCACCAAAAAGCATGAGATCGTCAGCGAAAAGAGGTGCGAAAGAGGTGGATAACGTCGTGAAAGAAACAAAGGATTCCATCTCTTTTCCTCTACAACATTTTCAATCATATGCCCAAGGCGTTTCATACAAAGAACAAACAAATACGGCGAGAGCAGATCACCCTATCTTATACCACGAGAAGGTGTAAAAGGATCAGTCGATACCCCATTTCGAAGAACCTAGAGTGAAGAAGACGACACACAATGTAATATCACAGTAACTAACTGCTCGGGAAGACCAACTTCTAAAAGTGTGTCCCGTAAAAAATCCCAACGAATTTTATCGTAGGCCTTCTCAAGATCTATTTTCAAAACCATGCCAAACTTGCTGCCCTTGAACTGTTTAAGCAAATACACAACCTCTTGTGCAATGATAATGTTATCATTTATGTCCCTACCCGGAATAAAACTAGATTAAGTTGGTCGTGTAAGTTTCGTTATCAGAGGACGCAATCTATTGACTATAGTTTTAGTCAATCTTATACAACACCGTACACAACCCTATCAGAAAGAACCGTGAAATACTTTTAGGGCTAGGCACCTTAGGCAAAAGAACCAGCAATGTAAGATTAAAAAAAGGATCAAGAGGATGCCTTTGGAGGCATTGCCGCACGAACTCACACACCGATGATCCCACAATCGCCCATTGAGATTGGAAAAACTTTGCCTGAAAGCTATTAACTCCAGGAGCTTTCAAGGGCGACATACTAAACACTGCCCGCCTAATCTCCTCATCAGAAACAATCGAGCAGAGCTATTAACAACCCCCAAAGGTAGTCGAGGAAATTAACCTCAGCATGGAAAAACACCTTCTACCAAATAATCCTGAAAAAAACAAATTCTTATAAAAGCTGACCATATGATGCTTCAAAACAACCTCATCAAAACACCATTCATCAAATACAATGAGTCCCTCGATCCTATTCTGTTTTCTTCTAGCAATTGTACAAGAATGAAAATACGATATATTTTTATCACCATTTTGAAGCCACGATGCTCTCGATTTTTGAAACCATAGTAACTCCTCATGCTCTAAGATTTCCTCAACCTCAAGAAGTAATTCTAATTCCTTACTACGAAGAGTAGAAGAAGGACGAAGATTTAGGATCCTTTAGACTCTCGACAATTCAGAAACTAATCTCCGTTTACGAACAAAAATATTTCCAAACACCTTATTCCAAACAACAAGAGCTTCCTTCATATTCTGCAAATTCTCACCTATTCCCACTTGATCACACCACTTATTCGTAACAAGGTTCGAGAAATCAGAATGTAAAAACCAGTTCGTAAGACATCGAAAAGGTCTCTTACCTCTACTCAACATAGGAGCAAGCACAATTAAAATCGATCGATGATCCGATTTCAATTGATATAGATGACGAACCGTACAATCAGGAGCAAATAAGTCCCAATCAGCATTACATATAGCTTGGTCCAATCATTGCGACAAACCCCCTCGATACCATGTAAATTCAGCTCCCGAAGCACCAAGATCACGTAAACTACTTGAAAATAAGAAATCTCTAAACAGAGGACATCTCGCACGAACATTTGTTACACCACCAAACCTTTTCGAACCATCTGTAATCGAATTGAAATCCCCAGCTAATATCCAAGGCCCCCTAATCGACTGTGCCAAGTCAAAGTTAACCAAAGCTCATTTCGTGCCATAACTTGCAGACTAGCATAAACCACTAAACACAGAAAGCTATTAACATTCTGAGTACTACAAATTCGGAGATGCACCATTTGAAATGAACAGCCAAAACTTCAACTTTAATATTGTCATTCGAACCAAGCCAAATGCCACTTGCGAATCCATTTGCTTCCACTCTAAAAGAATTAGAAAAACCAAGTTTCGCAATGAAAGAATCTGCCCGATTTTCACTAATACGGGTTTCTAATAAGTAAACTAAATCAGTAAGAAATTTCATCCTATACTCTTTTAGCAGCTTAGGAAATCTAACATGCCCTACACCATGACAATTCCAGCATAGAATTTTTGTATCCATAATAAACCAGTAGAAAAAAAAGGGAAACCAAAATCAAACTAATAGCCATATTAACAAAGTACCTTATCTAATACACCATCCTCCACTACCATAGTTTCTTCAACAGAATTCGTATCTTCAACAACACCAACCTTCTCCTGATCATTATCCAAAGCACATACTAGGCCCTCCATAGCAGCTCGAAAATCAACCATACCAGACGACCCCTGTCTCACCAAATCATCATTTAGAGGTCTCCCTTTGTGCTCCACATTCGCCACTGCAATAACAGAAGCCTTCTTTGGAATTTTGGATGAACCACCACCAAAAACAAAAGAATCCCTTCCCATACCAGTAAACGAATCTCTATTTTCCTTTCCTAAAATTTGAACAGCTTTGTGCTTATTACTATCCAAAGCAGATGAAACTGTTACAGACTTCAAATTTAATTTTTGCCCACAAATTGCAAGTTCTAGTGGATCCAAACTTGCACCATCAACCAACCTCCTGTTGTTCTCATTAGAAATAATGTTCAACTTATTACTAATGGGTTTTAACATAGCTGGCCCAAACTTGGCTTTAGAGCCCAACTTGACACCTTTCCCTTTGGCCCGAACTTTCCCCTTACTCTCTACCGATATCCCTTTAAATGTTGTTGTCTTATGATCAGGCAAAATCCCATTTAAACTAAATTCTAAAAGATTTCCATCCCCTAAATCACCATTGCAATCCCCATAATTACTCCCAAGATTTTCTTCCCCAAATTTCTTAAAAGCCGCAAATCGAGAACCCTCCGGGCCACCATTAGAACCACCGGATTTTCCTTCCATATTAGCACGACTTCTTCCCTTCTGACGCTCCACCAACATCCAAGGGCCATAAGGCTCATCCTTTACACGCTGCAACATAACAGACTCCTTCGGAACAGGTTTTAACGAGTCAACAACTACATTACTAGTATCCTCCCCTTTCGAACAAACCTCCGAACTATGACCAAAAAGGCCACACTTAAAGCAAATATTAGGCAACCCTTCATACTCAACCCGTTGAAGACACCCGTTGATTCGTACCTTGGCCACCAAAGGCTTTCTTAGATCGACACAAACCGCCAATCTCACGAATCTACCTCTACACGCACCACCTGTATGAGCATCTAACTTTATCACTCTACCAACCGATCCTCCAATTGCCTTAAGTAAGCATTATTCCGAGTAGTACCCTTCTGGCAACCCAGGGAGTCAAATCCACACCACCTGCAAATCAACTTCAGAATGGTTGACAGAAAAATTCGGTAACCATGGATGAACGGACATATAACATACAAACACCACCCAAGGACCACCTATTAACACCTTGTTATAGTCATCCACATTTTGGAATTGCACCAAATGAAAATCATATTCAAGGTCCATTAGTTGAAATGGATGCTCAAGCTTCCACAACAATGTGATCTTATTCAACAACACATTAAAACCAATTTTCCCCTAAATAGTTTAACAATGATCGTTTTAGCCATTCGACATTCTATAAATTGTTTAACCCTCTCAGAAAAAAGTATAGACAGAATACCATGGACCACTTCCGTAACAACATCCTCATCACCCAAACTAAAATCCTCATCCATGAATAGGTTTTGCCCTTGACTCGAGGAATCCCCCAAAAGGGTAGCTTTGTACGAAACTTTGGACGCTTCTGGTTCATGAACAGGTTGACCATCCTTATCCACCAACGGATCAACCTTATCCACTTGGAAATCCGATCGAGAACGAACCTTCTTCGTAGCCCTACCGACACCAGTATTCAACCCCGAGCTATTCGCCCCTATCGAGCCATCCACCGTGAGAAGAAAGACCATTTTCTAACTAAATTGTATCGTACGAAATAAAACACATAAAAGATTTTCGTGAGTTGAATCTAATGTTTTTATATAGATTATGATGGATATTTACCACAAATATTTTAATATCGCCATAAATAACACATGGGTCACGCCCTTGGCCTCCGTTAAATAACACATGGCTCTCGAATCCTAATGAACTAGTGCCCACATGGAGGGTTGTTGTGATTCACATTTGACCACTGAGTTTTGGATTGAGGTAGAAAATTTTCTCCTGCTTTGCCACATAATAAATTATAATTTTATAATTATTTTTATGGGTTTTAATTATAGTTTATAACATGTATTATAATTCTACATATATTATTTTACATATTTTATTGTAATTTTTAACTTTTATAAGATTTCATATTAAATATGTAAAATTTAATGTATTATATAAAAATATAACTTTATTTAAAATTGAGATACGACATATGATCATGTATTTTGTGTAAAATAGGGATTTAATATTTTTATTTTAATTTGATTAAATTTAATTATTATATTTTTAAAATTTTGAAATTTTGATTTTGATTTAATGATAGTAATTAAATTTATTTGATTAAATAACATCTGATAATATATTTAATATAAGAAATTTGAAAAATAATAGAATTCAATTTCAAGAATTTAATAAATTCAACGAGTAGTTTCAATAAAAAAAACGATATTCATTTTAAAAAAATTTAAATTTAAATGTCTGTGTATACAAAATATATGTATCTTATTAAAAAATTAAAAAAATATAAATAAATACTACTTATAGAAAAGATTATTAACAGAAATATATGTTTATTTTTTTTGTTAGTAGTATTGTATAATTTAACGTTTTAAAAAAAAAAAAACATTTTCTTAAGATTTGTATTTAAAGAAATTGAATGGTTAGCAAGCAGCACAAGATCAAATGGCGGTCAACGCTCTCCTCTTTTTACAATGGATTATAGTCTCAGTTTTGGTTATCACCACCAAAGGTCATGACGATTTCAGTATTGAAGAAGCCACCATCGATAGCATCCAGAGAGCTTTTGCTGAGGACAAGCTCACATCACTCCAACTGGTCGATTTGTACTTGCAGCGAATTCAGAATTTAAATCCCGTGCTTCGAAGTGTATTGGAAATCAATCCCCACGCCCGGGTTCAGGCAGAGGAGGCTGATCGTCAGAGGAAGAGTAACAGTCATCATCCTAGATCATTCATGCACGGCGTTCCGGTACTGCTTAAGGACACGATAGCGACGGATGATAAAATGAATACGACGGCAGGATCATATGCGCTGCTGGGGTCTGTGGTTGGTCGGGACGCGAGAGTGGTGGAAAAGCTCAGGAATGTTGGGGCTGTTATTTTAGGGAAGGCCAGCCTAACGGAGTGGTATTCTTTTCGAGCTTTGGGTAAAATTCCCAACGGCTGGTGTGCTCGAGGCGGCCAAGCGCAGGTACTTCAGTGTTTGCCCTCTCTTTTAACCTTTAACCATCTCACCTCGCCAATGAATCTTTGGCCTTGCAGAACCCTTATGTTGCAAGGGCTGATCCCTGTGGATCAAGCAGCGGATCAGCCATATCCGTGGCCGCCAACATGGTGACCGTTTCACTTGGGTCAGAAACTCATGGTTCTATACTCTGCCCAGCGGATCATAACTCAGTAGTAGGTATAAAGCCAACCGTTGGACTCACAAGCCGGGCTGGTGTTGTTCCCATCTCTTCCAGACAGGACACAATTGGGTATGACTTATCTTTCAAATGACTAGTAGTACTCTTTCACACACACACACTAGAATTGTGGTGCACCATTTTATTTGAATTTTCAACATCTAGAGCATATAAGAACTAAATATTTCCTTTGATGATGAGACAAAAGACCGCTGGCCCGGACAGTGGCAGATGCAGTTCACTTGTTGGATGCAATTGTGGGCTTTGACCCAAGAGACAGTGAAGCAACATCACAAGCTGCTCAATTTATTCCTGATGGCGGTTATAAACGGTTCCTCAATGAAGATGGGATCATAGGAAAAAGATTGGGGGTTGTTAGACATCCATTTTTGGACACCTTAAACAGATCCACAATTTCAGCATTTGAGAATCACTTGGAATTACTCAGGTATAACAGTAATAATCCATTAACTTTGTTCAAAGCCGAAGGCTACATCTAGTCCGATATTGTCTCTAGACGAGATCACGGGATGGGAACATCTCGAACTGTCTGAATAGACAGAAGCCATGATTGCTGAAAAGCGAGCGCATGGCATCATGGTTGCTAAACCCAAAGCCTCTAGTATGAAGAGGATCTTGAGGGAGTGAAGGTACCGTTAGTTAGACAAAGTGGTAGGATGCTCTCCCAACCTATACCGCATGACTCATGGGTTGAGTCAGACTATCGCAAACTTTTCATTTTGCCGTAGTTTTATTTGTTTAGATACTTGGGGCCGCTATCACAATGTGAACCCATCAGGGATCTCAACAGGGTAGAGAGATAAAACCCTAACAGGGCAGGCCTCTCGGTATGTAGCCGAGGCACATCGACAAGCTTCTTTATTTTTGTATTTGCCAACTTTTTGTTGATCAATGCATGTTCAGTTGTAGTTAAGGCAATACTAATGTGTTGTTTATCTCAATTTTAATAATTACAGAGCAGGAGGGGCGAGTATAATTGATGATCTAGATATACCAAATATTGATATAATTTCAGATCCTGGCAGAAGTGGTGAGCTGATGCTATTACAGGCTGAATTCAAGAGCTCCGTAAATGAATACCTGAAAGAGCTTGCAATCTCTTCCGTGAGATCACTTGCTGACATTATTGATTTCAACCAGAAGAATCCCGAGTTGGTACATGTGCATATATATTATATACAAATTTGTGACTGAATTGGTTATGCAAAGCTTCTTTAATAAAATATTTAAACTGTGTATGATGCAGGAAAAGCTTGAAGAGTATGGACAGCAGACTTTTATAGAATCAGAGAGGACAAATGGGATTGGGGAGAAAGAAAGAAAGGCAGCTGAATATCTGGAAAAGCTATCACGGGATGGCTTCGAGAAAAGGATGAAAGAGTATAAACTGGACGCATTGGTGGCGCCTGGTAAATCACTTGCCATGACAGTGCTAGCAATAGGAGGGTACCCAGGTATTTCAGTCCCAGCCGGGTACCAAAGCGATGGGATGCCCTTTGGGATTTGCTTTGGAGGGTTGAAGGGTTCGGAACCCAAGCTAATTGAGATGGCTTATGCTTTTGAACAGGCTACGAGGCTAAGACAACCTCCTCCTTATTTCTTTCAAGTAACCAACCAATTTCTCTTTGGAGCCGTTTAATATATATATTTCTCTCCATTTTCAAATGATTTAATTTCTCTCCAGAAAATTTCAATCGAATTGCAATAACAAATAACAATGAAAAAAAAATCCAAATTTAAAGAACCCCTCAATCTTGGGATTATCAACTCAAAGCAAAACTGCATAAACCATAAAAAGAGAAGGAACCCAAATCACAAACTCCAGCAGTCTGAATGTAGCAGAAGCAACAAGCCAAGAGTGCTTAAATAAATTCTGATTCAGCAGAAATTTTGATTATTGCATTAAACCAATAAGAACACTAATGTCCACATCTGCCCCCTCATTCTTTCGGAGCTTTCTCTCCTAATGGACTTTTCTTTGCCAATATAAAAAAGTGAATAAAACATTTGGGTAATTTAAATATGCTAGGGACTGAATTGGAGATGTTTGAATTTAGATAAATTTGAGGAAAATTTTTTAGCGATATATTTGGATAATTTAAATTAAATTTTATATAATTTTTTAAGCTTATTGTTTTTAAAAAATAAAAAATGAGAGAGGTTTATTTTTGTTATTCTTATATTTTTTAAAGGTTATTTAAATTTAATTTCAAAAGGGGATAAATTTAACATGCAAATAAATCAAAAGTTGCAAATAGAACAAAAGTTAAAAATCATTCAATTTTGTACTACTATGCGCAGCTCCCTTTTTTTCCGGTCAATCTAAAAAGGGTAATTATTTCATCAAATCCCTGAACATTTTATATAATAACACTTCAGTTTGATGTTGTTAATTTATCAAACGAAACCATTAAAAAATATTATTTTTTTCAAAAGTGCAATCATTGGCCGATGATGGGGACCAATGCCACCGTTGTGTTTGGCAGCACTGACAAACACTGTAAAAATCAATTTATTTATGTATATGATTTATAAATTGAGTCATTTACATAATTAATAAAAAAAAATTGAGATACTTATATAAAAAAAACCTGAAATTTTGGCTTTTTTACGTGAGGGATCATTTTATTGATTGATATAGCCATTTTTAACGTAATAAATGGACTGGTAATACATGGGCTTAAGTGATCAATAAAGTTCTTAGGGTAACAAATTGAGAATTTTTGTATAATACAAATTAGACCAAAATAAGTATTAAACCTTATATTTTGTATTAATTTTTTTAGTTCTTAAATTATTTGATAATCCTAAATATTAATTTAATTTGACATATTTAATGTACTGTATTAACTCTAATTGGGAGTGAGAATGTGATTTATTAGAAACTAAATAGTAGTAAATTTTCAAAGATTTTATTAAAATTTGAGTAGTAGCAATTATTTAAAATTCAATTATGGCAAAAGTCTAATTTATTCCAATATATTCTGATTTTTCTAAATGTTATTATTACAAAAACAATACAAACACAAGTATAATATATAATTACAAATACAAATTCGAGCAATTATAAAATAGAATCCAATCAATACAAAGCACAACAAACGAGTAACAGAAAATAACTAGATAAACTTATCCATGACAAATGCACATGTACGGACTGGAAACTCACATGTCATAAATACATATAATAAAACTCAAATTTGGATATCCAAAAATTAATTATTTAAATTTTAATTAAGGATTTAATTTTATAGCTATATATTATTAGTCAAATTTGGAGTTAGAAAACATATGATATATTATATTATTATATTTTGTACTAAATTTTTGATTAGTTCTCAAATTAGTTAGAAAGTTTAAACATTATATATCCATTTAATTTGCCTTAAAATGATTTTTTAAGAAACTAAATAGTAGTAATTATTTAAGATTTTATTAAATATTATTAAGTACTAATTATTTAAGATGTAATTCTTGTAAAAGTCTAATTCACTGTTCTTATTTATATACTTAAACTTGGAGTTAAATTAGACATTGATAATTTAAAATGTTAGCATATAGTCTTAATTTATTAATGTACAAAAATTATAAATACTACTAATTAGTAATACAAGCTACTCATTATTTTAATATTAATAGCAGCAACGTGTCAATCAATGAAGAAAAAAAGACTGTATAAATATGTGATTCCACATTATTTCTATCTATTTTCAGTAGGAGAAAGACAAATCATATTTTTCCAGAATTTGATTTGTCATTCTCCTATTAGAAAATGATAAGGATGACCGTGATATCACAATTTTATACAATCATTTCTCATCGATGTTCACTTTGTCGAAATTTTAAATTTTCACATAAAATTATCTAAAATTATTATGTACCTTACTTTATAATATCTAATTATCTATATTATATATTAAGCTCTATCTGAACAGATTGCACGACATGCAAATATTTATTTGCATGGCTGGTTGGCTGTTCGAGCGGTTCATGAGACTCAGTTTATTGTGCAGCAGTTGAATGTGGGTGGCCGTGATCAATGCTGTAGCCATCGACGGTAATGTTTAAATGAAATATTACTAGAGTTGTGTTTGCTGAGAGTGGGGTTATAGGTCGGACTGCACTTGTGAGTCACGATTTGTGTCAATTTGTTCGGGGCGTCTTTGGTTTTAAGTCGAGTAATTTGGATTCTTGAGTCGCTAAAACCATGGATAGACACAGGATTTTCTCAGAAATTTCAGATTTTTGAATTTTATATATAAATTATTATGTATTTTAAATTTAATGTTCACATTTTATAATATTCGTCCCTCTTGGCCAAATTGTATTTCATATAATTCACCCCCCAAGCCATAAGTCATAAGGTTATACGATTTTACGGAACAAAAAAAGCTACACATGAAGATTCAATTGGAGCATTTTCAACTTGATGCTCATCAAAACACGGAATTACAGAAAATTTCTATAATTGCCGAGTTGTGTCAAGTTGTAACCCCCTTTACCCGACCTAAAGGATATGACCGGATCCAAAAAGTCACAAACGTAATTTCTCCCTCACATATTCTCAAAAACCATAATCATTCCTTGTTATATAAATACTAACATAATTAATAAAACTTAAGTAAACAAATATAAAATAAATCCCAAATTTAAGTTACTTACAATCCCAAAATAAAATAATAGAATAATAACATAATTGAAAATCCCAAAATGACTTATACCGAAATAATAAAATATAATGAGATAAATAAAAATAATAAGAGCTTCTCCAGGTACCAAGTCGCTTAAGTCTCAAGTATCTGTAAGGAAAACTGTGAGAAATTGAGCTAAAAAGTCCCGTGTGTCTTTAAAGTACATACATCCTATCACATCATCACAATAATACCATAACACGTAAAGTAACCACAAAGCATGAAACAACCACAAGTAATAATGCAATGCACCTATACTCCATCACACCAACATAGTGAAGAGGTTCCCTAGAACCCCTTCCTAACCAATCGTAACCAATCGCAGTGTGATTTTACTATCAGCGTCTGAAGGGGTGATAATCATGTCTTCCACCGTACAAATCCAACCCATGAGCACACAATGATATGATTTCACATTTTCACAATCTTAGTCTCAATCTCATGATGATATAAATATATCAAATTTCTCAGTATTTTATCACATTATATTAAATTAATCACATTCCAATAGGCATGCATGACAATATCAACATGCTTTAATAAAGCTCAAAACACAATCATACCGTTTTCACAACACAATATAAATTATCACATTGACATCATATCTCAATATCATCGTAAAATATCACAACACCAGCATCACATGCAATAGGATATGTCATAGTTAGAAACACACCTCTAGAAAGTTGAAACTCTAATGACGAGGAGGTCGTCTACCACACATTGATCTAGCACCGGATCTAACGGGATTAGAACCTACAAACAGAAATTCTACATCAAAAACTATTCCTAAGCCACCACTAAATACAACACTAAACCGAAATAATTCACGTGTAACTCTCGGAGCTAGTGCAAGAGTAGGTTACACAGGTGGAGGAGGAGGTAAATTGTCGGTCTCGGAGTCGTGATCACCTAAACACAAATATTTCACATTAGATTCCCAAATTAAACCTCTTAATAAACTTTAAGTACAAAATTAAGAGTAAAATAGCTAAAACGAAGCTTTTAGGTTCGAATTTGACGAAACAAAAAGTGAAAACGGATTCAAGACGTCGAAAAACAACAGGGTAGGGTTTTCTGGAAAAAATCAATGGTCAACCAAAAAGTTAACGATCAACGGTTGACCAAAGTCAATGGGTCGTGTCGGGTTCGGTTCGGTTTGGGTCAACGGTTCGGTTCGAGCTTGGGTTTGGGTCAAATGATTTGGGTTTAGGTTAATCAATTGGGCTTGGTTTGGTTTTTGGGTTAGGTTTAATGGGATAAGGGTTTTGGGTTGTTGGGTCATCACGCTGGATTTGGGTTTATGCTCATAAGGCCTAATTCCCACACAAACAATCACAAGGCAGATTACGGTTCCATTGATTAGCGACGCCCAACACGATTTTCACATACGGCGCACGCTTGCTGGAACAACACCAGAAAAAGGAAAAAAATAACACCTCAACACCAAGCACAACTTACCAATGCTTGGAACGGCTTGAAACGATGAAGGGAATGCGACGCACAATGGAGAAGAACAAAGGCTGAATGATTCACTTGCCGTTTTACAAACAATGGACGGTTATGGTGGAAACTAGGAAGGGTTTTACTCGCACCACCACAAGGAAGAGATTGGTGAAGGCGATGATGTGCACGGACGACGGTGAAGGGTAAATAGCATGTGATTGAAAAATTTCAGATGGGGAGAAAGGGAGAGAATTCGACAGAGGCAAAAATAAAACAATAAAGGAAGAAGAAGGGTCAAACCAAAAGAGAAAAGGAGTTTAAATACTAAAGAAAAGGGAGAATTTCTCGGAGGTTCCTAAGGTACACTAGGGTTTTCGAAACGATCCGAATCTTTCACCCGAATCACAATTAAGTCCCTAAACAACCCAATTTGGCCACAAGGTTTCACATAAGCTTAATTAGGTCCTTAATCATACCGAATTTACTCATTAGCCCCCAAAATTCACAAATTAATCCAATTAGGCCCTTAAATTAAAATTAAGGTGTTACACAAGTGCTAGCTAATATAAATAAGTTAAGTATTTATTCTCTTCTTGATAGAATTATTCATATCTTGATAGAATTATTCATATTGTGCTAACTCTTCCCATATCTACTACAAAAACCAAACAAGCATTTTCAACTATGAAAATTATGAAAACAAGGTTTCGTAACAAAATAGAAGATGATTTTCTTTCAACTTACTTAGGCTCGACCCTGGGGGTAGTTTGGGAGTGTGACCGCCCAAGGGCCAAAAAAAATTTCTTCAGCTATTAACGTGAAAAAAAAATTCAACCTTTTAGGCTTTCTGATCGACATTTCATTGGAAGTAAGAAAAAAATAAAAGGGGCCAAATTTTTTTTTATTACTAGTATATCTTTTTATTTTTATTGTATTACATTTTATAATATTTTTTAAATGGGGTTCAATTTATTGTTTTGCCTAGGGCCCTAAAAATGTCAAGAACGGCTCTGAATTTACTTGGTGACATACATAAAAAAAGAGATAGCTCGAGAATTTTTAATAGATTCTATTAGTGATGAGTTCGATCTTATGAAAAAATGGAGGGTGCAATTTAGGATGCCTAGTATCGAGAATTAGGACTAAGGCCAAGTTTTTTAAATTTAATTTTTGAAATTATAATGATATTTATGAAATTTTAGTAAAGTATTAGTTATTATTTTTTGCATATTGAAAAGAAATATTTAATCTTATATAGTGTGATTTAAAAAAAAATTATGTTAAAAAAAGTCGTTTGAATTTAGAAGTTTTATCTCTCACGGAGTAAAATCCTAGATCCATCACTGTATTCAGGTGCAATTGTTATCATCATTAAAATTCTTCTATTAAACTCTTTGATGTGAAATTTTAATTTTATTTTAAAAATATTCATTTGATTGTTATATAACAATAGAAAATATCTTTGAAAATATTATTATGATTTTTTTCTTAAAAATACTAATTTGAAATCGTCATAATAAAATAAAATTTTCCTGTTAAAATAGTGTTTTTGAGAAAAATTGGTGTTAACATTTTGATTGAAATAATTAACAATATTAACTATTCAGATTAACTAATGACATTATAAAAATATATGGAAAAAACAATGTTAAAAATTAAAATATAATGATTAAATTTCAAGTTTCAGCATAATGTAGAGGTTAAAATTGAAATTTGATCACTATCATATAATATATATATAAAAAAAAGCACGCAAACCTAAAAAAAATAAAAAGTTATGTTTCAATCTCTAAAATTTTCAAGATATTCAAATTATCTATAATCACGTAATATTTTAAATGAAAAGTTAACGATGTTAATTATTTAGATTAATTAAAAACATTAAAAAAATATAGAGGTCAAATTATGTTAAAAATCAAAATACATAGATTAATTCTCGAAATTAAGTATATTAAAGGGATGAAATCTGATATTTAACCATTTTGTATAAAATGCAAGAAGGGGAAGTGTGCTTGCCACGTGGTTGCAGAAGGAAGGCATATATAAAGTATATAGATTGTACTTATCATTAAAGTGAATTAAACGCTCAAAGGGAATCCTTTTACTTAGGGTTTGGACCTAGACTTTTTAAAATTTTTGTAAATTATTCTTTTTAAATAAAATATATTTTTTTTAAAATTTAGATGTTGAAATTTTATTAGATAAAAATATTTATAAAGAAGAATTATGTTATTAAAAAGATTCATAAAAATAATATAAATATTATTATAATGTAATTTTTTAATAATTTTATTATAAATTTTGATTATATCTGTTTTTTTTTGACACGATACTTAAAATTACTTATATTCTCTAATCAATAAATAAGAGGATAATACGTTTCAGTGCATTTAAAATTACATCTTTTTACATTAATAATAATGTCTATGTTAATTTAGCTAATATTCAATCTACAATTAATAATGTAAACTTTAATATAAATATTAACATTAAATAAAATGATCTTTTATTTGTAATTTGCACATGTTGTACTATTGACCAAAACAAAATATATGTCCAAACTGTATCACTAAAGTGAATTTAATGATAAAAAGGACTACTTCGACGAGGTTATTGGATCGAAAATTTTAAAATTTTGAAGAAATTTGAAATTAACGTATTTAATTTAATTTTTTTTTTTTTTTTTTTAGAAATAGGAGGGATAGATTCTAGCTAATAGAGCGCCTACTAAAACCGACTCCTAAATAATCAACGAGCAGGATATTTATGATATTAAACATATATTACACATTAGAGATTGTTAATGAGAGCGAGTAAAATTCGATTTAATTCAAAAACATAAAATAAAAAAATAAATATTGAATTATTCGAATCAAATTAATTGAGTTAATTCAATCAACTTGATTTTTATTAAATTTCGAATTAAAATTAAATTGAATTTTTGAATTCAAATAACTCGAATAATTTAAATAAACCAAATACCAAACTTTTTTACTTTCCTTTCCCTAAATCATCCTCCAACACTTTTACTTTCCCTAAAAATTTTATTTCCCTTACATTCTCAAAACTTTTTTTGAACATACTGGAGTGTGATTACATGGTAGTATCTATTCATATTTTCTTAACCCTTTAATAAGACACACACACCTTACACACACAAGCGCTTGAACCTGAGACCCCTAAAATAAACAACATTCTCTTTTTTACTGGAACCACTTGTCGGATTCAAATTTCCAAAACTTTTTTATTTTTATATTCCCTTAAAAATTTTTACTTGCCCTTAAAAATTTTTACTTGCCCGAACCCTTAATTTTTTTTATTTTCTTTTCAAAACTTTTACTTTTTCTACACACCAATTTTTTTTCTTTTTGCATTTTTTCGAAACTTTTATTTCCCCAAAACCTTAATTTTTTTTAATTTATGTCTATTATTTATAATATTGAATTAAATTTCATATTTTGTACTATTTATATTATTAAATTGTTTAATTATGTTGAATCTTTATCAATTTCTATTAAAATTGAATTAAAATTATCATAAAATATTCGTGCTAAAATTTTTATTGGTATCAATTTCACATTTTATCTTTAAACTTTATTTAAAAAATTACATTTGTTACATTTAATATATTTTTTAATTTCAAAATACATAATAACAAAAATCAAAAGATAATTGAATCAACTAAGCAAACAAAAAAACAAACCCGTACATAAAAGATAAATAAATAAAATATGAGGGATAAAAGTTAAATATGAATTTGATTACTGTTGAAGGCCTAATTTATCCGAGCCCGAAACCAGAAAAAAAAAAGGCAAGCAAACATATAAAATTTTAAAATTAAAATTTATTTTAATTTTAAAAGTCCATTTACATATTACCCAATTAACCCACTTAAATCCCTAACCCAATACACCAACCCAAAACCATTTACAAATCTGACCCAAACCAAGTTGACCCAACAAGCCCAAATACAAGGGAAAAAATGAAAACCCTAAATTGGCTAGGGTTTGGAAGCACCGATGTAGCCCTTCCCCATGTCAGCAGCATGCCCTTACGGCTATCACCACTGTGCATTCCCGAGGCCATCATCAATGCCCCCTTTTGGCTACCACCACATCTTTAACACAACATCACCAATGGACGTTCGTCTGTCACCGCCGCCGACCTGCACCATAGAGAAAGAAAAAGAGACAAGACAAAGAACAAATGGAAAGGAAACAAGATACAATCATTATAATTCCAGCTATAAAAAACCCGATTATTTTCTTTGTAATTTTTTTAGAGATGAACCTGCAATTTTGTACCAGAAAATCCAGATTTGCAACAAAAATTACAGTTCAAAGGTCACAAGCAATATATTCGAATAACAAGTCTGCTGAATTTTTGTCTAAGGTATATCTGTCGATATATATATGTTTTTATATTTATTTATTTTGTATATACTATCCATTAATTATTGTTTTGAATTTCGAAACGTTTTTTATTAAATACAAAATAAATAAAAGAAAATAAAGGGGCGTACCTCAATCTGAAACGTCGCCATCGGAGTTGTGAATGGAATCCTTCCGAGCTTGTCTAGGCTCGTGAGGGATTCCACTGTTCGAGTTCATCAAGAAAAAAGCATTAAGGAAAAAAAAAATAAAAAGATTTCGAATATAAAAATTTTCGAAACTTGTTCGTCGTTTTAAGATCTAAAAACCCAGTCAGATCTAGACTATAAAAAAACATACTTACTAAAAATCAAAACAGATAAAAAAACAAAGAGAAGAATTAAATTTTTTTTTCATGGATCTAGAAACCCAAACAAGATCTAGATCTTGTTTTTAAGAGGGGATAATAAAAAATCAAAATGTTCGTTTTCTTTGAAAAATATGGGTTTAAAGCCTTTCGTGTTTCAAGATCTGGGTTAGATCGAACTCGATCTATACCCAGATCCTTTTAAAAAAATATATAGAAGTTAAAAGGAGAGTTTTTCTTAACCCAAGCCGTCGAACGTGGTGTTTAATAACAATCGGGGTTGCGGCGTTGGTGGTCAGTGACGTACGACGGGTAGTGACGGACCGGGATCGGCGTGACTGCGTGAGGATGAAAGACACAGAGAAAACAAGAGAGATAAGGTTTTTTTTTAAGAAACAAATGACAAATGATTTTTTTTTTTAGAAAATTTGACCTTGTATATGCTTGTTAAAGTGCTGCCGTTTCAATAACAAGCTTTAAAAAATAAAGTGGAAATTTCCTAGTGAGATCCCTTCGTATTTTTACTTCTCTAAATTCACCCTTTGCCTTAAATTTTGAATTTTTTTAAAATCAAGCCATTTAATTTCATATTTTTTTAATTAAATCCCTACTTCACTGTTTTGAATTTGTTTCGTGAGCCATGGGAAAAATTATCATTTTTAGTCCTTTTACCTGTTCGTTTTATAAATTATTCTCATTTACTTCGTTACAAATATTTTTATATATTTCTAAAATTTGCATCATTAGATTAATTTTATTCTTAATCCAATCCACTCCAGTTTATTCTAATCTATATACATTTATTTTAAATGATATTTTATTGGTTTCACATATTGATTTTGTGATTATAATTATACTATTTCGTCATGTGCTGTTCACCCACTATTTTATGCCATGTCGCTTTTTATTATTTTATTTACATGTTGTGTTTATCCATTCATTCTCTTTCAATAAAATATTTGTTTGTGTCTTGATAAAATGAATGATTACAAAATGAAAGCAATATTCGTTATTTCGTGATTTGAAAAATCGTACCTTAATTTATTAGGTGTTGTTTTTCTTCAGATCGAAGTATTCAAATATTTTTCTTTCTAAACAATGATAAAACATGAGATTTAAATTGGAATGCTTGTTGTTTCAAAAATTTTAGGTGTCGTGTCCTAACTCACTGGACATGACTTCCTTTCTTGATTTTCAAAATAACGAGTCATTTCCGCAAAGTTTGATTACTAAAAATAATATTAATCTGGTCAATCATGCATTTAAAGATCATATTTTAATTCTTACATAAGTTTTCATATTTTCAACAATTGGGACCCCTAAAAAATCGATTTGGTACCAATTTTGGCCGTGTGAAGGTGCTAATCCTTCCTTACACATAACCGACTCCTGAACTCATTTTTTGGATTTCGAAGACCTATTTGTTTTTTTACAAAACAAAAAAATGTTTTAAGGTGCTCCAATCACACCGAGTTAAAAAGATTGGCGGCGACTCCATTTTCGATTTAAAAAGAAAGTCGAGACGCGTTTGAAAAACGTTTCGACAGCTTGGCGACTCTACTGGGGACAAATACTAGAGAGTCAAGCCAAAAGTCGATTATTTTCCGGTCCTTTTCATCAAAATTTTCAAAACTCGATTTAAATTTATATATGATCCTTTGCATTTTCTATGGGATATCTTGATGATCCTTTGCATTTTGATGTGAAATACCATGATAATATTATTGCTAGTATAAGTTCGTATTCATTTGCATCTGTTACTACACCTTTTAAGTGAAAGTGGAAAGCTACTCTTTCGTGAGGTTTTCGTCTCCGTGTAAGATAGTGAATTGCTTTCGGGATTACATTTGTACCTATGTTTTCGTGAAGTTTTCATTTCCGTGCAAACATATGGGAAATGTGTCCCTCTAAACCGAACTCGCCCGTATGAGCCTATAATGGGTGAGGATCAATGAATCTGCTGGTTTAGGTACCCTTACTCTAGAACTTGAACCGCATGTAGTGAATCTTAGGTGCCTACCTTAAGATAGAACTACACCGATTTTTAGTATTTTCTCGAAATAAATATGTAGGTTCTTTGTTATTGTTGTATTTTTATTCTTGATGTTTGAACTAATTTGTCTTACTTTGTCTTGTTGCTTGCATTACATCCCCATACAAGAGAGGTATAGTTCTAAGCTCAATTATTAAATAGAAAGTTGGTCATAAGAAAATAGGTTCCTTGATAAAATAGAAGACAATATGGTCGGGCTTACATGGCAAAGAAAGAAAGAGAACGAAAAACCAACTATCTGCCAGATGAGCAAGATGAAAACAAATATCACGCAACCAATCGAGCTATGGCCCAAGTACGAGAAGTGATTGATCACTCAACCTTTCAAGCTGATATTATGGACCAAAAGTCAGAGACGAACAAAGGTGAGTTTGAATGACTTCCTACGAAGATTAAGACTTTTGAACACTACGAGACAACCATATACGTGTCTGTTTTATGTAAATAAATTTGTTTTCTAGTAAAGTTTTCTAATAAAATTGAGCTACGAGTCAATACTTTTCTTATGCATTCATGAGCAACACATTTTAACTTGTGTATAATTCCATACGAATCTGCCTTAAGTAAAACGGCGTCAAACCTTCAGTGGTTACTTGAACAAGGTAAGAGACACTTTTATATTCTTGTTTCTTTGCTTTTAGTTGCAAGTTTTATTATTGTATTAATTGCACTCACTTATTTTGAATCTGATTACATTGCATTTTCATCCTAAAAGGTATTGATTTATGTTCTATTGCCAAATAGAGAACTGGTCATAAAGAAAACGGATTCCTTAATATGGTAAAAGTCAATGTGTCCGTGCGTATGTGGACAAAGGAACAATAGAAAATGATGGTATATCAAAGAGGCACATATCAGAGTTTTGGGATTACACCCAAATAAATGAAACCTATATTAGTTTGCAATAGCTGAAAGAATTATGGAAGACAAAATGAGGTAGATATCCTAATTTGAATACGTAGATTTACCTTAAGAAACATGAACATAGGATATACTACGTCGCCTAAGGATTCAAAATCACGAGGTCTATTCCGAATGAGCAAGCATTGGATTGTAACCCTGATCAAGGAAGAAGGGGATAACAAGTGCATTACTTTGAAAAACCTGCTAAACATAATACACTCAGGTCCAAGAAAGAATTTGCAAATCAAACACATATGAGTTAATTGTCTTCCCTAAAATGTTGAGGCACGTAGAGGACGCGATTACAGATTTGTTTGACTAACTTGACAAAAGAATCACTCATGTTCTAGTAATCTTAGCCATTAAACACCTATCAAATAAAGGACAAAAGAAGTTGTACTGGTGCCCAACTTTTGCTAGTACGGTTCCATGACCATTTTTGAAAGTAGGAAAAGTCTTTTATCGAATAGTCTATGATGACTACCTTCCGTAAAAAGAATTTATGGTTTTCCAAATACAAGAAGATATCGCTAAAAAAATTAAAAATAAATGAGGAATGACTTCAATGCTCTGAGGGGCAAGTCTAAGATAGGGACCATGTCGTAAGTAGGGATTCAACCAAGTGCGAGAAATGAATAACCACTTGTAGACTTTAGCCATTCAAGACCAACACTTTGAACTTGAAATTAGGGTCAAACCGAAGTAAAAATTAGCTTTCAAAATTAGGACTTTGAGCATTAAGACACGATCATACATGTCTCTGCCTTATGTACAGAAATTTGTTTTCTAGTAAAGTTGTTCTAATGAAATGGAACCAAGAATGAATGCCTTGTTGCATGCATTTTATCAATCATTTACATTGCACTTCATGCATTAAATTTAATAAGATCCCACATATATTTGTGAGTGAGAGAGTCACCAACCCTAAATGAAAATTGAGAGAAAACATGATAAATCAAGATAGGGAATGCTGAAAAGTTGAGCAAAGGTTATGTGAAGAGTGGAACTTATTGAGATCTCGTCCCTATGCCCTTGGAAGTGTTTTGGACAATTAGGCTGTGGAGGAGCTTCCCGTAGTTTTTAGGACTTTTCCTTAAAAATATTCAGAATACACTTATCACTCTAAGCCCGAGAGTAATAGGGATCCTTTTATAAAGGGTACATGATCACTATCTTTTATTTTGATGAAAATGATGCATTTTTTTGTGTCCCATTTGGAAAACGCCTTGTTTTTATTTTTTAGCCGTATGGCTAATTATTCTTAAATTCATTTATTCTTTGAGTCTCCCTTACCCATATGTTGGATCCTTTGATATCAAGGATGCGAGCAACACTGCTATTGACTTAGACCCTTTGAGAAGGATATGTGTCCAGAAAAACTTTAAGACTTTGAAATGATCAAGGATGTAACTTGTCTCCCGATCTGCTACTGATGGTTGAGCAAGACATGAGACGAATATCACCTCGAGGAGTTGTGATTTTAAGTAAGATTTGAGGTAGGTGTCTTTGCAGAAAAAATGCAAGCTGCTTCAAGAATCTAAAGGTCTTTGCATGATTCTATCAAAGCATGCCGGGTTTAAGGAACTGATTGTAACACCCCTACACCCGGTTCACACGTATAAACCCGGCATAAGAGTATTACATACAATGTCAGAGAATTAAAAACGAGTATAATAAAATTTTTCTTTCAATTCATGTAAATTTTCAAAACAATATTAGTAACTTGTTTATTAGGGACACCTAAGTATACTATTTGTACATGCCATTTTTCTTCAAAGTAAATTACCTAAACTTGAGCTTCAAAAGTGATGTGATGTGATGAGAGGTCCCTTGCTCGACTCTAGCTTTCCGTAGCTTTTGTACCTACGCATTAAAATAAACGCGTTAAGCCGGTGAAGGCTTAGTAAGCACTACAAGCATAATAGATGATTATTTATTTATTGCTTAATTTTATCAAACATTTAATTACTCATGCGTATGAAATTTCTAACCTTTCTTGCATGTAACATTTAACTTACTATAATTTCTCCATAACACACATTCATCCTCATATTCCAACTTACCTCAACGGTAGATTTTACATTTTCATTCCTTTTTCACAACTTAGTCATTTCAATCACATTAGTTCACTTAATTATTAACATATAATTACACATACAAATATAGTACTTCTCTTTCATGTTTTTATCATTCCTTTACCTCAATGTAATAATTTGCACATTCTTTCACTTTTCACAATTTAGTCATCATAGCTTTCTTAACCATAGCTCACTTAGCTTATTTATCCACTTGGCCCATAGTAGACTTTTATAAAACCCATCAGATAAACGGAACAAACAGAGAGTTTCGAAGTACTAAACAGAGAGCACATAAGTGCTGGGCAACAGAGAGCACACAAAGCGCTAAACAGAGAGTACACAAAGTACTGAGCACACAAAGTGCTAATCAGAGAGCACACACAGTGCTAATCAGAGAGCACACGAAGTGCTAATCAGAGAGCACACTAGTGTTCCTTAATGGCATGCCACTATTATCACAATGGTTTTAACTTGTCTACATGGCCATAATCTCTCATATTCATCATTTCTCATAATTTCATATATCACATTTACATTTCTCTTCACATATACATAATCATGTATTTTTCACCTTTATTTGCTCAAAGGCTTACACAATATCACCATTTTATCATATAATCAATATTCATAATTAAACACATAATATTTCACATATATATTGTTCATCACATATGTATCATCATATACCTCTTTACTGTTATTTTCACATTAATTTTCAAAGCTGTCCACTTGCGTCACAGTCACTAAATTATTTATATCTTGGGCTACAGAATTCGAAATTATAAACCGCTTGATGTTTCTGAAACTAGACTCAATCATCTTCTTACCATAAAATTTCCAGAATTTTTAATTTAGCCAATTTGTACAGTAAATTCTTTCAATTTAACCCTTTGCTGCTGCCTGACAGTTTCGATCTTTCTTCACTAAAAATTATCTATCTTTTAGTACAAAGATAAAATGATGTTTCTGTCTATTTCTATTGAAAATAGACTCATTAAAGATTCAGACATATAAATTTCAGTCTCTAATAAATTTTCTACATTTTTCTATAATTTTTCAAAGTCAGAACAGGGGAACTCGAATCTACTCTGACCTTATTACACTAAAACTAGTATATCTCGAAATATGAAGTTCCTTTTATTTCACTGTTTCTTCCATATGAAACTAAACTCAATAAGCTTTAATTACATATATAATTCGACCCTTAACTCATTATATACAAGTTTTGGTGAATTTTCGAAGTTAGTCCCCTGTTACTGTCCAAATTGTTTTGAAGTGAATTTTTCCCTTCTCATATTTCCTTTGCACTAAATTTCATTTAATCACACCTAATCACCATATTTATAACTAAACATATCATCTTACTCATTTTTATCACAATTAATCATATAATTTAAAGAGAATAAATTTTCAATTTAAAATCTTGTAGTACTTACAACTCTAGTAGAAAACTTCCTTTCCCTCTTTGATCTTCTCTTTTCCTTTCTCTTCAATTGAATCATTCTCCTTCTTTTCTTTCTCTTCAATTCCATACAAAACACATATATTCACATTAAAATCATTCAACATATCATAATCTATGTTTCTAAACCAAAACTAACATGTATTTAAAGAGGAGTTTAGCTTTCTTACCTTAATCACTTGTATTCAACACTAATTCCCATTTTCTTTCTCCTCCAAGACAAGTATGAATGCATTTCTTTTAACAATTGGATAGCTACTACACTTCTCTATCAATTTTATTCACTAATCTTGAAGAAATTTGGAAGAAACTAGCTTAATTGGTTTGTATTTGATGAAAAATGACTAATTTGTAAGAAAAGCAAAAGTTGAAATGGTGAAAAAATGGTGGCCAACGTGAAGCACCATGGTTGATGGCTTTTATAGCCTTTTCATCATTTCTTTTCTTCATTTCTCTAGACTTTTCTATCAATTTCTCTTTATAAAAATATCTTTCTTTAATAATGGCAAAATTTCACTTTTAGTCCTTGGACCTTCCAACTTTACACTTTGGCCCAAAACATTGCCTCCAAAAATATCTTCCACCAAATTACTCTTTTGCCCCTCCTTAATTAATCTAATTCCCATAATTACTCATAATTCAATTTGGATAAATTACTATTTAGTCCTTCTTCCTTTCTCACACTTACTAATTAATCCTTAATTTTCTAACTATTTTCTTATTTTAGCTATATAGTCTAATTCTCAATTCTACTCTATTACTATTCCAAACCCGGTTCAAGAATGCGGATGCTACACTGATATCATGACATAGAGGCTCCCATAAAGGAAGAATACATTCCAATTCAATAGAAACTTCAAAAATTGAGGCTCGACGTATTATCAAAAGAAAATAAGAAAAGAGAAAAAAAGAAAAAAGAGGTAAAAAAAATCCGCAAAGGACATTTTAAAACCCAAAACAAAAAAGAAAAAAAAGAAAGAAAAGTCAAAACGAAAACCCGTAAAGGGCATCTTGAAAATTTATTATTCACCTTCATCTTTTCACGTCGTAGTCTCTTTCTATGTGAAGCATAAACATCATCGAGCCAACTTTGCAAAAGAGTTTCTAATGAGCATCAATTCGTCCTCATGATCATTGATTACTACTTCCTATACCAATCGATGGTTAAGCAGAAAAAGAGAGATTATATGTTGATAGGGAATGTAAAAAAAAATTATATCCAACGATGACTTGAATTTGAGTAACAGCACGATAGCAAAATTCTACAGCCAAATCAAGAACAAGTGTCATAACTCAGGTCTACATCGCCAAAGAGTGAATGGGGGAATTGGAAGTGACCAATAAGAACATCAAAAGGATTAATAGTAGAGACATACAAAGATTTCCATGAGAAGTCATCATTTGTTCTCTACGCTTATTGAACATCAATCAAGACTTTACTGGGGCAACACTTTTCCCGATTATTTACTGAGTAGAAACTTTCTCGCCCATTGGAGTCGAGTTTCATTCTCTCCATATTTCGAATGGATAAAGCGGAGTTGATCAGACAAGGTTTATGACAAAGAAGGGTTCGCTCAAGAGAATTCCACAGGGAAGCCTTAGTTGAAAAGGATCTTGCTTACAAAAGACTTCTAAAGAAAATGGATGCCGAATTTGGAAAGACCTCACAAGGTGAAAAAAGCCTTTCTTAGAGAAGGTTTGATTTTGATCGAGATGGACTGGCAAAGACTTGCCCAATCTTATGAACTCCAAAAAATGAAAAAAAAAAAGAGAGGTCAAGGTTAAAACCCGTAAAGGGCATCTCGAAACCTAAGGAGATTTGAGTTGAAAACCTGAAAGGGCTCCTCAATTTTGATTAAAAGAAATAGGCATGAAGTGGTCTTCTCTCTCAAAAGTAGTAAGGTGGAGAAACTTTACACCTTTAGGCATTAACGAAGTACTCCAAGTTTCATGGACACATGTCAAGCTTAGAATGGTCGTCCTCAAGTTTGCTCAGAAAAGCTCATACTTTGATATCTGGGGCACCTAACTCCATTTTTTGTTCACCTTATGTTTGGCAACTTTTGACCAGTATAGGGTTATTTTTAATCCTTTTCTTTCATGTGAGCTTTACCTCTAAGAAATTCAATTTTATTTGTCTTGCGACCATGTTCAAGCATTTTTGCATCAAAATAACGGTTAATGAACCAATGATCTTTTCATTCATGCAAGCTTTGCCTTCAATCAAATCCAATTTCATCCACCTTACAACCTTGATTTAAGCACTTTTGCATTTGAAATAACGGTTAGTGGTCTAACGATATAAGGAATAAAAGGATTTCTGCATATCATTCTGGAAAATTTCTAAATAGTACAGGGACCTGAAACAGGACAACTAGTTGGAAATAACACAAACTTGAGAGTTAGAAGGGGTTTCAAACAAATAGTTCAAAGTACGACTACCTTTTTAGGTTTTATGACAAAGATACACATGCATAAAATATGATAACACATCAGTGATAGGACTTAAACAAATGAAAAACGATGTCGGCTAAGGACTAAAAAAAATCATTTATCAAATATGACATTTTTGCATTCATCATTCATACTCACCTGTTTAGGAGCACTTGATTCATCCTGACCATATCATCCTAATAATCTGGTCTACATAGATGCCTATTAAAGCATATTCTATAGGTTTCATTACTGTGAAATGGCGAAATGAGCCATGGTACCATGAAGATATGAAGGGAAAGGTTGAGGCCGCAACGGCGAACCTGGTACCTTTAGAAAGATTGAAGATGCACCAATCTCTTACCTCAATCATGGGGCAGAATGAGCCATTCCAAACTTTTACCCATATTCAAGAGGGGCCGATTGCAATCATCATCCAATCTTTTACCTCTAAGTCAATAGGGGCAGATTGAAGACCATCCAAAAAGGGAAGATCGAAGACTATTCGATCTTTTACCCCTAACTCAAGAGGGGCAAATTGAAGCCAGTCATTTACCCCAAGTCAATAGGGGCAGATTGCAGCCATCATCCAATCATTTACCCTAAGTCAAGAGAGGCAGATTGAAACCGCATTTCAATCTTTTACCCATAAGTCAAGAAGGCCATATTGAAGCTACATTTTGATCTTTTACCCCTAGTCAAAAGGGGCAGATCAAACTCCATCTTCTTGATAAGATACAGAGAAGTGGGTCAAAGCAATAAAACGATCATCTTTCTGATGAGATACAGAGAAGTAAACTAAATCCATCTTCTTGATGAGATACAAAGAAGTGGATTAAATTAATGAGGCAGTCATCTTCCTGATGAGATACAGAGAAGTAGACCAAATCAATGAAGCAAAGCTCAATGTGAGTGAAACTTAAAACACCATCTTCTTGATGAGATACAGAGAAATGGGTCGAAGCAATAAAGTGGTAACCTTCCTGATGAGATGCAGAGAAGTGAACCAAATCCGTCTTCCTGATGAGATATAGAGAAGTGGATTAAAATAATGAGGCGATCATCTTCCTGATGGGATACTGAGAATTAGACCAAATCGATGAAACAAAACTCGATATGAGTGAAACTTTAAACCCTTATCTTTCTGATGAGATACAGAGAAGTGGGTCAAAGCAATAAAGCGGTCACCTTCCTGATGAGATACCGAGAAGTAGACCAAATCTGTCTTCCTGATGAGATACAGAGAAGTGGATTAAATCAATGAGACATTGATCTTCCTAATGAGATACAAATAAGTAGACCAAATCAATGAAGCAAAGCTCAATGTGAGTGAAACTTCAAACCCCCATCTTCTTGATGAGATATAGAGAAGTGGGTTAAAGCAATAAAACGGTTACCTTCTTGATGAGATACAAAGAAGTGAACCAAATCCGTCTTCTTACTGAGATACAGAGAAGTGGATTAAAACAATGAGGTGATCATCTTCCTGATGAGATATAGAGAAGTGGGTCAAAGCAATAAAGCAGTCACCTTCTTGATGAGATACAGAGAAGTGAACCAAATCCATCTTCCTGATGAGAAATAGAGAAGTGGATTAAAATAATGAGGCGGTCATCTTCCTGATGAGATACTGAGAAGTAAACCAAATTGATGAAGCAAAACTCAATGTGAGTGAAACTTCAAACCCCTATCTTCCTGATGAGATACAGAGAAGTGGGTCAAAGCAATAAAGCGGTCACCTTCCTGATGAGATACAGAGAAGTGAATTAAAACAATGAGGCGATCATCTTCCTGATGAGATTCAGAGAAGTAGACCAAATCGATGAAGCGAAGCTCAATGTAAGCGGAACTTTAAACCCTTATTTTCCTGATGAGATAATAGAGAAACGGGTTAAACAATAAAGCGATCATCTTCCTGGTAAGATACAGAGAAGTTGACCAAATCAATAAAACAGAGATCGATAAAAACAGATACAGTGAAGTTAAACGACCAATGAAGCGAGAAGCGAATTGCTCGAAGAAGAAACACTGAAGAAGCCAAATTCAATGGGATCAGACAAAATTGGTCCTCCTTTTTAGTCTTTGCTCTATTTCTGTTACACAGTAACGAGCAAAGAGGGGTAACTTTTGAAGGCTCAATTTGTCTGGGCCCGAAACCAGAAAAAAAAAGGCAAGCAAACAAATAAAATTTTAAAATTAAAATTTATTTTAATTTTAAAAGTCTATTTACATATTACCCAATTAACCCACTTAAATCCCTAACCCAATACACCAACCCAAACCATTTACAAATCCGACCCAACCAAGTTGGCCCAACAAGCCCAAATACAAGGGAAAAATGAAAACCCTAAATTGGCTAGGGTTTGGAAGCACCGTTGTAGCCCTTCCCCATGTTAGCAACATGCCCTTACGGCTATCACCACTGTGCATTCCCGAGGCCGTCATCAATGTCCCCTTTAGACTACCACCACGTCTCTGACACAACATTACCAATGGACGTTCGTCTACCACCGCCGTCGACTTGCACCACAGGGAAAGAAACAGAGACAAAAGACAAAGAACAAATGGAAAGGAAACAAGATACAATCATTATAATTCCAACTATAAAAAGCCAGATTATTTTTTCTATAATTTTTTTAGAGACGAACCTGCAATTTTGTACCAGAAAATCCAGATTTGCAACAAAAATTACAGTTCAAAGGTCACAAGCAATATATTCGAATAACAAGTCTGTTGAGTTTTTGTCTAAGGTATATCTATCGATATATATATGTTTGTATATTTATTTATTTTGTATATACTGTCTATTAATTATTGTTTTGAATTTCGAAACGTTTTTTATTAAATACAAAATAAATAAAAGAAAATAAAGGGGCGTACCTCAATTTGAAACATTGCTATCGGGGTTGTGAATGATATCCTTCCGAGCTTATCTAGGCTCGTGAGGGATTCCACTGTTCGAGTTCATCAAGAAAAAAGCATTAAGGAAAACAAAATAAAAAGATTTCGAATATAAAAATTTTCAAAACTTGTTCGTCGTTTTAAGATCTAAAAACCCAGTCAGATCTAGACTATAAAAAAACATACTTACTAAAAATCAAAACAGATAAAAAACAAAGAGAAGATTAAAATTCCTTTTTTTTCATGGATCTAGAAATCCAAACAAGATCTAGATCTTATTTTTAAAAGGGGATAATAAAAAATCAAAATGTTATTTTTTTTTTTGAAAAAAAGGGGTTTAAATCCTTTCGTGTTTCAAGATCTAGGTTAGATCGAGCCCTATCTATACCCAAATCCTTTTAAAAAATATATATAGAAGTTAAAAGGGGAGTTTTTCTTAACCTGAACCATAGAACGCGATGTTTAACGACAATCGGGGTTGCGGCGTTGGTGGTCAGTGACGTACGACGGGTAGTGACGGACCGGGATCGTCGTGACGGCGTGAGGATGAAAGGCACAGAGAAAACAAGAGAGATAAGGTTTTTTTTTTAAGAAACAAATGACAAATGATTTTTTTTTTAGAAAATTTGACCTTGTATAAGCTTGTTAGCTGCCGTTTCAATAACAAGCTTTAAAAAATAAAGTGGAAATTTCCTAGTGACATCCTTTCGCATTTTTACTTCTCTAAATTCACCCTTTGCCTTAAAATTTGTATTTTTCTTAAATCAAACCATTTAATTTCATATTTTTTTAATTAAATCCCTACCTCACTGTTTTGAATTTGTTTCGTGAGCCATGGGAAAAATTATCATTTTTAGTCCTTTTACTTGTTCGTTTTATAAATTATTCTCATTTACTTCGTTACAAATATTTTTATATATTTCTAAAATTTGCATCATTGGTTTAATTTTATTCTTAATCTAATCCACTCAAGTTTATTCTAATCTATATACATTTATTTTAAATGATATTTTATTGGTTTCACATATTGATTTTGTGATTATAATTATACTATTTCGTCATGTGTTGTTCACCCACTATTTTATGCCATGTCGCTTTTTATTATTATATTTACATGTTGTGTTTATCCATTCATTCTCTTTCAATAAAATATTTGTTTGTGTCTTGATAAAATGAATGATTACAAAATAAAAGCAATATTCGTAATTTCGTGATTTGAAAATTCGAACTTTAATTTACTAAGTGTGATTTTTTTTCAAATCGAAGTATTCAAATACTTTTCTTTCTAAACAATGATAAAACATGAGATTTAATTGGAATGCTTGTTGTTTCAAAAATTTTAGGCGTCGTGCCCTAACTCACTGGACACGACTTCCTTTCTTGATTTTCAAAATAACGAGTCATTTTTCGTAAAGTTCGATTTCTGAAAATAATATTAATCTAGTCAATCATGCATTTAAAGATCATATTTTAATCCTACCCGAGTTTTCATATTTTCTGCAATTGAGATCCCTAAAAAATCGATTTGGTACCAATTTTAGGCGTGTAAGGGTGCTAATCCTTCGTTACACGTAATCGACTCCGAACTCATTTTCTAGATTTCGAAGACCTATTTGTTTTTTACAAAACAAAAAAATATTTTAAGGTGCTCCAATCACACCGAGTTAAAAAGATTGGTGGCGACTCCATTTTCGATTTAAAAAAAAGTCGGGACGCATTTGAAAAACGTTTCGACAATTACGATGGACAAATTTGATTATGGTGGATGACAGTGGCTATAAGGACTCAAAATGATTTTTTTAATTTAACTCGAACAAATATATTCAATTGAATTCTATTCGAATTCTATCTTACTCAACTCAATTCGAGAAAATTTCAAATGGAGTTAATATGATAAAATAAGATTCATCAACTTGATTAACTCAAAAAAATTTTATTCAAATTCGATTCGATTGAACACTCACTCTTAAAAATCAAAGCTATCTAGCATTGAAAACTCAATGCCTAATTAGTCACTCGATTATTTAGGACGTTGGGACAGAGTGTTTTTATTTATTGGCTTATTTGACTTAAACTTTTTCATGTGATATTTCCATAAATAAATGGACTTCAGAATATGATTTACCTTGCCACATAGCCATGATCGAATATCTTAAAGAGGTTGAGATTGACTTGACTTGACTTGACGAATAAGATTTGTGTTTATTTTTTATCTTATCTTAAAAAATTTATGTGCTATTAAGATTGATTTTAATTTATTTTGAGATAATTATTGAAAATATTTCAAAAAATATATTTAAATTAAAATCGAGAATTTTATATTATTAAGATTATTTGAAGAAGATGTCAATTTTAGCATATAAATAAGTTATTGTGACCCACATTTGGGTACCAAAATAAAAGAAAAATGTAGACTAAATAGATGATATTTTCTTTTCGTGAAGGAATATTCTTGTTGGGGATGCTGATGAACTTAAGAATAGGTTGTCTTTACGAGGAAAACAATTGTTAAAGATCCAAATTAAACAGTACTACAATTTCTTCACCGGAAATGGACGGCAAACAGTAAGGATGTTGTTGACGGCTTACTTAAACAGAATTAGATAATTGATTTCAGTGTTCCCAAGTGCTTGAACGTTTCTCATCGGAATCAGTTCGCCACCTATAATTTGTCCATGGAAATGGTCACCACTCTCAACCTACCACCTTACAAAGGAAAGGTCCCTGTTTCATTCATTATAAAATAACGTTTTCTGATTTATACTGTCACAACCCGTGGACGGTACCTATATATAGGTTAGGAATTTGGGATCTAAATCAAATAGAAAAAGTCAAGTCTAAGTCCTCCATTGCAGCTTACCAATGGCTTCCAGTTCTTCTCTAAAATGTTCTTCCTTCTTCCTGTTTTTGATTCTTTCATCCATATTTTCATTTGGGTTTTCCACCCGCACCGTTACAAACTATACATTCTCGATCAGAGAAGCGACGATCAAAGATATAAAACAAAGTTTTGAGAGAAACCAACTCACATCAAGGCAACTTGTCCGGTACTATCTCAGAGAAATCGCTAGGCTCAATGGGCTCCTTAAAGGGTTCATAGAAGTGAACCCTGATGCATTGCTCCAAGCTGATGCTGCAGATAAAGAAAGGAAGTGTAATGTAAATGGTTCACTGCCTGACTTGCATGGTATTCCCATTCTGCTCAAGGATAACATTGGTACAAAAGATAAGCTGAACACCACCGCTGGCTCGTTTGCATTGCTCGGGTCAGTCGTGCCCAGAGATGCAGGGGTAGTGGAGAAACTGAGAAAAGCTGGAGCAATCATTCTGGGTAAGGCTAGCTTGAGTGAGTGGGCCGATTTTAGGTCAACTACTGCACCCAGTGGCTTTTGTCCAAGAGGTGGCCAGGGAAAGGTGAGTTAAATGCATAATTCCCAAGATTTTAGCTAGTGTGTGAATAACACAAGAGTAATAAAGCCTGTTCTGTAATGGTGCGCAGAATCCTTATGTCTTGTCTGCAACTCCGTGTGGGTCAAGTAGTGGATCAGCAATATCAGTGGCTGCAAACTTGGTGACAGTATCATTAGGGACTGAGACTGACGGTTCCATCCTATGTCCCTCCAGTTTTAACTCAGTGGTGGGCCTAAAACCTACAGTTGGTCTCACCAGCCGAGCTGGGGTCATTCCTGTTACTCCAAGACAGGACACCATTGGGTTAAGTTTTTTTTTAGGCTACTCCATTTTTACTGTTGTTTTGGGTGATTTTGATTCTTCTTTGTGATTTTATTAGTGAGTGAAAACTCCAACAAGTGTGCCTCTGCTCTATTGGTTTCAACAGGCCTATCTGCAGGACAGTGTCGGATGCTGTTTATGTTCTTGATGCCATTGTAGGGTTCGATTCTAATGATGAAGCAACTAGATATGCGTCGTACTATATCCCACCTGGTGGCTACAAACAATTCCTTAACCCCTATGGGCTCAAAGGAAAGAGATTGGGGATAGTGAGAAATCCATTTTTCAAAATTGCTCAAGGATTGGGTTTGGGTCAGACTTTTGAGAACCATTTACAGACACTAAGATAAAAAGAAGACAATTATAAAATTATCAAGACTCTTGGAATGACCAATTTTAGTCTAAATGGCTAAGGTGTTAATTACTAAAACAGTAAAAACTTTGTTATAAATTCAGGCAACAAGGTGCCATTGTTGTAGACAATTTACAAATAGCCAACACTGATGTTATATTAAATGTCACGGCAAGTGGTGAAGCAGTAGCCATCGTAGCAGAGTTCAAATTGTCCTTGAACGCCTACCTCGAGGAGTTGGTGGCTTCCCCGGTGCGATCACTGGCAGATATTATAGCTTTCAACCTGAAATTCCCTGATTTGGTGGGTATTATAAGATCATGAAATCTATGTTCATATTCATTATTTCAAGATGCATACTGGATGTTGGTTAATAAGGTGGGCATGCATTGCAGGAATTGACAGATAAAATAGGCCAAGATATCTTCTTGGCAGCCCAAGCCACAAATGGGATTGGTGCTCAAGAGAAGGCAGCATTAGCAAATTTGGAAAATCTTTCAAAAAATGGGTTCGAGAAGTTGATGAGAGATTACAAGCTAGATGCAGTGGTGACTCCAAGGTCAGATGCTTCTCCTGTTTATGCAATTGGAGGCTTCCCAGCAATTATTGTCCCAGCCGGATATGATAGCCAAGGGGTGCCTATTGGCATCTCATTTGGGGGACTGAAGGGATCGGAGGGCAAGCTAATTGAGATTGCATATGCCTTTGAGCAAGCTACTAAGATTAGGAAACCTCCTTCATTCAAACCTTGAAAAATCAAATAGAAATATGCCACTTATTCAACCTATGAAATAAACTACTTTTGCTGAATTAATTCATTTTCTATATTTTTCTTCATTGTTTTCATAGTAGTTTTTCTTATTAAAATTTCATTTAAAAGAAAGAAAGAAAGGTATCATTGCATCTTCTCTCGTGTAATGATCCTTCATGATAATCTAGTATGATTGTTTCCTGTCAGCCACTATATAAGAAAGAGAATATTTTACTTTAACATCCATGCCCCTCGGCCAAGCTGCCCCATCGCCCGCCATTATCGATTGAATGACCCCTTAGTATTTGTTGTTTTCTTGATAGAATAGTTTGAGACCTCATATTTTAAAAAATTCTTAAATGATACAAAGATTCTAACAAAACCACCAGTTAAAAGAATCAAATTTGAAAAAAACGGTTCAAATTAAGAATATGTCAACTCATAAAATTTACCAGTTAAAAAAAATTGTTCTATTTTAATTATTATAAAAAATTAGTTTTATTTTGGAGTTCTTTTAAAAGAATATTAATAGGCAAAAAAGCCAAGCTCTGCACGTTCACATTAGCTTTTGTCATTATGTCTCCATTAAACATAAAAAATCCGAATATTCCACCTTGCCTTTTTCTTAGTGGGGGAAGTCCAAAGTAAAAAACGGTGTTCACACTATCCGTACGCTCCCGTTCCAGTAAAAGTAGTACAATAATTGGAGACTTTGGGTCATATCATAAGACTAATTGGGTAAATTTATAGTTGTTTGAGCTTCTATATATTCACTGAGAAACTCTGGCTCAGGCCACATCTCTTCAAACATAGCAATGGCGTCTACACAATCATCTCCACTATCCATTCCCCTGTTTTTGACATGGATGATTCTGTTTCTTCAACCCATGGTGTCCTCTGGGAATCACGCATTCTCAATCAAAGAAGCAACTGTGCAGGATCTCCAACTTGCATTTGAGAAAAACCAACTCACATCAAGGAAACTTGTTGAGTTTTACATTGGGGAAATCCGTAGACTTAACGCGCTCCTTAGAGCGGTGATAGAAGTTAACCCGGATGCTCTGTATCAAGCTGATGAGGCTGACAGAGAGCGCAAGGCTAAAGCACCTGGATCACTAAGTGGCCTGCATGGAATTCCTATTCTGCTCAAGGATAACATTGCAACCAAGGATAAGATGAACACCACGGCTGGTTCACTTGCGCTGCTTGGATCCATTGTACCTCGAGATGCAGGCGTGGTATCCAAATTGAGGAAAGCTCGGGCTATAATTCTTGGCAAGGCCAGCTTGAGTGAGTGGGCGCATTTCAGGGACGGAATTGCGCCCAGTGGCTGGTGTGCTCGGTCTGGTCAGGGAAAGGTGAGCTAAGAGCTATAATTTTTTTCATAAAAATGAATCAACTTGTGATATTGGTAAGTGTAGATTTGATTTACGGTCAGTCAGCGTTTTATGCAACAACAATTTGACTCGCGAAACATAATTTCCTGCATTTTCTTTTTTTTTTTGCTTATGCAGAATCCTTACAATGTTTCAGAAGATCCATGCGGGTCAAGTAGTGGATCAGCCATAGCAGCAGCAGCAAATCTGGCAGCAGTAACACTTGGGACCGAGACTGATGGCTCAATCCTCTGTCCATCCAACAATAACGCCATTGTTGGCATCAAACCTACTGTCGGTCTTACCAGCCGAGCAGGAGTCATCCCCATCACTCCGAGACAGGACACTGTCGGGTAATGTGCTATTATTATTAATCATTCCGGCAAAGACTTTGTATATCAGACTATAATGGTGTCATGCTTTGTTGAATTGGAACAGACCCATGTGCAGAACAGTGGCAGATGCTGTATACGTCCTGGATGCCATTGCAGGCTTAGATTATAATGATAAAGCAACCATTGAAGCATCAAAGTACATTCCACGGGGGGGCTACAAACAATTTTTAAAGATTGATGGCCTTGAAGGGAAAAGATTGGGGTTATTCAGGAATGAATTCTTCAATTTCGGTGAAGGATCTGTTTACACCGAAGTTTTTGAGCGTCATTTCTCCACTTTAAGGTATCAAAGTATAGTAAATTTCGCATATTAGTTCCATCCAATTATTATCATTAATTGCAGTGGTGATTAATTAAAGTTTTCTGCAAATTAAGGCGAAGAGGTGCAGTCTTGGTAGAAAATGTAAATGCTTCCAAGTACTGGGAGGCATATAGCACCAGCATAGACTACGAAACACTAGCAATGACAGCTGAGTTCAAATTGGCCATAAATTCTTACCTAAAACAACTAGTGGTGTCTAAAGTGCGATACTTGAAAGATCTCATTGCATTCAACAACAAATTTTCAAAATTGGTGAGCATTTCATATTGTCTTCTAGCACATACTCAACCCTACTATTCGAATTTCGAACATATTAAAATATTAGGTACTTGGGATTTGGGGTTAATGCAGGAGAAAACCAAGGAATATGGTCAACAGGATTTCCTTGACGCAGAAGCTACGAATGGCATTGGCCAAAAGGAGAAGGAAGCGATAATAAAATTAGCAAAAATGTCGAGAGATGGGTTCGAGAAACTAATGGAAGAGAACAAGCTAGACGCGTTGTTATCACCATTTTCAGTAGCTTCCTCTATTCTTGCAAGGGGTCAATATCCAGGTATCATTGTCCCGGCTGGATATGATAGAAAAGGGCTGCCTTTCGGCCTTTGTTTTGGGGGATTAAAGGGCTCCGAGCCAACCCTGATTGAGATAGCCTATGCCTTCGAGCAAGCTACTAAGATCAGGAGGCCACCTTCATTCAAGCACTGAAGTTATTTAGTGCTGCTAGCTTGGTTGTAGCAATAGGGTTATCCACCCAATTCTAATTCGGTTCAATGAAGTAAGATGATTCCACCTACGTCTATGTTGGATAGTTCATACTCCCATTACCTTGTGCTATGTTATCTAACTAATGATGCCCTTCTTTGTCTCAAAATAAATGGACTAGGCTTTTGTTTTCATTTCAAAAAGCCACCTACCACAATTTATTTAGGAAAAAGGAAAGGTAGATGAAATTTTTTAGCATCTATATACAGGTGTGAGCTTCAAAATTATTAAAATGATTTTTTTTTTTTTAATTCTAATGAACATTAGACTTTATATCAAACTTCTTATCTTAATAGACATTCACTTCTATAATAATAAAATATTTATAACGATTCTTCTTAAATGTTCATTGATAGATAATATGTCTCGTTCAAACCTTACTAGATAAAAATCCAATGGAAAAAAATTCTTATTAAAGGAAAAATAGTATTTATATATATAATACGTATAATATGCTACCTCGTTAAAAGCCTTAACATGAAATCTAGTGGGATAAAACCTCGGTTAAAAGAAAAAAATACATCGTGTATTTACTTTCCCTCAAGACAACATCACATAATATCTCATCTTCTACGCATTCAATATTGAATACTAGTTTTTCAAATGATTATTTGAACATATTCACTAAACTTTTAAATTATCATTCTTTTAGAAGTTTTAAGTTAGGACGAATTTTGATGAAACATATTTTTATCTTTTCAGGAGTTCCAACAATAATCATATATTAAATTTTGAGCATGGTCCTTCTACAACTATATATGTTCAAATTAATTCAATAAATATTTACACAAATATACTAAACAATTTCTCGGAAATTTCTATATGCTTTCAACATTCTAAATCCTTCAAAGATTTTAATATAAATTTTACTATATAATAATTTATATAAAATATTGTAACAACAATCATTAGATGCATATAAAATTTTTCATGAACTACCAAACTAATAAAATATATAAAGGTGATTACACCCACCGCAATTGAAGGGTAAAATTGGTATAAAAATAATATTTCTCCGAGAATCTTACTTACCCAAGAAAGAAGTGATTTTGAGTTACCCAAAAAATAATATCTAGGTGGTATTGAGAAAATCTCCTCCATTCAAACCTTGAAAAAAATGAAAAATAATTACATTGCAAATATTAATTAGCTTCATGTTACGTCACGAAAGGAGTTATTCACATATTATACTTTTGGCGATTTTGGGGTATTGAAAAAGGTAATGATGGCTTGGTACAACTTGTTGGCACGAGAGATGTTATCTTGGCCACTAATAATGAAACCAAGTTGACACTTAATGATGTTAGGCACGCATCAGATATTCATTTGAACTTGATTTCTTTTGCAAAAAAGCTTGATGACGATGGTTTTTGTAATATTTTTAGTGAGGGATAGTGAAAAGTGAATAAAAGCTTATCGGTTATAATTCAAGTGAAGAAGAGTTCTAACTTGTATTTGATACAAGCTTCGATTTCTTGAGGCACAGTGAAACGTGACAAAATATGGTAGCTCAATAGAGTTGTGGCATAGGAGACTTAGTTTCATAAGTGAGAATGGGTTTAATTATTTGATCAAGAAGAATCAACTTTTATGTTTGAAGAATTACGTTCATTGTCTAGCTGGGAAGTAGAGAAGAGTTTCGTTTAAGGGTCATCCTCCTTCGAGAATGTCGGGTTTGATAGAGTTGGTTCATTTTGACATTTGTGATCAGCTGAAGGTTAGATCACATAGTGGTGGACTTAACTTCGTGACTATTATTGATAACTATTCAAGAAAACTTTGGGTCTATGCTTTGACAAGAAATGATGTGTTCAAGCACTTTCAAGCTTCAATTGAGAGAGAGATTGGGAACAAGTTGAAGTGCATCCATACTAATAAGGATGACGAGTATAGAAGACCATTTGATGTTGATCAGTTTTTGGCGTCTTAAGGAAAAAAAAATGGTCCCCTTTCTATCTTCTCTTCTCTAAGTATTACTCTTTCTTCTTTTTTTTTTTTTTTTTTCTTATTAACCAGTACTTGTTCCTTGTGAGAAAATAAAAATTTCTTCTTTTGGAGCATATTTCTCTTCTGGGTATTGCATAAATTTCTTGGGTTCTTTTTAATTGGTTTAGGTAATTACAAAGATAGCACCTTTTGCTGATAGCTTTACCCCAAAAATATAAAAATTTAATTTAATTTTTTAAAAATTATAAAGATATAAAATATTAAAATGGTGAAATTATATTTTTATTATTGTAAAAATATATAATTTAATTTTGTCCCCTCAAAAAATTTATGACTCTGCGCTTATTGCCCACACCAAAGCAGGGGACGAGGAAGAAGATATTAGAAAGCAATGAATAAGAGTAATTTGACGAGCTAGATCACCGGCTCTCATCTCATTGATGGAAAAGTTGTCGGTTTTTTTTCTTTTTAAATTAGACTGGTATCATCAACGTATCAGACGATATAAAAATTATTATTTTTTGTATCTATTTATGATTTGTTCGGTATTTAAAAAATATATTTTTAAAATACAAATCGATACTGTTAATGTATCAGATGACACCACTTAAATTTTTTTTCCTCGAGAATGATTGGCATATGAATGTTACTATAGAAAGCATCCTATTTTTATAATTAATTTAATTTTCATACTATTTTTATATTATTTTTATAAAACTCCCTTAAAAGGAAATCTGAGATATAATTTCCTATTTTAGCTATTATTATTACAATACCAGATCTTCTTAAAGTAACGTTTAATAATTCTGGATAAAAATGATGCAAGTTACCAAATCCCATATGTTCTTGCATTCGACCAAACTACTGAAACTGCATTATCACTACAAACTTGGAAAATGGAAGGAAATTCCATCATCTCCTGGATTTTGGTCGTCACCAGCGCCATCTGTCCAGTTTATACCCAATACTATTCCAAGACGGTGCCATTTGTTTCCAAGGCGGAGAAAGTAACCAATCTCCACTTCTTTTTCCACGACACTCTCTCTGGGAAAAATCCTTCAGCTGTCCTGGTAGCCCGTGGCAACATCACTGGGAATGAAAAGTCATCGGCACCATTCAGCAGCGTCTATGCCGTCGATGATCCCCTCACTGTAGGTCCGGAGCCGACTTCGGAGGTTATTGGTAATGTACAAGGGCTCTGGGTGTCATCCAGTAAAGGTATTCCCATCCTGATGGCTTTCTTTGATTTTGGCTTCACAAAGGGCGAGTTCAATGGAAGCTCCATCAGTGTGTTTTCAAGGAATCCAATTTCGGAGACTGAACGTGAGCTTGCTGTGGTTGGGGGAAGAGGAAAATTCACGATGGCTAAAGGGGTTGCACAACTTAAGACTTACTCCCTTAATGTTACCACCGGGGATGCTATTGTTGAGTATAATGTCACTGTGATTCATTACTAAAATGTATAGAAACTTTTAATAATTTCAACTAGTGATTTTTCCTAGAATCATATTCCCAACCATTCCGGAAAATAAAGTGCAAATCATACAATTGAGATTTGGTCAGTGTATTTAGGGACCGAATTAGAGTTAATCGAATCGAAATTTTTTCAAAAAAGTTTAACTTAATCAAATATTTTGGTTAATTCGATCGGTTAATTGAATTAATCGAAATTTATATGTTTTTTTGTTAAAACAAGTATAGGACTTATCAAAAATAAATAAATTGATAATGTTCATTTGACCGAATTAATCAAATTAGTAATAGCCTACTACATATAATATATAATATAGTTCGGTTAATCCGGTTAATTACTCAGTTTCAAATCGAATTAACCGTTAACCAAAATTTTAAAAACTTTTAACTGATCTTTGATCGGACTAGATCGATTAACCGAATTAAATAGATTCGATCGATTAATTTAATTTTAACCGAAATTTAAACACCCTAAATGCGTTCACCTTTCTCGAACAATCAGCAGTTAAGATTTGCTACAGTAACTATTGAAGCCCAATTTTGACCGGGCCCAAACTCATTTTAAATTTATTTTAAGATTAAATTTATTTTAAATTTACTTTCAAATTTAAAATTATTATAAATTTAAAATAAATAAAGTCCAATTACAAAATGTCCAATACAAATAAAAGCCCAATTGGGCCCAATTCAAATGACCCAATATAGACCCAAATACTAATGGACCTAAACAAGCCCAAACTTAAGCCCAATTATGCTGGCCCATTGCACCCATTGACCCAATCTGCTCCCACTTGTATTGCTGCTGCCACCCTCAACCAATTGGGACGCATCATGTTATCAGCCACTTGCTACCAACAGCAACTTGAGCTGCCACCACTATTGCCATCGCCGGACCTGCAAAAAGAAGAAAAGATGTACATTTAGTTGCATAAGATAAAAAGAAATCATTGTAAAACACGGCTATATGAGCTAAATCAAACGTTTGTAATGGGGATTGACCCATTTTTTTTTGGAAAACAATCGAATTCAACTTAAGCCTTTTAGCAATCCATACACACATTTTGTTCTTTTATCAATATCCAATAGTTCGAACAGGCACCAAGCAACCGAAACAGATTCTAAGTATCAAGCCTTGAAATCAACCAGGTACATTTAAGGTATTTAATGTCATTTGCATTTCAAAATTCGAAAACCATTAGTTTCTAAATGCATATTAAATACGTGTATTCAATGCCCCTTGAGCATTTACTGTTTTTTGTTTTTCAAAACATATTAATAAATATCATTAGTAATAATAATAGCCATAATAACATTAATAATAATACTAATAACATTAAATAATAATATATTAATAATTATAATTATATTAATAAATATAAAAAAAGAAGATAAAGGGACAGAAGCACTCCCCTGATTTGCGTTGCCGTCGTCGGAGTTTCACACCGGAGCCTATCACCGTCACCGTTACTCCCATCAAGACCATGATCTACAAAGAACGCAAAGACAGATAAAAAAAAATGAAATCAAAACAGTTCTCGAAAATGTGAACGGAGAAAATTGTTTTTTAAAAGAAAAATCAAAAGGCTTTTAATAAAGAAAAGGGGAAAAGGGATTTTGAAATTTTTAGATCTGGTTTAGAACCAGATCTAGTTTTAACAAAATAAAAAAGAAAGAGAGAAGGATTTTTCGGCTTACCTGACGGCGCGTGGACGGAGAGTAGCAGCGCGTGTGGAGGATCGACGATGGCGGAGCAACGGCACGTGTGGCGCGTAGCTCGGTGATGATCGGTGGCCTTTGTTGGCCGACCATGGAAGGGGAGAGGATTTTTGAGAGAGTTTGGGTGTTTTTGAAAAAAAATGAAATGAAAATGAATAAAAAAAGGTTTAAGGTGCCTTTTATCAGCACTCAAAACGACGTCGTTTTGGGTATGGCCAAATCACCCCAAAACGGCGTTGTTTCACCTTAACCCGGTTGGTTTGACCCAACCCGTTTCAAGGATCTGCGTGTTTTTGAAGGATGGGCTATTTGGTCATTTGGTCCTTTCTCTTTTTTCTAAAATTACAATCAGATCCTTTTCATACTTTCAATTCTTTTTAAATTAGCCCAATACTTTTCAATTCTTCTCAACTTAATCCTTTGACCTTTTGAAAGTATCAGGAGCTGCCACGTATCATTATTTTGCTTATTTATGCAAATAGTCCCTCTTATTTTTAATTTGTTTTAATTTAATCCTTAAATCAAGCTCTGTTTAATTACAAAATTGGTCCAAAAATTTTTCTTGATTTTCAAATTAGTCCTCATACTTTTGAAAGCACCAGGAGCTACCATGTGTCACTTTTTTTGGTTTTATTACCCTGGAGATCCCTAAATTGTCTAGAAATTATATTTTGACCCCTAAGCTTCTGAAAATTACATTTTACCCCGAACTTCAAAAAATTCCATTTTTTACCTTGAAACTTCAAAAATTACATTTTTACCCCCGAACTTCCATGAATTCCATTTTAACCCCAAAACTTCAAAAAAATACATTTTTACCCTCAAACTTCCAATAATTCCATTTTTGACCCCAAAACTTTTAAAAATTACCATTTTACCCCCGAACTTCCAAAATTCCATTTTTGACCTTGAAACTTTCAAAGTTTACCATTTTACCCCTGAATGTCCAAAAATGCCATTTTTTATCTCGATTTTTCTAAAAATTACCGTTTTACCCCAAGATATCTAAAATTTCATTTTTAACCCTAAATTTTCTCCAAAATTATCATTTTGCCCCCGAGAGTCTAAAATTACCATTTTGCCCCCCGGGTATCCAAAAAGTCTCATTTTCAACTCCGATTGCTTTATTTTTCTTCCTCATCAATATTTGCATTTAATTTTAGTTATTATGCACTCGTATTTTGCATTTTTGATTTTTTCATATCATTTATCTGCTTAATTATCTTATTTCGTGTTATTTAATATCAATTATTAACTGCTCATTCATGTTAAACTCGCATATTTGTTTTCAAAATTGTTTTCCTAAAACTTCAAAATCGGGGCAATATTATTTTATTTCGAGTTTCGAAAATTTGTGCCTTAACTTACTAGGTGCAATTTTTCCTCAAATCGAAATAATCGAATACTCTTAACCGAGACAATGTTTCCTTATCTTCGATTCTGAAAATTTGCGCCTTAACTTACTAGGTGCAACCTTTCTTCAAATCGAGATAATCAAACATCCTTTTCCAAAATTTAAAAGGTTTACAACAAAGGAAAGCTCGTTATTTTTGGATCTCGAAATGTTATGTCCTAACTCACTGGATGTAACTTTCTTTCTCGATCACTTTGAAATAGTGAGACTTCCAAACAAAATTGGTTTCTCTCATGCATTCAAGGATCGTATTTTAAACTTTACTCGAGCTTTTAAATTTTACAAATTAAGACCCGAGAATAATCGATATGGTACCAATTTTGGGCGTATGAGGGTGCTAACCTTTCCTCATGCGTAACTGACTCCCGAACTCATTTTTTGGATTGCAAAGACCAAAATATTTTTCAAAATGAATTTTAAACGTTTTGCGGTGATCCAATCACACCAAGTAAAGGATTGGTGGCGACTTCCATTTTCCAATTTTAAAATAATTTTCGAAACACGTTGTTTTCATAAAAAGATGGTTTCGACAGTAGCTTCCGCAAACAATCCAACTTCCACGAGTAGAAGGAGAGCTCCAAGGAAACATTTTTAACTCACATAGTGGTACTTGAATTATACTCCTTTTCACATCTTTGTAGTAAATTTTTTTTTGTTACAAGTGATATCTTCACCGTTTTTGTTATAAGTGATATCTAAACCGTTTTTTTTAAGTAGATATCTTTATTAGTCCAACTCTTAGTCAAACCGTTAAATCTATTTCAAAAGGCTCATTAGTACCTAAATATATAATTTTCTCAATTTGATATTTAAAAGTTTTTTTTTGTCACAAGTGGTATCTAAATTATTTTTTTGTTACTCATTTTTCACCAATATCCGTTAAAAAAGTAGCCAATAATAACATCATATAAAATTTTTTAAAAAATAAATTTTAATTATTTTATTTTACATTTTTTCTCTTTTTTTTCTTCCTTCATAATTTCCAGCAATGCCAATAATGCTTGAAATTCATCCTCTCGATGAGGTCTAGATGTTGGCAACTAATTTTGTTTTTTAATTTCATTGCTTGCTTGACATGATGAGAATGGAAAAGTTCTTTCATCATTCAAAACTAGTGTTTTCAAAATCGGATTGACTGGTTAGACTAAAAATTGACCGATGTATCAATTTAAAGATAGGGGTTGAACCGATTGACCTACAAACCAATATAGACATGTTGAACCAGGCTAAAAAACTAATTGAACAAGTTAAACCATATTTCTCTCTCTTTATATATATATATATATATATATAAATATTTTAATGATTTACTTGAGTGAACTAGACAAATCAATCAAGCTTGATCAAAATCATGAAGCTCAAAATGCACATAATTGTAGAAGAATCTCAATATGAGAGGAAGAATAAAAAACAAAAATGGATTAGTTCAAGTAGGTGTCAAAGTTATCTTAATAGACCAAAGATACATATTGTTTAATTATTCCTTACTAGGAATTGTTGAAATAAACCTATGACCCAATACATTTTAATTACTTCCCAAATTTATGGTTTCATTAATTGATAAAAATATTTTAAAATCTCTGACCCTTCAAATTTATACTCATAATTACAAGATGCACCTTAAAATGGAGGTGTTAACATTAGTTTATCAACTCCATTTCAAAGCCATGTACTTCATAATCAACACTAAAACTTTAATCCAAAGCTCAAGAGGAGAATTACCTTTTAATAGAAATAGACACATCAAGATCTCATACCACAATTTCAAAGCATGAAAATCAACTCCTTGCTAGATGGAGATTAGAAGGTGCTATAAATCTTGTTGCACTAACTCGGTTAGAAAAATTTCATTAAATCAAATTTCTCAACATGATCGAGCAATTGAATTAACATTCAATATGCCTATAACACCCCACTCATCTTGACATATGGTACGAATGGAAGATGCTATCGAAATCTTTATTTTAATTTGTATAAAAATTACTTTAATAAAACACCATTAGCAACGTTGAGGATATAGTGATGTTTTTATAGAAATTATTTTTGTTTGATTCACACCCATCAGGTGATGAAGATTCCTTTTCCTTTTTAATATAGTTTTTTCTCAGCCAAACAAAAAATTTATTGAAATTATGCAAACGTTGTCACGAAAAGAGAGCCTTAAACTAACTCTTGCTTAATTCCTGCCTTATCTTTTCAATATTTACTGATGAGAAATCAACTCTATATATAAAATGTTTTAGGCAATAAATACTAGCCCTCATCTATATTTCGCCCCATAAATTTGTAGAGCAGAGACAATGAGAGGAACATTGACGTTGACTTGGATTATGATGGTTTGCCTCTCCCTAGTAGCGGTGCAGAGTCAATACTATTCGGAGAGCTTACCATATGATCCCAGGCCGACTAAGGTCACTAATCTTCATTTCTTTTTGCATGAAACACTTCGCGGTAATAATCCAACAGTAGTCATGGTAGCCCAAGCTAACAACACAAGCAACGACAACTACTCATCAGTGCCATTTGGCACCCTATATGCCATTGATGATCCCCTCAAGATAGGTCCTGAGGACAACTCAGAGGTGATTGGGAATGCTCTGGGACTTGGGGTCTTGGCCGGCAAAAATTCAACGACCGTGGTGATGTACGTAGATTTTGGATTTACTACCGGAAAGTTTAAGGGCAGCTCTATTAGCATATTTTCAAGGAATCCGTTAATAGAGACGGAACGTGAGCTGTCGGTGGTGGGAGGAAGAGGAGAATTCAAGATGGCAAAAGGATATGCACAACTCAAGACTTACTTTTTCGATGGCACCACTGTCATTATTGAATATAACGTGGCCGTAATTCATTACTAAGATGACATCTGAGATTTGATTCTCTTGAAATGTGCAAAATTCACATGGTTTTGCAGCTCTTGATTAGAATAGATGTATGAGAAATTTAGTAAATTTCATCATACTTCGAAATAAATCAACTTAAAATAAAATTCCCTTGCCTTGCCTATATTTCTTTTGTTTGAATAAGTGAACATTTCAGTTCCACCATGAAAACACAACAAAGTTTGCTACAATAGGTAAAAAAAGCCCTCGACCCCATTTACTAATTAAAGAAGATGAACAACAGACGTGCAACATAATAACCTAGTTTGTACATTCATTTTAATCTGATTAAAAAAAGTTTGAATTTACCGTGACGACTTCTCATGCAATCTTACATTTCTGTCTTGCCAAACAAATTGCAACTTGAAAATCTTGTATGAATTATAAACAAATTGCCAAATAAATGCAATCTTCCATTTCTGTGTTGCCAAACAATTTATTTCTTTGGCCCTCATGTTATAATTATCTTGATTGTATGACACAAAAAGAAAATTAATTAAGAATTTCAGGGACTCTCAAACTAGATTCAGTCAGAAAAGTTAAGTTGGTACAGTGTCAGTGGTTTTAATATTTAAAATCCGGGATAAATTCTATTTAAGCACTAGAAGTAACACAATCAGAAGCAAAAAACCAAATACCATTACGGTAAATATTGCGTAGAAAAAATGGAGAAACAGATGATATTTTGCATTGCCATAGCACCAGTCTATGGCAGATACTATTCCAAGACTGCTACGCCTGTTCAAAGGTAACTCATTTCTGCTTCCTCCTCCACGATGTTCTTAGCAGAGAAAACCCCAGTGCTGATGGTAACCCGTAGGGGTGAATTCAAGAATTGTGTAATGGAACCAAGATAAAAAAAAGAAAGAATTGTGAAGTCAAGAAGTGTGTAATGGAACCAAGATAAAAAAAAAGAAAGAATTGTGTAATGGTGCCAAGATAAAAGGGATGGGGTATGACAGATTCCGTGGAAGTTTCAAAGACCACAAAGGGTGAGATTTTTTATCTGGATGGTATTTAAAGATCGACTCCTCACCATTGTGGAACGTGTGAAAAGGGGTATAGGGGATAATAGTGCATGTTGATTTTGTGGCCGTAGTGCCGCAAAAGTTATTCGGGCTCAGGTAGTTCTAGTGGACAAACACAGATGGTTTTTTTTACGGAGATTTGAAGGAGTGGTTCGCGGCGAATTTACAAAATCATTTGAGGACTTCGATGGGTGACATGGATTGACCATGTCCTATTGGCTTAATTGCATGGTGCATTTGGAAAAATCACAATCTTCATGTGTTTTAAGGTGTTTCTTGGAGTGTTGATGAAGTGATCAAAGTCTCATTTTGTTGGGTCAAACAGTTTGCCTCTGTTCAGAAACCAAATATAGATAAGAGGTATGTAACGTTTTCATCTTAGCATTGACAGGTAATTGGATCCAGATGAACATTGATGACGCTGTTAAGGCAGAATCAAGTTTCGCAACTGCAGGAGGAGTTATGCAAGAACGGATCGAGAAATGGATTTTAGGCTTTAATCGGCATTTGGGGATATGCTCAATCTTAAAAGCTGAATTATGGGGCATCTTCGATGTCTTGGCTCTTCTCTTGGATCAGGGACACGATAGAGTGTTGATTAATATATAGTATGGAGACATTTTAGGTTGTTTGAGATAACTCATCAAAATACTCAAATTCTACTTTGATCAGACGAATTTACCAACTGTTGACAACAACAGTTCAACGGCGAGTCCAACATATTTTTAGAAAAAAAAACAAAATTACAGATTATCTAGCCAAAATGACTTGTAGTAATGAAAATGAACTTAAATTGTTTGAACAACCTCCTAGTGGGGTGTTAGATTAGGTATAGCCATTCCTTAGTTATGTTTTTATCACCAAAAAAAATTACTTCAATTGAATTTGTAACTTTTGAATGGGCCAAAAATGCAGTTTCCTATTCAACAAAAGGGCATAACTCGTAATGGCTCGATAAGGAACTTTGGTTTACTGTCCCATATACTTATTTCATTCTTTGTTTGAACAGTTTATGACAATCAAAGTGATGTTATTGGTAATTTTTACTTGTATAAAATTAATGTTAGTTATTTAAATTTTGATTAAGTAGCAAATGCAAGAATTAGAAGTTGATTTTTTACTAGGATTTCTTGCAATTTTAAAAGATAAGAACCTGATAAAATTTACTTCAAGTGGGGTTGTATTTGTTGAAGACTGACCTATCTTTTTTTTCTTGTTGTTGACTTTGGATGAAATTATTCAAAGCCTATTTTTAGGATGCCATACATGTCCAATACAAGATCATATTTGCCTGGGATGAACGCTTTGATCGAGTAGTTTTCTCCGTTATCCTTAAACTCACGTCTGTCGAGTGTGGGCTCGCTTCGAATCAAAACTTTTTTCATAAAAATTACCAATGGGGTAATTTCACAATTTCTCAAAACTTTTGAGTCAAGTTGTAAATCAAAAAAATATCTCTAGAGATTTTTTGAAATAATCTCTTCAAAGAAATTTCTCTTGAATTCAAGTGTTAAACTTAATCACTTTAATATTAAATTAGTATAATATTTATCAAGATAAATATTATATTAAATTTAATATTAAATCTTATTAAAATAATAGAATGCTTATCTACAAGATAACCATTAAATTAAATTTAATATTAAGATAATCACTTTAATATTGAATACTCATTTAACTTTGTGAGGTGATGGTTCTATTTTAGCTAATTGAGAGAAAAGTCGATATTTCTTTAGAGAATTTAGGAATTGCTGAAAAATGATCCGGAACTGTTAGGAAAACGTAAAATCATTGACAACGATCAAACTTCAGAGTTCAGTGTTGATGATGACGGGAAATTGTATTTTCGAAACAGTTTATGTGTATCAAACGATTCAGAGTCGAAATAAGATGTTTTACACGAGACTCACAACAATACTTATTCAATGCATCTAGGTAGTAATAAAATGTATAATAACTTGAAGCAGTTGTATTGGTGGTTGAGAATGAGAAGAGAGATTCTACTTATGATGCAAAGTGTTTGGTATGCCAACAAGTTAAGCCCAAATATAAGGTTTGGTCAAGTTTGTTATAGCCTTAGATGATTTCAGAATGAAATAGGAATGAGTTATTATGGATTTTTTATCGAGTTTACCTTTGTCACCAAAAAAAAGAAGAAGGATGCATTCTAAGTAATAGTTGACAGATTGACCAAAGCAACACATTTTATTTTTGTCAAACGAATTATTCACCCGAGAAGTTAGTTGAACTGTACATCTCTGATATTGTTAGACTACACAGTGTATCGTTTTTTATCATATCAAATTGAGACCCGAAATTTATCTCTAGATTTGGGGTAAATTACACGAAACCCTGGGCATGAAAATGAATTTCAGTACAACGTCTCATCCTCAGACCGACAGATAATTAGAGCAGGTGATTCAGATACTTGAAGACATGTTATGATGTTGTGTCATTGAATTTGAGGACAGTTGGGAGAAATTTCTACTGTTATCTGAGTTTGCAAAGATCGAATAAGATGAAAGTTGTGGTGGTGTTGGATGGTTCACCTTGTTTTGGACGGGGTAGAGAGCCAATGGTGATGACTGAAGTATGGTGAGGAGGTTTTCCATGAAGAAAAATGATGAGAAAAAAATGAAAAGGAAAGGGAAAATGAGAAAGATTGGAGAGAAAGCCCCGTTCTTACTTCTCTTGTCTTTTTTATCCCCCAGCCTATGGTCATGATATCCTCTTTGTTTAGTTAGCTATAGGGTGTGGGGGAAGTGACATGTGGAAGACTTGATATGTATAATAATATTATTTTTTTATGACAATTGCCCCAAGTCGAGGGAGATGTTATAAAGTGACCGTATTCGAGACAAAAATATGAGCGAAGTCTTCATGTTGTATGCTTGGTGTGTTTTTTTAACGATCTCGTATTAACAAGGAGTTATAAGATTGTTCACATATGAGCAAAGCGCTGGTCAAGATACATTGCTTGCTCAATTTAAAATTAAAATATAAATACACGCACGTTTTTAGTGAATCAGTGAAGGGTTGGCGGCGAGGAGTGCCAATTATTAAATTACACATGTTTAGTATTGTTGAAAGTGTATGAATATACTTATTGAGCAATATCCACCTGCAAAATTTAGCTAAGTGGCTTAGTAGTGTATCTGGTATTAGACCTAGTGACCTGGTTTCTCTTGGTGTGTCTGCTTTATAAATATTGATTTTTGGCCAAGTGCAGGCATAGCAGTATATCTGCTATTAGATTTAGCGAGCGTGAAAGGCGATGTCGAGCCTAAGAAGACACAGTCGGTTCTTATATATATATGTTTACCTCTCATTGGGGTATGCCTAAAAAGGCAAGGAGGTAATCATTTATCACTGCGCAACTCGAAAAATATAATATGTGTGAAAGCATGAAATTAAAACTGCCTTTTTTGAATAATTTTCATAAATCACATGGATCAAATTGTAGAGAAATATAACATGAAAGATGAATTAAAACGTGTCACAACAAAATTAAAATAAACAAGACACAAAAAAATAAATCTCATAAAATAAATTGTTATTTTGAAAGTTTTCACATAAAATATAAATTTAGATAACACTTTAAACGTAAAAAAAAAAAAAAAAAAAATTTATTAACACGGTTGATTGGGAAGGAAATTGAGAAAAATAATTATTATGAGAGAAAACAATGTGTGTGTTTTGTATTTATATATTTTTACATATTAATAATTTATTTTTATGCATTTTATCATCTTTATATATTTTTAGTTTTATGTGTTTTTGTGTTGTATCTCAATTTATACCTCATTGTTTTCTAAAACGTCAAAATATAGAAAATTATTTAAATAATGTCATAGTGATCTGATTTTTTTTTTTTTAAAAATCTTATTGAGCTTAATTAATTCTTAAACGGAATATATTAAGTTGTTGATTTCATACGTTAACTTGCCGACCAATTAAAAAAGTTTTTAAAAATAAATTTATTAAAATAATTTAATTTATTTTAAAATTATCTATTTAAAAGTTTCAACCGAAGTAAAAAAATTCCACAAGCAAGTCTGCATTGATATCATTTATTTTTAGAGTATAATAAAATAATTATTAAATAAAAAAATAATATTTAGTACATAAATATTAAAAAAAAAAACAGGTGACAATATTTTAAAATTGCTTCTAGAGTAAAAAATATACTACCAATGTATTAAATGTTAATCCATTAAATGATTAAAAAAGACATTTGAGCGTCATTTTAAACCCGCTTGTGAAATTTTTTTACTCTACCATCAGTGGGCGGAATAATTACCCTATATACAATAGTTAGTTTGTACCTTTACTTGTGGGTGATTAAAATGTCGTGTATTCACATCCTAACCAAAAATCTATATTTACTTTGAAATGATGTATTTATAATAATTGATCTAGGATTTAACTCACTCATTATTTTAAAATCTATATTCAAGAATCCAATGAGTAGTTCCAGTGGTAAATAGGGTGTTATTCATCTTAAGAGACTCAGGTTTGAGCACCTGTGTGTATGTTGTTAAAAGGTTAAAAAAATATGATCAGATACTATCATGTAATCACACCAATATTTAAAAAAAAATCTATATTCAATACTATATAAATAATAAATTTAAATTTCATTAGTAACAAAACTTATGTAATTATAATGTATTAAAAATATGAGTTAATTGCATCATGTATCTCGAAATTATGACTCTTATTCTAAATTGGTCACTAAACTTCAAATTATTTTAGTTATATCCGTAAATTATCAATTAGGTCCTTTCATTACTAAAATCGTTTATTTAACTGTTAAATGACAAATTATATGACAACTCGATTTTCAGTGGTGCCTGAAAGGCGGTTTTAGAATACAATTTCTGTAAAACGGGCCCGTGAATATTAAATATAAATATTTATGAAATTGATATAAAACTATATCAAAGTTTGGTTCAATAACTTTGTTGATTTAATAGTTAATTTTGGTACAAGGACTAAGTCATTGTGTCTAATTACTATAGAATTTTAATTGGTCAAAGGCTTGAGGACTTGAAGTGCAATTAACCAAAGGTCTAGAATGGTAAATAAACCAATTTTAAAGTTAGAATAAGTGGTTGATGATGTCAATTCATTAAGTTAAGTTAATAAGTAATTAATGTTAATAAACTATGATTATACTCAGTTAAACTAACTTAATTAAAGCATAATCTAAAAATATATATTAAATTAGTGAACAAAATGTGAGAAAGTCATTTCATCTTCATCTTCTTGCCAAAAACAAAAGGAAGAAGACCTAGGGAGACTTTTTACATTTGGCTACAAAATTGGATAGGTAATCCAAGTCATTTTCTTGTAATTTTTATATTTTTGAGGTCATGGGAGTTTGATTTAGCTAGCCCATAATTTGTAAAACTGTTAAAGTTTTTGAAAGTTTGTATTGTTAATTTATTGAATAAATTAGTGTTAAATTGATAAATTTTAAGCTTTTATGTAAAAAAAAAAAAAAAACTAGATTGTAATGTTTAATTGTTAGTTTTGATCATAAGGACTAAAGTTAATAAATTGTGAAATTGATGTGAAATTTCTATAATAATAGATAGTAGAGGGTCCTTAAGGGATGTGATTGAGATCAGTTTTGAAACCGAAGCTCAAAACTGAAAGATATTGTTATTTCGATTCTGGAGATTAAATTGAATAAAAGGAAAAACTTAAGGGGCATTCTAAAAATGGAATAAATACATTCATGCATATCATGAAATGATATAAAATTTTTTGGTATTGATGAATTATCTGAAATAATTGTTTAGATCAAGAATTGAATCAAACCGAAATTAATAGGAGAAAAGTCAAAACTATCGAATAGTTCTTGAAGATTCAACTTGTTTGTTGTTTTTTTCAGGTAAGTTCATATGATATAAATATTAAATAATTTATTAAAATAATATATTTTATTCTATTATTAAATATGCATGTTTAATAATATTAAATATTATAATATTTTATAGTAATATTTAAAAATTTTAAATACTAAAATAAAAATAATAATATTTTGTGGCAGACACAGAAGAAACTTCCAATCTAAAATTAATTTACAGCAAGAGAAGCATTTTCTTTACAAAGGGAATAGTGTTACAACGTTTTGCAACGTTCACCATTCTAATTATGAAGTGCAGAAACATTATTTATTCTAAAAATCAAGCAGCTAGTTAGCCCAAGTTACCAGCACATGGTCAAGATTTATTTTCTTTTTCATATCACTATGGGAGAATCAACCAGGTATTTTAAACGTTTTGTGCAGGAAATTATTTTCATGTCACATTATAAAGTTTCTGTTTTGTTAATATAAATGAAGCAGCAGTTCTACTGGCTTTCATCTACATTTCGCCCCAGAAATTATAGTAAAGCAAGACAATGAAAGGAACATCGATGATGAATTGGATTCTTATCATCTGTCTCTTCCAAGTAACAGTACAGAGCCAATACTATTCGGAGAGCCTACCATATAATCTGAAGCTAGTTAAGGTCACTAATCTTCACTTCTTTATGCACGAAACTCATGGCAGTAAAAACTCAACAATAGCCATGGTAGCCCAAGCTAACATCACGACCAACGACAATAATTCATCAGTGCCATTTGGCACTCTAGTTGCCGTTGATGATCCCCTCAAGATAGGTCCTGAGCGTGACTCAGAGGTGATAGGAAATGTTCAGGGACTTTCGGTCTTGGCCGGAATAAATCAACGAGCTCCATGTACTTAAATTTTGGATTTACTAAGGGTAAGTTTAACGGCAGCTCTATAAGTATATTTTCAAGAGCAGAACCCCCGCTTGCCGTGGTTGGAGGAATAGGACGACTCAGGATGGCAACAGGGTTTGCAGTATTTAAGCTTTACTCTATAAATGCCACCAATGACATTATTGAATTTAATGTAACCGTATTTCATTATGGTGCAAAAGTCATGTGATTCTGCTCCACTTATTAAAATAGAGGGTAAATTGTTTGACAAGTTACATTTTAATTATTTATGCTTGAAATATTATGTTTTAGTCATTTACGTTATCGTGTTGTAACAATTTAGTCACTAAGTCATTAATTGCCATTAGCGGTGTAACGGTAAGCTGACGTGTCACATAAAATCATCATTTCAAACAAAAATATTAGGTTAAATTCTACAATTGGTCCCTATATTTTTTTTATTTTAAGTAATTTAATTTTGTTATAACTAGCCCACAAGCTCGCTTCACTCGAAAAAATTAAATTGTTCAGAAAAATAAAAGTACAGGGACTAGTTTTAACATATGTAAAATATAGAAAAATTACATTAAAAGAAATGGCGATGGGAAGAAAACAGAGGGAGAACAAGAGAGAATGGAAAAAAAGAAAAAAAAATAAAGTTAAAAAAACATAAAACAAAAAAAATTAAATTGCTCAAAATAAAAAAATATTGGGACAGATTGTATAAATTAACCTAATTTTTTTATTTAGAATGATAATTTAATGTGTCACATCAATTTATCGTTACACTGTTAACGGTAATTAACGGTTTTGTAACTAAAATGTTACAATGCAATAATATAAGTGACTAAAATGTAACTTGAGGTAAACAAAAATCACTATTTTGATAGTTTACCCTAAAATAAATGTATGAGAAATGAGTTTTTTTTATAAAAATAACCTGAAAAAAATTATTTACATAAATGACTCAAGTTGAAAAATATTCACTTAAATGACTTAAAATGAACAATGCAAATTGAAAAATGACACCCAATGGCCGACACTCCTAGATTTTCTATCCAATCATTAGTTGACTTTTATGTCAAGTATAAAAAATTAATTTTTTGGGTTCTTGACACCCAATGGCCGGCACCATTTTTTTTTTCTTTAAACCAATATTATACTAGTATACAAAAATACTATATTTAGAAAAAAATTAGATGTTTGGCATTCAATGGTCGACACTACCTTTTTTAGATTAAAAAATATTTTTTGGGGTATTTTTCAACTAATGGCCGACACCCAAAAAATACAAATAAAAAAAATATTGTTTGGATGTTTGGTAACCAATGGTCAACATCACCTTTCCCAACACCCGAAAATTTTTTTCCCACCTTTTCAACCAATGGCCAACACCCATAAAACACAAATTAAAAAAATTATTTTTTTGGTGTTTGGCAACAAATGGCCTACACCCCCTTTTCCAACACCCGAATTTTTTTAACTAGTTTAATCTCTATTGATGGTCGACATCACCTTTTTCAGTACCCGATTTTTTTTTGTTTTAACCGCAGTAGTGTATATATATATATAAATATAAGTGTATTGTCTACTTTTTGAGCTTTTTGTTTTCATTATCAGTGGAAATTAAAGATTAAAAATATCTTTATTTTGTTTGTTGAGAGAAAATCACAACTTTTTCAAGATGAGTTCCTACATTTTCTTTGTTTATGTTCATTTCGATGGAAAAATTATCAATACAGATGATGAATATTGTGTTTTTCAAAACTGGGAAAAAATCGGAATGAGATTCAACAAGCGTGTTTTGCTGAAGGAATTGAAACAAAAGATTAGCATAAAGATAGCTACCCGTTACGGGAAGCAAATGTTGAGACTGTTTTACAAATTTTCGGTTTCATCAAATCCGATCAAGTTCTAAAAAATGGAGCTTGTTGATGATGATGATCTAGGGGCAATAATAGAATTTTATTACCCCTTTGAGATCGAAAATCCGTGCCCGATTGAGTTGTACGCGGAGATAACGGAACCCGAACCAATTCAAGTTGTAGATCCAATAAGTATTCTGAAATAAATTTTGATCTTAATGTATGCTAGGAAGATCAATCGAGTTTTGAAGGGTCAACTCCCGAAAATCCAAACATCGGTGGATGTTCGTGTTAACATCCCAAACACATGTCCTCGTCTACAATTTCATCCAGAGGTGTTGGCCACCATAGAAGATTATGACGAAAATGAAGATTCGAATGAACCCGATTTGGATGACATCCCTGAAGACATAGATGAGGAGGGCTCGGTGGAGGGTGAAGGTGTTAACACCCATTCGACAGGAAACACAGGCCCTAGTATAATTATCAGGAATAATCTAAGGGCCTTCATGAGTGACGCAGATTCATATGCGAGTCGAGCTTGTGAGTTCCCCGAATATACTAACATAGTTTCGACTCACCTACTTGAGGAAGAAATTGACGAAGAAGAGTTTTCGTAGGACAACAATTCGAGAACAAGAAGGATTGCTTAAATGCAATAAAGCAATACAACTTGAAGTTAACTGTGGATTATAAAGCAATACAACTTGAAGTCATCACATTCTTTGTACATCGGAGAATATTGGAAAGCCTCAAGTGGGTGTAAGTGGCATGTTCGAGCCGTGTTAATGTAGCGGACTCAAATGTAAACAATAAGGAAAATAGAAGGTCCACACAATGCACGTTTGCTCGTATGACGCAAGACCATCAAAAGTTAGATGCAAATACCATATGCAACTGCATCATGCCTATGGTGAAAGAGTCCCGTTTGACTCAGGTATCGATTTTTGTTGCAACCATGCAATCTCACTTCAAGTATAAGGTTTTGTGTCGAAAGATATGGTGGGTGAAGCAAATGCCGATTCGAGAGTTGTGTGGTGACTAGGATGCTTCATACACCGAGCTTCAAGGGTGGATGGCCACGATGCAGGAGTATGTGTCGGGGACAGTGACTGATTTGCAAATACAACCATATAGAGGCTTGGACGGGGTGATTCAATCGGGGAAACGACATTTCCACCGATTGTTTTGAACGTTAGAGTCGTGTGTTAGGGCCTTCCCTCACTGCAAGCCAATGGTGCAGGTGGACGGAACTTGGTTGTACGAAAAATACATGCAAATACTCTTGATTGCTGTTGCATAAGACGATAGCCGAAATGTACTTTTGATCGATTTCGTCATCGTCGAAAAAAAGTGCTTCGAGTCCTGAGAATTTTTCTTAAAAAATCTGAGGAGGCATGTTGTCAGGTAAGACAACGTTTGCCTTATATCGGAAAGATCGAAGGGGCTATTTGATGCAATAAGGCGATTGAGGGTTTCGTGGAGGTCTGCTTATTGCATCCGACACATGGGGGCAAACTTCCTTAATGATTATAGAAATAAAGAATTGAAAAAAGAACTTGTGGACATGGGTAAAAATTATTGTTTGTAATTTTTTATTCGTTTTAAATTCAAATTTTATCAGTGTGTGAATATTTAAAACACTGATTCAAAATTGCATATGCAATTCATGACTTTGAACCGCGAATATTTAGGCAAAAGTTCGCTAGGCTTGAAGCTAAGATGAAACATTTACCAAAAAATCTTTGTGGGTGGTTGGGTTACGTCGAGACGTATCAATAGATGCAAAGTTACAATGATGGGTATTGGTATGACCAGATGACGACCAACCTCGTCTAGTCGGTTAACTCCGTCTTTAAGCGTACACGACATTTGCCAATTGCTGCTGTTTTCTCGGCATCCTTCTAAAGGTTAGCCACATTTATGCCTACGATGGGAGTAGTTGCAAGTAAAGTAGATGGAGGCCCAGCATGTGTACGTTGAGGAAATTCGAAAGGCCATGGAGACAAACAATTAAAGGGCTTGAACGATGAACGCAGAAATCTATTCGAGCGAGTTGGAGACTTTTCAGGTTTCAGAGTACACCGGTCGTCGCTCAAGTGTTCCGCCTAGGTCGTACGCAATTGATCTGGCAAGAAGGTGTTACGAGTGCGGTAGATTTCAGACTCTCCGATATCTATGTGTGCATGTTCATGCAACGTGTGCGACTGCAAATTTAAATATTGAACAATTCATAGACGAGGTGTACATGTTGCAACACACATTGCGTATCTGGGAAAATGAATTTTTTGTAATGCCCGATGTATCGAACTAGGAAGTTCCACCGCTTGCTTTCGAGATGCTGTCGAACTATAGTCTCCGTAGAAAGCCTAGAGGTCAACCACATTCGACAAGGATTCGAAATGACATGGACATCAGGGAGACGGACGATCCTAAATTATGCACGGTCTGCCGAACATCTAGCCACAACCGATCCACTTGACCACATCGTGTCTATGTTTCCAGTCAATCGTCTCGTAATGCTAGACTGAAAGACGAAGAATAAGCGCATCGCTATTAGTATACATAAAAATTACATATACAAAACGTTGTAAAATTATAAAAGTATACAAATTATACAAGTTTAAAATGAAATGAAATTAAATTCAAAATTACAATATAAGTTCAAATTTAAATTCAAAATTAAAATACAAGTTCAAATTATTTTAAATGAAATTCAAATTGAAATGAAATTAAAAATTTTAATTTTAATTTTAAATTTAAATTGAAATCAATAAGTTTAAATGAAATTGAAATGGACTTAAGTTGAAATTAAAAAATTGAAGTTGAAATTAAGTTTAATTAATACAAGTTAAAACTGAAATGAAATTTAATTGTAAATTATTAAAATATTTAATTAATAAAAAATTAAGTTTAGAATTAAGTTCAAATTGAAATTGAAAATGAAATTTAAATTTAAAATTAAAGTTTAATAATATAAAGTTTAAAATTAATAAGGTTAAAAATTAGAATTTAATTTTTAATTTAAATGAAATTTAATTTAAAATTAAAATTAAAATTAAATTTAAAATTAAACTTTAATTTTGAATTTGAAATTTAGATTAATAAAGTTTAAAATTAAGTTCAAATTGAAATTTAAATTAAATTGAAATTGAAATTGAAATTAAATTGAAATGAATTTGAAATTTAAATGAAATTAAACTAAACTTAAATAAAATAAAAAAATAAATAATTTAAAAATGTTTTAAATAAACTTAAATAAAAATTTTAAATTAAAAAACAATTTAAATAATTTTTTAAATTAAAATATTTCAAATTACCGTGTTACTCCTCGTCTGACTTTAAATTATAAAAAAAACCATCAATGGTCCCCTACTATAAATGACATTTAGCCATCGAGATTTTAGCTCACCACCGTCGTCTTCCGCCATATTCCACCGTCATCCACTATATTTCACCGTCCGATAACCTCCGAGAATCATTGTGTTTCGCCAACAATCGACTTCACCTTCGATAACCATTGTATTTCGTCGACGATCGACGTTGACTGCTGTTGACCACCGTTGACCAATGGATCCCAACACTCTCCTCAATGACAATGACCACATTGTCAAAGTTATTCGAGCAGATCAGGTAGAATAATTCGTGTTTACTTATATCATTCAAAATTATCGTTTACTAATTATAATTATACCTGTTTTAATCGCAGGCCTCGTATCGGCATGTGAGACCCCGAATACATCATCCGGGCTATTTTCTCGAAGATCCGTTTTGCACTATGTGTGCACTACATGATTCGAGATTGCTGCCTATATTCAACCAATGGTACTTCGGGCCGATATAGTAATGTCCTTAGTCGAAATATGGCGTCTCGAAACCCACATGTTCCACCTCTTGTATGGGGAGGTCACAATTACACTATAAGACGTAGCAGTCCAGCTGGGGCTGTCCATTAACGGTCTTGCAATGACGGGTCATGGTAAATTAGACGATCTTTGGGTCACTTACGAACGACTACTGGGTAGGGTGCCCCCGAACGATAAAAACGGAAGATTAACCATGTTAAAATTTACGTGGTTAAAAGAAAACTTTCAACATCTCTCCAGAAATCCAACATAAATGGACATTATCTACCATGCAAGAACGTTAAAATTAACTAAACTCGTGTTGTTTATACTATGCAGTTTTTGTGCCCCCGAACGATAAAAACGGAAGATTAACCATGTTAAAATTTAGGTGGTTAAAAGAAAACTTTCAACATCTCCCCAGAAATCCAACGTAAATGGACATTATCTACCATGCAAGAACGTTAAAATTAACTAAACTCGTGTTATTTATACTATGCAATTTTTGTGGATGCCTTATGTTAGGGGTTGAAATTACGTGTTTCATTCCACCATGAGTTTATGACCAGAAACAGTTGTTCGTGTGTCGTGTCCCGTTATTTATTTTTCATATGGTGTAGTGACACATTGGGGATCGGGTCTTGAGATAGTTCAATTGCATGCAACCTATCCCGAGCCCTCCCTTCAACCTTGGTGATTTCCACGGATTGGACAAAAAGGTAGCGGGTAGGGATACAATAAATTGGGTGGAATATATTGCACCATATATCACTCTTGTGTAACCAATAGTACAACCAATGGTATATGACAAATAGAATGTCGTTCATTGTGCAAGGACAATATATGATAGTCTTGAAGTAGCTTGTACCAGAAGGCAATCGATGGCGTCTGACGAATGACCAACATTCGCGCCGTGGCCTAATTTTGCCATTCAAGTACCCAATCCTCGATCCCGAGTCCGAGCTTGAGCCTCAACATGAAGCATCCGCCTCGTCATCCTATGTACCCCAACCCCAATTTCCTTGTTCCATGGAGAATATTTTCAGCAACGACCCCAAGCCTCAACGTTTGCATTACTCCGGATCATTCTTATATCAATCAAAGCTCTATCAGCAAGAACTTATACCGACCATTGAGGATTTTTTCCCTCGACGTCTCTGGTCACTCAATTGTCCGGAACTCCTAATGATGATGTGTACGATTATACCATTGTTCTACGTACATTGGTTGGGACACTAGAGGTCAAACTGAGCAACTACATAACGCCTCAAGAAGGTGCACGACCTCGTCAAACCCGGAGGAACCCAAATCGTACATGGCAGCGTCAGGGACGTCGCTAGGATAAAGACAACTTTGATTTTTTTCGTTAAATTTTTAACTTTAATCTGTAATTATTATTTTTTAATATATTTTTAATTTTTCAATGATAATTATTTGTCCACATTTTACAACAAAATATTTAATAAAATATTTATATAATATATATTAATACACGAAAATACAAACATTGTTGAATATTAATATGTAACAAATTAAATTTACAGATACAAGAAATTACAAATAATTGATAATATTAATACACAAAAATTTAAAATTCGAACAATAATAATACGAAATAAATTAAAATTAAAGATACAAGAAAATACAAACATAGATAATGTCCATCTGCTTGAATCAAGTCTAAGTTGTCTCGGTTAGCCATTAAATGATAGAGAAAGTTATCCGACCTTTGATAGCATAACCTTTAGGGTTATACCACATAGTTTCATATGGCAGTAAATATATCTACATTGGATCAGTACCTCAACAATACTTTAATTGTTAAATTGCGGAATGACAATTCTTCCAACGCAGATAATGTCCATCTGCGTTGGACATCTTGGATAATCTTCAATGGCGCAGGAAATCGTCCTACCGTTGAAGACATATCTTTGCCGCTTCCCATGACAGTATACAATTCAACTCTGAGAATAAATAACAGTATATAATTCAATCCAAAAATTCGGTTGTACACTTCAAAACTCTCCCCAGAATAAAACACTCATCTGATGATAAAATAGAAAACACTCTCATTTCTATGTTACTCTGAGAGCAATTTTTTTTGCTCACAATTTCAAATCCAAAACCTCTATCATATATATAGAGGAGGTCCTCGACCATCAATAGGGAAAGTTGGTGTCGACCATTGGTTGCCATACACCAATTTTTTGTTAATTTGATAAAGTTGGTGCCAACCATCAATAAGGATAAAACCAGGGAAAAAAGAATTTTTAATACTAGGAAAGGTGGTGTCCGCCATTAAATGTAAAACTCCAAAAAAAAAATTTATTCGTGTTTTATGGGTGTTGGCCATTAGTTGAAAAAGTGAGAAAAAATTATTTTTGGGTGTTGAGAAAGGTGGTGTCGACCATTGGTTGCCAACACCAAAAAAAAGAATTTTTTTATTCGTGTTTTATAGGTGTCGACCATTAGTTGAAAAAGTGGGAAAAAATTTTAAAGTGTTGGGAAAGATGGTGTCGGTCATTGGTTGCCAAACACCAAAAAAAAAAATTATTCGTATTTTTGGGTGTCGACCATTAGTTAAAAAAACCCTAAAAAAATATTTTTTTAAATTTAGGAAAGATGGTGCTGTTGAAGCCCAATTTGTCTGGGCCCAACAGAATTTAAATTTATTTTCAAATTAAGTTTATTTTAAATTTAAATTTAAATTTAAATTTATTTAAATAATGTTCAATTACAAATCTTGGACCCAATTTGGCCCAATCAAATATAGACCAAGACTAGCCTAATGACCAAATTACACCCAACTTAAAACCCTAATCTGGTAGCCTAACTGCTGACACCCAACTTGCACCAGCCACCTTCCATCCCAGCCAACCAGGGCCTGCCATGTCAACACCGACAGTGCCACCACCTTCAACTTGCTCTACATCCGTCACTGCATAGCCACCATTGTTGCACCTGCAAAAAAGGAAAAAAGACCAGTATTAAATGGCAAACAACAAATAATCATCATTGTAACACTGGTTATATAAACCAGATTCAATCTTTTGTAAATGGGGGGGGGATTTTTTTTTGAACATCCAAAATTAATACACATTCACAAATTTCTGAAAATCAACATAGAGGCAACAAGCATTTTGCAAATAAAAAAATAGAAGCAGTTAATAACAAGTAGAGAATAGATCACCAAGCATTCTCGTGTTCCGAATTAATAAGGTATAAGTTTTAGATACATGCATGTTCATTGCTTATTTATTATTTTGAAGTTAAAATAAAAAAAAACCTTTTTATATTCTGTGCATAAATTAATACATATCTGCTGTAATTATTGTTATCTGTTAGCATTTAATTTGTAGTATTTAATAAATATGTAATAAATATACAATAAACCTCATAACTATTTATATTAATAATAATAAATAACAATAAAAAAGAGAGGTCAAGAGTCGTACCTAGACGAATGCCGCCATTGGCCATGCCAGAGTCTCTCCGTGCCCACCCATGCTCAAAAGGAAGTCCGACACCCACGAATTTGTAAGGAAAATCGTTAATAAAAAAAGAGAATGAAAATGGATTAAAGAACAGAAAGAAGAAATCGGATCTAAGCATATTTACGGGTTTAGAACAGTTTAAAAAATAAAGGGGCAAGAAAGCTCCCAAACATTTTAGATCTGGAATTTTTTTTAAAAGAAAAAAGGAAAGAATGAGCAGATTCAAAAAAAACTTGAAAAAGGGTTCAAACTTTTTTTAAGAACGGGGCTCGATCTTGCTAGATCCGAGCCCAATTTGGGTTTTAAAGAAAATAAAATGAAAAAGGAAGAAATTTTACCTATCGGCCGCCGTGGAGGGTGGAGCAAGCGGCGTGGTGGCGACGGCACGCGGTGGCGCGTGGTAGCAAAAGGCGATCGGCGACGAACGGGCGCGGTCGACCGAGGCGGAACCCTTGATCGGACAAAGGAGACCTACAGAGAGAATTAAAGGAGAAGGGGTTTTGTTTTTTTAAAAGCAAAGGAAAATGAATTTTTTTTTGTGAAATTTTAGCCTTTTATAGGTGCTTAAAACGACGCCGTTTTAAGGGCTGAGTTTCAGCCCCAAAACGATGTCGTTTTAAGCTGCCCGATCCGACCGACCCGCTCCAACAAGGATTCGCGTGTTTTTGCTTAATGGTCTACTTGTGCAACTAGTTCTTTCGCTTTTTCTTAAATTTTCAATCAGGTCCTTTTTATATTTTTAATAAATTGTAAATTTGCCCAACAGGTTTCATTCTTTTTCAATTCGATCCCTCAATTCTCTAAAAGCCTGAGAGTCTACCACGTGTCCTGCCTTTGGCTTATTTATGCAATTGGTCCTTCCTCTTTTTTTGTTTGTTTCAATTTTATTCTTAAATCAAGTTTTATTTTATTGAAAATTTTCCCAGTAATTTTAAATAATTTTCAAATTGATCCTTTGACCTTTTGAAAGCATCAGGGGTTGCCACGTGTCATTATTTTGGTTTATTTATGCAGATGGTCCCTCTTATTTCTGATCTGTTTTAATTTAATCCTTAAATCAAGTTACGTTTAATTACAAAATTGACCCAAAAATTTTTC